>CM045762.1:151595657-152003157 GCA_025200525.1 Camellia lanceoleosa | reverse complement strand
ATATTACTCCCTTGATTAAACTTGTCCTTTCAAGTCTCTAGTCTGTATAGTCCGAAGTTCTACTACGTTTATTCTTTCTCAATTAAGTAAATTGGGTTCTTATTTCACATATTCTTTTGTTACTAAGTCCCTCTTTCCAAATAGGTTGATCCTTTACTTAGCTTCTTAAATAATTACCACAAGATCAATGATTCATTCCTTAACTAACTAATCTATGTTGATCAATAGCTTATTAATCTTTATTGAGTCATAAATTATGTCTAGAATGTTTTGAAAAGAGATGAGGATAAAAATATGAACTAAATGCAACCTTCCAAAATGTGCTGAAAATGGGGTCTTCGCTCGAGCGCCACTTTGGTCGCTCGAGCGAACTGTAAATTTGAAAAACTACTGGGAGCTTGATTTTCACGCTCGAGCAAGACTTCCCTCGCTCGAGCGAACAACGAAAATTCTGAAATTTCAAAATTGCAATCAAAGTTCAAGTTTGGTATTCAAGGCTTCAAAACATGTATTTTAGTATACAAACATGGAAAACCATTTATTAAAGTCATAAATTCCTTAGAAAATTATTCACATGCATGAAATTGACATCAAAATTACTAATTTTATATTCTTATAAATTTTCCAACTAGTTTCCATAATCTTAATCTTAACTTAATTCATAACCTCAATTTAATTCATAACCATAGATATCCCAAAATATGTTTTATTTAAATTAAATCTCAAATTACAAGTATGGATTAAAATCTAATTATAACATCAACACTTTATCTAACATAAGGGTTAATTCTAATTTTCCCATAAACTTGATGTTTATAAAACATTTCATTTTTCTTTTCAAAATATGAGATTGTTTACCTTAATTTATATCACAATTTAATCTCACTTTAAGACATGAATTAATTTATAAAATCTTGAAAATTTACAATGCATGTAACCCATTTCAAATTAATTTCCATATTCTTATTCTTGAGCTAATTTATCTACATCTTCTTGCTTATGATTCCACATGCAAACTCAAATTTAAACTCATAAGTCCTTTTTACACATGATTTAAATCTAAAACTTGAAATTCTATCATGCATGCAAAGATGAACCCCAACTTCATGGAGGATAATGAAAATCAAACTTAAACTAATTAATTTCTAAATTGATTCCCATGATCATGAATTTAATTTGATTTCTTGCTCAAAACCCAATTTCTTACAAACTCATGGAATTGGTTCCATAACTTCCTTGATTTTAGCTTTTAGCTAAATTATCTACAAAATTTAAGACAAATAGTTACCTAAAATTATTAAATTCTTGAGCCTCCCTTGGCAACTCTTTACATTCCCCTTTGCTCCTAATTTCTTCCTTTTGTTCCAGCACATACCCAGAAAAACCATAGCTTTCTCACCCTCTCTCTCTTGGCTCTTTCTTCCTCTCTTGAACCCATTCTCTCCTCACTCCCTCTCTTGTTGACTTCATAACATTTGTTGCCTTAAGGGAATATCACCACACACATGTTCACTCCAAGCACACGTGCACAGCCTCAAGCCTTCCAGCACAACACCCAAACACACACATGCACAGATTTCTCACTACATCCACACCCAATTACACCTCCAAATATTAATTTAGCCCATAATTCAATTCTTGTCTAGGATTAATTTAATTAAGCAATACATAATCTTAATAAATTCCAATTAGCACATCAGTAGATTAATTATAACAAATCATAGATCTCTCATAATTTAATTAATCCAATTTATTTCCATTAGAGCCTAATTAAATATATTTAAATTTACCGATGCGAATCAGATTTTTAATCAGATTCCCAAAAGGCTCCAAATAATAAATCGAATTTATTTCCAACCTCAATTTTGGTTTCTTAAATCATCTAGGCCTTCAATTTCTGATCAGACTCAAATTTTCAACCATAAATTAATTGGGCGTATCATAATTAAATTTAATTTATAATAACCACAATCCTCAATCCTCATGACTTAATCAACTCCAATTAGGACTTAATTAATCAAATCTCAATTTCATTAAACTGAATCAAATATTTAATTAAACTCTCAAATGGGTCCGTAATTAATATTAAATTGATTCGACTTCTTAATTTCACTTACTTAAACCATTTGGACCCTTAATTTCTAATTCCAAAGTAAACCTTCAATAAAATCATAAACGAGTCAGATTCCACAATTCCAATAAATCCCAAATAAATTATAATACTCAGCAATTAAATTTCAAATCCTCTTAATTAATCAAGTATTAATCATTATACATGATGGGGTTGTTACATTTTCAAAAAAAAAAAAAAAGCAATTTATTTATTATAACAATGATTTGGATTGAAATTTGAATTTGAATTTGAATTATTCCACAATATTCTGACAAAATATCTTTATGGGCCCCACACTTTTGGGTCTACCCAATTGTCAAAATAGGTTCATTTTTCTTTTGGTGTGACCCATAATTTAAAATGGGTAAAAATCCATAATTTTAATAGGACCCACATCCATTTCAAAACTTGACCATCTTAATTTTGATTAATCAAGAAAATTAATTTGCCTTGATTCATCAGATGGTGATCAAGATGTATAAAAACTGAAGTGTGTATAGTTATTAAATCAGAGCCCAAATAAAAAGCTGCCAAGTGCCACGGCTCCCCAATCTTTGTTGTCAATGTTGGAATTATGGTTTTTATAGGTTTATTTTGGACCAACTTTGAATCCAAATTTGAGTGGTACCGACACGCCTTTTGGGGTAGGTCTAAAGATGTGACGTGTTCTTTGCCGCATGGTAAGTCACACGGTGAAGACGATTCGTCAAAACCAGTTATAAGTGAATAGAAAGTAGATGTCGTTTTGGGGCTCGTAGAATGGACAATTGAAGAAGTAAAATGTGGGTTTTCGTGAAGTGAATTGTCCCACATTGAAACTTAAAAAGAGCTTGTATGTGTTTATAAGCTCTAGGTAAGAATACTTGGGTTGGGCACTCCAAGTTTGTAAAATGAAGGAGTTATAAACAAAGTGGGCTTTGGCTCAAACCACCACACGCGCGCGCGCGCCGCCGCCAGCTGAGCTGTGCCAAGTGTGGGTCGGGTCGGTTCTAACATTAATTTTTTGGACAAAATTTATTTGAATTTTTCCAAAAATTCTTGCAAGAAAATTATTTTCCTGAATGAAATTAATTCAAATTTTGCGCCAAATTTGAATTCAAATTTTATGTCCAAACAGTGCCTCTTCCGGTCCATTCTTCAAATAGATTTATCAACCCGGTTTAAATAGATTTGCACCGGACAGTTTTATTTCTTCCCAAACAGATTCAAATCCGTTTCAAACATATTTGAATTTTTGCACCTGTTCATTTCAAATCTACACCTGTTTGGCATTTCCTAAAGGTCACCTTTTAGCTTATAAATACTACAACTTTTCCAGCAGTTTGGGTATCCGAAATTTTCTTGTTTCCTTCCATTTTTCTCTCTTGCACACATATATTCTTCATATTAGTTATAAAGAGAAAATTCTAAGAGTATAGAACACAAGTTCTAGTTTGCCGTACACATTGTTTGGAATGCTACTACAATCTTTGTAAAGATCATTGTATCCTGAGAGATAGACGCCATTTATTCGTAAGTACCGAAGCGGGACAAATCTGTTTTAAAGATAGAATATCACACACTCAACTTGATCAATTTTGTACTTTTTCATTTCGGTAAATAAATTATGTAAGTAATTTATTTTTATTTATTTGATTTGGTTTCAAATTATTTATTTTACACAGAAGATTGTTCCAACAATCTTAAGACAGATTCGAATTATTCTGTTTATACAGAATTTTTCGTTTGTTTCCTTTTCTTTCTTTCTTCATTACAAAAATTATTTTTTGTGTTTTTACAAAGTAATATTCTGGTTGAAAAATACAAATAGTAGTAAAATACTGTTTATTTTCTTTGACAACTAGTAGTAATATACTGGTAGTCATTAATAATTCAAAATATTTATTTATGAAATTTGTCAGAAATTAATTTTGATTTTCAGAAATAATTTCTGAGTTTTCATTGATTAAAATTTTGTTTCAGTATTTTAACTTTTGAAGTGTTGTAGAAATATTTTTCTGTGTGGAATTAATTTGTTTAAATAAAATTTTATTTTATTTTCAAATTAATTAGAAATAAAAGTTATAATTCTTGTTTCTTTTATTTTTACAGAATTAAATTCTGTGTTTATGGTTTAAATTTTCTGTGTAGTATAAAATTCTAATTATAATTTTGTTTTATAATTTAGAATTCATGGCTATTGAAACTAATGCTCAAACCAGTGGTTGCTGCGATCGATGCTTGGAAACATACTGATTTCCTTTGCCGAAAATATATTTTGAACGGGCTTGATAGCACATTGTACAATGTCTACAGCCCTATCAAGACAGCAAAGGAACTTTGGGAATCTTTGGAGAAAAAATACAAAACAGAAGATGCTGGCTCAAAAAAATTCGTAATAGGAAAATTTTTGGACTTTGTGATGGTTGATTTCTCTGTGAATCCTTTCAAGTTGCTTCCTTAATTAAAAAATTACTACAAGGCTAGAAGGAATTTAAGAACTACCTCAAACACAAGCATAAAGAAATGACTTTAGAGGAATTGATTGTGCGTTTGAGAATTGAGGAGGACAATTGCAATTCTAAAAAACGGGCTAGTAAGCATTCAATGGAGTCTAATGCAAATGTGGTGTAATATACTCCAAAAGCAAAGAAACGGAAGTATTCTACAGAAAGTTCCTCACAAGGCTCTAAAGGAGGGGAAACAAAGAAGTACAAGTTCAATGGCAAATGTTACATCTGTGACAAAGAGGGACATTGGGCCAAAGATTGCAGTAGCCATGGCAAAGGCAAATGAAGATCAAGCAAGAAGGCTGCTCAAGCCAATATGACCGAAGTGGACAAAATTTCCAATGGTGTAGATGACCTAAATCTTTCTGCAATTGTTTTTTAGACAAACCTTGTCGGAAATCCTAAAGAATGGTAGGTGGACACTAGTACTACTCGTCATATCTGTGTTGTAACGCCCTCAAAATAAACCCATAAATCATACATTCATAATACAAGAAAGGGATATCATATTCTATACATCAGAGTATTCTTACAAGAAGTATTACATGTTGACAACAAAAGTAAATGCCCTATAGGCTTACAACTTTCCAAGTCAACACTTGGTTACAACAAAAGAAGAGTTCTAACTCTTTTACATAATAAGCCCTTGGCTTGATTTACATGTAATACAAAATGATAACAACAAAAATGCTCTTTCAGCCTCTAAGCCTCCCAAGCTACGTCCTTGGAGGTGGCATACCACCTGTAACTAAAAATGATGTCTCGTATAGGGTGAGCCAAAGCCCAGTAGAAATGTGCCAAACCAAATATGAGAAATAACTAAAACATTAGCATTTGATAAATAGTTAACACTTGTAAACCAGCTTACAACATTTTCCAGTTCAACAATAAATACATCCGTGTTTCATTCCACTTTCCTTCATTTATCCAATTCTATTCATTTCATTAACATAGTTCATTTATTCCAGTATTTCAGATGAGACTACAACTCATAAGAAAACAACACTTCAATTTATCAACAATTCATCATGAGACTACAACTCATAAGAAAACAACACTTCGATTTATCAACAATTCAACATGAGACTACAACTCATATTAATAATACTTCAAACATTAACATCGTTTAGATGCATATAAGGTTTCAGGACTTTCACCCTGGACACTCCGGCCAACTTAATTATCAATTGAGTCCATCCCCTATCTCCTCCCATACACTGGAGTACATCCCTTATCTCCTCCCACACAATGGAGTACATCCCCTATATCCTCCCAAATAACATACATATGCAATGTATTTAAACACTTCATCATATACAATGATCAATCAATACACATATTCAATGTATTATTTCATTCGTCATATTCAATGACTTAATCCAGTTGATTAGTTTCAATTTTTCCTAATCAACATGCAGTGTCTACAACAACCAAAACTATCCTCCACCGATAGTGCAAAACAGTTATTTTTAAACAGGTAATAAAATTATCAAACAGATAAATTATCAACATTTTCATAGGTGAGTGATTAATTAATCCAATTGCACCATTCAACTACAATTCCCTCCAATTTCATGATTTTCAACTCAATTTCACATTTCCATATTTCCCTAAATTAATTATACGAATTAATTTATCACATTAATTAGGGCATTAGCCCCATTTTTCTCCACTATAGCCCTAAGGCTCAATTTCCTCAATTTTATATTACTAATCCCATTTTCTTTCAAGGTCTCACATATACATGGTGCTTAACAATTGAAAACCCCCTTTTTATAATTTCAAAACAAACCCTAACTTTTCCAAAATTTCTATAATCCACCATTTATACAAAATGACTAAAATCTATGTCAAAACTCAAAAGACGGAGTAGGGTATCTCTACCTCAAGAGAAGAGACTCAAATGAGATGAAGGTGAAAACCCAAGATGCTCCAAACACCAACTTTTTCGAATCAAAATGAAGACCACGCCAAGCTCCACACTTTTTACAAAGGAACTAGGGTAGAAGATCACTAGAATTAGATGTATTTGTAGAAAGAAGATGTATTATAGAGAGAGAGACAGCCGATCTAGGGTTTGAGAAGAAAATGAAATTAAAAAGTGAGAAAGAAGACTACTGCTGCGATCTGATATATTCGAGCCTCACTCGAGCAAAGAAGTTGTCGCTCGAGCTACCAGACACAAAAGGACCTCGCTCGAGCGCAAAAAGCCTCACTCGAGCAAATAACGTGAAGCTTCAGGTCAGCAACCCAGAAGCACGCTCGAGCGCACGAGTGCTCGCTCGAGCGAAGAAACTCAAAACATAGGACTCACTCGTTTGAGCCAAGGAAAGCTCGCTCGAGCCAAGAAACACAACCTTCAGGTTCAAAAGAGAAGCAGATGCATGCTCGAGCGCAAGGCCTCTCGCTCGAGCGAAGAAACACACCAGACCAAGCTTGCTCGAGCGAAGAAAAGCTTGCTCGAGCCAAAGTTGCATCCGAAAAGAAAACCTGAAGACCCACAATACTCGCTCGAGCGTACAAACCCTCGCTCGAGCAACAAAGTCCTCGCTCGAGCGAAGAGACCAAAAACTGGACAACAACCATTTGTTTCAAAACACACCCAACTTGTTTCAAACCTGCCCAATACATCCTAAAACTCATATACAAGGAATTAAATGACGGAAAGAGACATACACAACATTACTCAACCAAGGAACCCAAGACCGGAATACAGTACATAAAGGGGAAAACCCGGGATCGCTATATGTGCCGACAAAAGATGTTCACATCTTATTCTGTGATGGAAAACGGTGAACAACTTTTTATAGGCAACTCCTCAACTTCTAAAGTTAAAGTACAAGGAAAGATTATTCTGAATATGACATCTGGAAAAGAACTCACTCTCAACAATATGCTGCATGTACCGGACATTCGCAAGAATCTAGTCTCCGGATCTCTGTTAAGTAAAAATGGGTTTAGACTAGTTTTTGAAAGTGACAAATTTGTATTTACCAAAAACGGGATATATGTAGGAAAGATTACATATTTGATGGCCTTTTCAAACTAAATGTAATGACTGTTGTCCCCTCTGTTATTAATAATAATACATCTTCTTTTTACTTGTTTAAGTCTTCAAATTTATGGCATGGTAGACAAGAATATGTTAATTATGGATCTTTGCGTAGATTAATTAATATGGAATGTTTACCTAAATTTGACATTAATTTAAATCATAAATGTGAAATTTGTGTTAAGGCAAAATTAACCAAACTTCTTGTCATTCAATTGAACGAAGTACGAAGCCACTTGAATTAATTCATAATGACATTTGTGATTTTAAATCAATTCAAATTAGAGGTGGGAAAAAATATTTTATCACTTTCACAGATGACTATACTAGATATAATTATGTTTATTTAATTTAAACCAAGGATGAAGTTTTGGAAACTTTCATTCAATATAAGAATGAAGTTGAAAATCAACTTCGTAAAAAAATTAAAAAAACTAAGAAGTGATAGAGGTGGTGAATATGAATCACCTTTTAGTGAGTTTTGTAAAGAACATGAAATAATTCATCAAACCACCGCTTCTTACTCACCTCAGCAAAATGGAATTGTTGAAAGGAAAAATAGGACTTTAAAAGAAATGATGAATGCCATATTAATAAGTTCTGGATTACCACAGAACTTGTGGATAAAAGCAATACTTTCTATTAATTATATTCTTAATAAAATATCCTAAAAGAAAGTGAATCAAACACCTTTTGAAATGTGGCATAGGATAGTACCATCCTACAAATATTTAAAAGTGTGGGGGTATTTGGCTAAAGTGGCTATTCCTAGTCCTAAAAAGACTAAGATAGGTCCTAAACTATTGATTGCATATTCATTGGTTATGCCATGAATAGTAGTGCATATTAGTTTTTGATTCATAAGTCAGAACATTCCAAAATGCATGTAAATACTATTATTGAATCTCAGAATGCATCGTTCTTTGAATATATATTTCCAAATAAGACTGGATAAGGGGCTAATACAAATAAAAGATCTTATGATACTATTACTAGTCATGATTAAGGACAAAATAAAGAATAAGAGCAAGAGATAGATCAAAATGAGGAAGAGGAACTTAAGCGTAGTAAACATGCTACAACCTCAAAATCTTTTGGTCGAGATTTTTTAACTTTTTTGTTAAAAAATAAGTCTTTAACTTTTAAAGAAGCTATGTCCAGTTCTAAGGCTCCTTTATGGAAAGAGGCTGTAAATAGCGAAGTTGAATCCATTTTGCAAAATCACAGTTGGGAATTGGTGGATTTGCCACCAAGTTGTAAATCTCTTGGGTACAAGTGGATTTTTAAGAGAAAAATAAAAGTAGATGGATCAATCGACAAATAAAAGGCAAGACTTGTGGTAAAAGGATATAGACAAAAAGAAGGTCTTTATTATTTTGACACATACTCACCAGTTACTAGAATAATATCCATTAGAATACTAATTGCCATTGCATCTTTGTACAATTTACAAATTCATCAAATGGATATGAAAACCGCTTCTTAAATGGTGAGTTAAATGAAGAAATTTACATGGAACAACCAAAAGATTTTCTGTTCCAGGAAAAGAAAAGAAAGTATGTAAATTGGTTAAATCATTATATGATTTAAAACAAGCGCCAAAGCAATGGCATAAGAAATTTGACAAAGCAATGATGTCAAATGGATTTAAAATTAATGAATGTAACAAATGTGTTATATTAAAAATATAGACAAAGGTTATGTAATAGTATGTCTTTATGTAGATGATATGCTCATCATAGTTAGTAATAATAAAATTATTAAAACTACCAAGAAAATGTTGAATAAACATTTTAACATAAAGGACATGGGGATTGCTGATATAATACTTGGTATGAAAATTACCAAAACATCATAAGGTTATGCTTTGTCACAATCTCATTACATCGAAAAAATACTTAACAAATTTAGCAAAGATGATGATCATCTTGCTAGAACACCTATGGATGTTAATATGTTTCTTTCTAAAAATGGACAAGAAAGTATATCTCAATTAGAGTATGCCCAAATTATTGGAAGCATAATGTACTTGATAAACTGCACTCTGTAGACGTCCCCGAACGTCCCAGGAGGGAATCCCGTTTTGTTCATTTGGGCTTACTACAGTTCAGGACTCAATGTCACGATCCTATATCTAATCTTGCAGAATGCAATGCAAGACCGATGAATCATCAAAGAGTCCAAATCCGACAAATCGTTTTGAAAAACAGATTTTTAGAAAGAAGTGCCAAACATGGACTGCTTTACCAGATACAAAGTCGCCACCTAAATATTTTATTTTGGAGAAATTTAGGAAACCCTGACTCGTTGCCTAAGGCCACGTGTCCGTCATCACCAAAGTTGCATTGACTCGAGAACTTGGGTACTATTGGAGAAGGTTAGCTATGAGCACCCCCGCTCGCCCGATCAAAGATCGGCCTCTACTAACCATGATATCGAGTTTTTGAAAACAAATGTGCTCTTATTCCGGTTTATTGCCTAGAATTACTATGTGATGCGCACAGTATACAAGTATAGACTGGATTGCTTAATTTGAAACAAAACATCGCATATCCATTTGTTTGGAAATGGTTTTGAATTTTGCTACTCGCAAGTAGGCTAAAACACGGATTTCGATGAATTATTCCAATTCAAGTAATCTAACCTTCACCTACAGGCATTCAGGCAGTTATATCAAATAAGTAGTTAGCCTCATGGCAACCATGCTTTCATGGCAACATTAACATATATACAGTATGCTGAAGCATAAACACTCACAATGTACTCCGAGCCAAAACAAAGAACTAGTTAGAAATCAATGCATGATCCTAGTTTATGTTAAGATGGCTAATGCAACACATGCGAAATGCAACTAGAATAGGCTCGGCTAGTCTAAGATAGCATATGAGATGCAACAATCGATACATGTATTCAACTCGGAATTGAAATACAATGCAGTTAGCATGATGCGCCGAGCCCGGTGCATGCAATACAGATGAATGAATGCAAACATGCGGAGCATAAGTATGCTAATTGAAATATGTCCTAAATCTAACCATCGTAAGCAGTTAAATAAAAGGGAGAAAGAAATGGAGGTTGGAAGACATGCATCACACACACGCACGCTTATTACACAATTGCACCCTCTCGACGGGGGACCGAATGAATAATACAAATTAACTAACTAACAAAGCTAATTAATTATTACACAACACTTAACTAATTAAACAAATTAATTAAGCTACTGAAAGTAGTAAAGCAGCTTCGGGAAGAGGGACAAATGCATGCGTGTTCGGCTTCGCTCGGAAATCCGTTGCCATGCTCATGTTGCCTCTATTTATACTGCTCTGCACCTCTGAACACTTTACAAGTCTCAAGGATGCTTCTGAACTACTCTCTGAAGGTTGTGGGAGGTCACTGACCAAGAGGTGAGGCCACCGGCTATGGAAATATAGCCACCGACCAAAAGTGAGGCCATCGGCCAACAATACATAGGCAGCCGACACTGAAAATAACCGACCGGCCATCTCTTCCTGCAAGACCCTGTTTTGCTGCAGCAAATGATAGACAAGGCATGGCAATGCATTTTCAAAGCAATATGTGCACCACCACACTCCTCATCATGTTTGAGACTCAAAGGAGTATGGTTCTCGACCCTCGGGCCATCAATCACACATTTCAATGCATGATGGCCCAAGACGCCAAGTGTGCAATTTGATATCAAGTGAAATGCACACAAACACACAATGATCCTAACCTCCATCATAATTAATCAAGAGGCAAGAGATGCAAATATGCAACATAAGCATGCAAGCAACAACGCTAATGATGAACATGCAACAACATGTGGAGCAAACATGTGACAACATGTTAAGCAACTTAACAAGAGATGCATGCCAAATGCAATACAAGGCAAGCATGCAACAACATGCAAAGGATGGACTTACACCAAGATGGACAGCTCTCCAATAGGTCCATGCAACAACCCTCCTCACTGATCACCGATTAATTACCGATTACTGCTAAACTGAGACTGGTTATGATAAGTAATTGAATCAACTGAAATACTGAACTGATTGACTGAAAACTGAAATTGATGGATTGGGTATATCTGTCGAATTGCATTTTCTATCTGTTGCCTGTTTAATTATCTGTTCATGACTTTGCGTTAAATTGCGAATTGAAAGCCTTATCGGCGGCCGAATCTGAAATTGATTGATGTTTTATGATTATCATAATTTACGTGATTTTTATAGCATATTTAATTAAAAAAAGTGATTTGGTATGATTAAACTAAATTAAATAAGAGCCAATTAAAGAGTTAGGTTTATTTACCTAAATGTCATTGTTAGTGGGCCATGTAGCCAACATATTTGAGCCTTATTGCACTCATTTGCAAACATTTCATCAGCCACATTTGAGTGCTCTAACCGAATTTAGAGAGAGAGAGACTTAGGAGATTAGTCTTCAACTTGTAATTGCTTGGAAATTGAAGAAATTGGAAGAAGTTCTTGCTAGTTTGAACCTCAAGACTTGTAATTAAGGAGCCTAGGTATGAGCTTCATCCTCTCATTTATGTATTTGAGATGTATCTTGCATAGTTCATGGTTGATGAGTGGTCTAAGTCATGAATTTGCTTTAAAATGTTGTATTGTAGCTCATCTCATGTATGCATAATTGTATTGTTGACTTTTGAGTTGATTTCATGACAAATTGTCACATGCATGTGTATATTGGAGGTTAAGTCGTGTTTTCATCTTACTTTTGGAACAATTAGCTCTTTAGAGCATCAAATTGAAGCTTTGAAATGGTTTGAAATCATGCATGTCATGTTTGAATTGTGTTCTTGAAATTTGGTTTGAAAATGAGTTTAATTAAACAACCTTTGGGCATCAATTTTACAAATTGATCTTTGAAACATATTATATCATGTGTTTACAAGTGTTTTCCAGATTTTTGGGCCCAAAAGGATCAATTTTAGTGTATCAAAACTTGGTTTTAAGCTTGAAGGTGCAATTTGGGTTTTCCAGATTTTGCACTCCCGCTCGAGCGGTGAAAGTGGCGCTCGAGCGGGGAATTCGAGCATCCAGTACTTTGTTATGTCTTGCAATACGCCGAAGGTATTGACGCCGAGCGGACCCGTGTCTTGGCGCCGAGCGCCATCGAGCGCCCTATCGAGCGTGATTTCCACCTATCCAGTACTTTTTGGTCCGCTCGAGCGGATAAGTTGACGCTCGAGCGTGGACCTTTGTTTGTATGTCCGCTCGAGCGGGGAAGTTAACGCTCGAGCAGGACTCTGTTTCACTAAAAATTCTGAAAATATTTTCTAAGTGCATCTTTGCATCCTCTTTCCATCCTAGGCATTCCTAGGGCATAATTAAGGCATCTTAAAGAGGATATGGATATAGAACACACCAAGGCAAATTTAAGGATTAAGTTGTTATCTTTCCCAATTGTGAAACTTAGTGTGTGTTCAATCTGTTAACTGTATAGGGTTGGCATCCCGAGGAGACGCTCTAGTTCATCAGAGCCTAACTCGTGAGTAACAAGCGTAAAGATATATTCAAATGATTATCTTGAATATCGAATCAATCTGCATCGAACTAATATTGTTTATTGAATGAATGTATGTCCTATATTCGAGCATCTTTGTGGCATCCTTAGCACCTCTCTGCATCTTTATCTTACAGAGATCTCCGGTTCCTCGTGGAACCACTATCATTCATCGATTGATGGCCATCATTCTGTTCGGTCTTTAAGACCTACCGCTTCGATCTTGTTATGCTAATGGATGTACCACATATGATTATTGTGAAGATCAAATACTGATTTAATGAACTGTTTTCATTACTGTAAGGACATTCATTCTAAACCCCTTTACGCATTATGTTATTCACTGGCCTTTAGTTCACTGCTCATATATATATGTAGGTGTACAGGCACCGGATCAAAGCTAGAGGTGTCGGGGTAAACTCCAGTTTTGTCAAGCCAACCAATGTGCCTCACTGCAAGGTTTCGAACCTGTCAAGCTATGGCTTGGGGGTGTTTTTATTTCCCCGTATGTCTCTATACCGTTTTGTAACATCAGATAGATGAACGCTTTGCATCAGATTGGTTATCGGGGATTAAGTCCCTGTTCTGACTGTTTGTATATGATATGCATACTGTTTTGTATTGTTCCGTATAAATGTATGAAAAATCTTTTGGCATACAGACTGCCACAACTCATTGGGCATTGTTTATTTACTGTATTGGCTTCCGCCTTGCCCCTGCACTCTGTTATATTGTCTTACTGTTAAGCAGACCTTCGGTAATCTCGGATTATTGGCCGGTTATGGTGCTAAACCCATAGGGGCAGGTTTGGGTCGTGACAGTCCAAAACAGTGGCCAAAATGCTATTGAAATGAGGACAAAAGTACATACAAACATGCATGCCAATTGACCTAACACTTAAGCATAAAAGGACAATTTTTAAGAACACTTAAAAGGAATGGAAAGCATGCAAATGTGACAACATTACATGTTCTGAAATGGTGCTAAGAGTGATGCCAAATCACATAAACAAGCCTAGCATGCATGATTAAGGCTTAAGGCTCAAAATAAGGCAAGGGAATTGAACCAATGCTACATAAAACAAAGAGCATATGGCAAGCATAACCCAAAACAGTTCTAAATCATGGCAAAATAAGCCTAAAACATGCAATGACCAAGGCCAAACAAGCCAAAACAAAGGAGCAAAAACATGAAGCATGCAAGGCCATCAAAGAGGTGTTACACTACACCTAATACAACCAAACATGGCATGATTTAAGCGACCTAAAACAGAGTTATGACATGTGAAAATGAGCCCAAAAACCCACTTAGATGTCATCCCAAATACCTAAGCATGATGGCATACGCAATGACACATTAATGAGGCATGAAACACAAACTATCTAAGGCATGGAATAGGTGATAAATGCAAGTATTTAAGCATACTATATGGACTGAAATAACATTAAAAGTGATGCCAAACCACTGAAATGATCCAAGTAGAGCATGCTAGAGGATTCAAAACCTAAAGCCTATGAGCTAGATTGCATGGTAGCTATACAAAGCAAGTCATGGATGACCAAAACAACCAAAATCAGACCTTAAGCATGGTAAGACAAAGCTAGAAGCTTCATAAAGCTAAGCCAAATTCATGTTAAACACACATGTTACAACATGATGCATGTTAAGGCCAAATCATGGGATTACAAGCCAAGTGTATGAAGCATACATGGCATGTCTAAACCAACTTAAAACAGAGGTATACCATGGCAAAATAACCACAAATACCAGCTAAGACATGGCCAACATGAACTTAAAAAGGATGCTCACGTATGAGGCAAATATGACAAGTATTGAAGACAACAAGGAGAGGGGATGGCCCTATCCTTCTTAGGACCTCAAAACACCATCCCTACCACTGAAATCCCTTTGGATTTCAGTGGTGAGAAGGGCCAATACAAGGTGGTCCCGGAGCTCACAAAGAAAGGCACAAAAAGAGGCCAAACAAGGCCTAAGAGGGGGTAAACAATCCCAAACACCAAAGAGATCTTAAATAACTATTTTAAGCACTTAAAAGAAGAACTTTTATCAGTTATAAGTTAAGCTTAAAAACAGATGCAAGATAGACTAAAAGCTTGTGCAAAAATAGGGAATAAAGAGTGTAGTTTCTTACCCTTGAAGAACCTCTTTAAGAACACCACTCCAACACCTTCCTTGGATCAAAACCATCCCAAGAACTCTGAAAATAACTCCTTAGCACCTCAGCAACCAAGGATGGTGTAATGCTAGGTGTTTGTGTGCAATAGTGTGAACAAAAGTCACTTTAAAGCACAAAATACACACACAAAGGCAAAGATAGGGAACTATAGAGATAGATAGATACAAACTTCCTAACCCTAAAATTCAGAACCTCTGAGAAAGGAGGAGTGCCTCCCCTCTTATAGAAATCCAATTCCTAAGCTTCTAAGAGAAGCTAACACAAGGTGTAAATCCTTCCATACATGTGTATGGAGGGGGTGTAATATGGATGCCAGTTATGACAACTAGCATAAAATATCTGCCAAAAGCAGATGGAAAGGGGTCAGCTGGAAAATATGGCCGATTGACCAACAAATGTGGCCGACCGACCAAAAACATTACCGACCGGCCAAAACTTTTGGCCGGTGGCAAGAAACAAGGGCCGGTAGCCTCAAGCCAAGGCCGGTGAGGTGTGGGGATGGCCAATAAGCCATTCCCTGCCCTCAGAAGCAAAACACAAGTGTTTGGTGTACAACCAAGCACAGAACAAACAAGTTGAGAGGTCTTGAGGCAAGGCGCGCGACCGAAACCTCCGAGAACTCAAGACGAACATGAACATAGATGATCACCGAGTGTTCAAATGATGACATCCAAGTCTTGAGAACGGTCAAAAATGGGGTGTCTACACACTCGCCCGGATATAGCTTATGCAGTAAGTAAATTAAGTAGATATACGAGTAATCCAAGAGTAGAACACTAGAAAGCAATTATAAGGATTTTAAGATATCTTCGATTTACTCGTAACATTGGACTAAATTATACTAGATATCCAGTAGTACTTGAAAGATACTGTGATGCAAATTGGATATTGGATACTAGAGATTCAAAATCCACCAGTGGGTATGTCTTTACTCTTGGTGGGGCGGCTGTATCTTAGAAATCTTCCAAACAGACTTACATTGCTAGGTCTACTATGGAATTAGAATTTATAAATTTATATAAAGTAGGAAAGAAGCAAAATGGCTTCATCATTTCCTTGAAAATATTCCAATGTAGCCAAAACCGATGTCTACTATATACATACATTGTGATAGTCAATCAGCAATAGGTAGAGTACAGAGTCATATGTATAACGGTAAGTCATGACACATTCGTCGTCGACATAACATCGTGAGATAACTACTCTCTAATGAAATTATTTTCATTGAATATGTGAAATCTAAAGAAAACATAACGGATCCACTAACCAAAGGGTTAGCAAGAGAGTTAGTTGAGAATTCATCGAGGGGAATGAGACTTAAGCCTATTAAATAAGAGTTACCACAACGGCAACCCAACCTAGTTGACTAGAGATCCCAAGATCTAAGTTCAAAGAGACAACCGAGTTGTGTATGACTCATAAGGATCACTGGAAAGTCAAACTCCTACCCATTTCTATGTTGAAATAGTGATGTTTGCAGCTTTTTAAGTTAAGTAAATACTTTTAATGATTCTTATATCTAGAAATACCTAGTGGAGTATGGCAGGATACTCTTCATAAGAATCACCTATATGAGTGTGAACTGGACTGGTTCTATAAGATTTGTGAAGGATTACAATATTCTAGAGCACTTATGAAAGACCAGGTTGTTCAGGGTCAAAATGAACACAATAGTGAGAACTAAACTATGTCTGGTAATATACTGTGTGACTTCTATTGTCTTGGTTTACACAAATGGCTGAATAGTTTAAGATATTATGTTCACTGGTTAGCTAGTAAATCCAATAGTGTCTCACAAAAGAAGATTCAAAGCCAAAAGCTACTTATCTTTTGCAGAATATTTCCAATTTCTATACTCTCTGTAATTAAATCATGTTGTTGTATTTTCTCTCCGTCAAATTCCATTCATATAAGGGATTGTTGGAATTATGATTTTTATAGGCTTATTTTAGGCCAACTTTGAGCCCAAATTTGAGTAGAGCCTACATGCCTTTTGGCATGGGTCCAAAGAGGTGATGTGTTTCTTGCCGCATGACAAGTCACACGGTGAAGACAATTCATCAAAACCATTTTATGAGTGAATGGAAAGTTGACGTCGTTTTTGGGTTCGTGAAATGGACAATTAAAGAAGTAAAATATGGGTTTCCTTGAAATGGATTGCCCCGTATTGAAACTTGAAGAGAGCTTGTATGTGTTTATAAGCTCTAAGTGATAATACTTGAGCTAGGCCCGAATAGACACCCCAAGTTTGTAGAAGAGAGAAGTTATAGACAAAGTAGGCTTTGGCTCGAACCACCACACAAGCGTGTACGTCGCCGCCGTCCACCCAGCCGGCCGAGCCGATTCGTGCTTGGCGCGGGTGTGGGTTGTGCATCGGGTCAATTCTAACATTAAATTTTTGGACAAAATTTATTTGAATTTTTTTCCAAAAATTCTTGCGGGAAAATTATTTTTTCTGAACGAAATTAATTCAAATTTTGTACCAAATTTGAATTCAATTTTTCTGTCCAAACAGTGCCTCCAGTCCATTCTTTAAATAGATTTTTCAACCCGATTTAAACACATTTGCACCGAACAGTTTTATTTCTTCCCAGACAGATTCAAATCTGTTTGAATTTTTGCACCTGTTCATTTCAAATCTGCACCTGTTCGGCCTTTCCTAAAGGTCACATTTTAGCCTATAAATACTACAACTTTTCTAGCAGTTTAAGCATTTGAAATTTTCTTGTTTTCTTCCATTTTGCTCTCTTGTATACATATATTCTTCATACTAGTTTTTTAGAGAAAATTCTGAGAGTATAGAACACAGGTTCTAGTTCACCGTACAGATTGTTTGAAGTGCTACTACAATCTGTGTAAAGATCATTGTATCCTGAGAGATAGATTCCATTTATCCGTAAGCACCGAAACGGGACAAATCTGTCTTAAAGACAGAGTGTCACACACTCGATTTGATCAATTTTGTACTTTTTCATTTTGGTAAATAAATTCTGTAAGTAATTTATTTTTATTTATTTGATTTGGTTTTAAATTATTTATTTTACACAGAAGATTGTTCCACCAGTCAATTGTTCTACTATTGAATTACTTGCTTTCCCTTCAGACCTAGGACTCATTTCGATTATTTCAAGCCATACCCCCAAGGAAATATTCTTAAGACAAACCTGTTGGTTATTGGATGGACTTTTGAATAATGTTGAATTCACGCTATTTGGGTATTGATATATCAGTTTGATTTGCGAATTGATATTCAAAGTTCTCTGAAGTTTCATATTTGAATGTTGAAGTTTTTTTTATTTCTAAAGACTAGACAAAGTTAGGTTTACTGAAATATAGAGTTGCTTTAACTATTATACTTATCTTTGGAGTTGGTTATTGTGTATCATTCCATAGAAGATTGAGTTTGTTCATTAGTAGTGGTCTAGGTGACTGGTGGAACTAAATTGCATTGTGGAGGTCTTACAGAAGTTGAGAAAAGAAGGGATTCAATTTATTTTTTTTTAATTTTTAGGTTCAGTTTATCGTTAATCCTCTGTATCCATCTACAATTACTCTGTAGTTGTCTCTCAAAATGTTAATGTTTGTGTACTTCGTTTGGGTAATTATTCAGTAATTTAAGAATATAGACATGTGATATTTCATAATATTATGATTTGTGAAGAAAATGGATAGAGGGGTTTTTGGGAATAAAATAAAAAGTCAGCTTTTAGCTTTTTACTCATTTTAGATCACATCACTTCTCACATTTTCTACTCATAAAAAGACAAAATAGATTAAAAAGATAAAAAAATAACTTTTTACTAACTTTTCAAAACACCACAGAGTATTATGTTAGATAATTAAGAAATATGCAGGAACAGAATAAATGATGACGGGTTAACAATATCAACACATAATACTACGGAAATAATCTATAATTTCCCCTTTGTTGGTGCCACGGTTGACAGGTGGGATGGGCCGGTGAGGTAAAGCACGTTTCTGGCATGGACATAGGAGGAAAGCAGAGATGGCCCATCGGTGGGCTTGCTAAATTGCCTAAACCATGTCACATTTCTCTTATTTCCAGATATGCACATGAACACAGATAGGCATGTTCTTCACTCTTGAATATTTTGCTTGAATATTCTTTGAATTTGAATTTGAATTTATCCGTTTTATTTCAAATAACAAAAGAAACCAAAAATGACCACAGCAACCCTAGCTACTAACTTTGGCCAAATATTTGAATGCAAGATTATTAATGATATTCATAAAGTGACTTACAAAATAACGATCAATATAGACAATAAAAATATAAAAAAAAAAAGTAGAGTATATGGTAAAAATAAATAAATAAATGAACAAATTAACTTATCGAAATGGAATTGACGCAGAGTCCCCAAATAAAATCATACTGTTGCAATGATTAAACCAAAAATACTTCATCAAAATAAATAATGAAACTTAATACGCTAAACACCATATAGTAAAACATGAAAGAAAGTAACATTATATTAACTCGTACATTAAGCACACCGTAGTCCCGCATACAAGAGGAAATTTAAACCCAGTCCCCAAGGCCATTAGGACAATTATTTTCTAATTAAGGCCTTATATTACATACATAATCATAGATTAAGCTTTTTTTTCTTTGTTGGCCCTTTGAGACCTAGACCCTGGACCAAACACTGTCAATTCCTCTCTATTGAACTTCAAGTTCCTAGCTTCTTCCCTTGAAATATCATAAGAGTTCATCAACACCTCCTCCGGCATGCTTCGGATGGCCGACAACCTTCCGGCGAGTGGGCTAGTGATTGCATTGTCGTTGGTCTTGAAGGCAATCCACTCTAGCCCTTGGCTACCAGCCTTCTTTATGAGTGCAAAATTTTGTGGAATGACTATGAGTTGACCCTCTTGAACCTGCCCGTCGAACATGGATCTTCCTACGTTCCCGGCGACCTGGATGCGGCCGCTTCCTCTAATGATGTAGATTATACTGTGGGCATTGACGTTCCAATGAGGTGCCATGATAGCATTCTGAACATTAAAATGTTAACAAGTTTTATTATCATAAGAAACAAATAAAAAGAAAAATAGCTGTCTAGGCTGAAATAATAACCGAGATGGTTGACCATGCTCAGGGCCAGTCATCTTGGCTAGCTTTGGCCTAACAGCTCATACCTGGTAAAGGAATCCTCTCTCAGCGCTGAGTCGGATAGCATTGAGAATGGGGAGGTCTTGACCGTTGAGGGTGCTAATACGTCCGCCACGTGGATTATATACATCGGCACGAGTTGACCTGCCTATGTTCTCCCTAAGCCTCAATGTGCATATGGTGTTGACGGTGTTGGCGCTTCTTTCTTTTTGTCTTTCTCGTTCTTCTCCTTGATATTGTGGGCTTATCACCTCGATATCTCTTTCGGCTTGGACAATATTACCCCTCTGATCATCTCGGCCTTGTAAGTTCCTTGCTGTCTCTCTATCAATTTTGAAAACCTCGGCCAATGTATCCTCGTCAATGCCGTCAAAAACGTTGCCGGCATCTTCTTGGCCACGACGAGGTTCTTGTCGGCTAAGGCTTTGTTGTTGGCGTTGTGGGTTTCCGGCTAGGAAGAATTTCTAGTAATGTAATGACACTCACCGTCAGAATAAGTTTATGTCTTACATTATGATTTTTGTGTTTCTATCATTAATTATAAGACTTACATTGACTTCTATAAAAAGTATAAATTCTTAATTTGTAGCTCTTCCAACTACATAGTGAGAAAATTGTACATTAAAAAAAAAAAAATCATTTTCTCATAGAATTTTCATACAGAATTCTTTACTAGCATTAGATAGCTGTGACATTTTTCAAATTAAAAAACTGAATAGTTTATTTTAAAATGATATATTTCAGTCCAACTACATCATTTTTTTTTATATATATTTTCTTGTCTTTATAGCATTGTTCTTATTTATTATATAGTTTAAGTATTAAAAAAAAATTAAATTAAAATATATAGTTTACAAAGAGTATAGCATTGTTCTTATAGCATTTTTTTTTATATATATTTATTATAAAATAAATATATGTTTAATTAATTTATGTGCACAATGTTTTGGGATTTATTATTTTAAACATACTACCCATCTAAATAACATTTAGTTACATAAATGCACAAAGTATATGTATATAATAAGTTGAGTATAAATATCACTTTCCATAATTGAAAATTACATCTGTTTCTATGTGCTTAAATTTATTTTATAAAAAAAATTTAATTAATTTGTTATAGTGTAAGGCAAATGATCAGGAAAAAAAATTTTAAAGACAGAAAATTTCATGCCGTTAACTGTTGTTGTGAATCAAAATATGCAAAGTTTTTTTATTTTTTTTATTTTACCCTGAAGTTGAGATCGAGCTGATTGGCATCGTTGCCGACGTCAAGAAGTGAGATGCACACGAGAGGGATCTCTCCATCGTTATAAGCCCAATGGGTAACTCCGGCAGGGAGAGCGATAACATCACCTTCTCGAATCGCTCGAACCTTCTGATGTCTGTCTCGTCTCCTTTGCCTTTCCTCATCACCAGATTCTGATGATGACGATGTTGATTCAAATGACTCTGGACACCCAGGAATTGCAGTCCCTTGCTGACCTCTACCTGTAATGTATGAAAGTTTTAAACACATAATAATAATAATAATAATAATAATAATAATAATAACTCAAAAAAAATATATATATATATATTTTGTGTTTGATTTTATTATTGATTTTTGTGTTCGTAGTAAAACTGTTTATATTTTTAAGTGTATTTTTTTATTGCAAAATTTTTTTCTACTTATAACAATAAATATTGACAGTATTGACAGGTTTAATACTTTAAGATAAGATTGACACAATTAAAATAGTAAAAATGAGGAGAAAAGAAAAAAAAAAACACAAACTATATATTTTAATGTTCATGTGTTAATAGTATGGCTATGCATTTAAACTCCAACGTAGGAGTAGATACTATATCACATTGATGACCTGGGAAAAGATAGGGATCCTCAAAAAAAGAATTTATGAAAATGATCATGAAAGATTTATGATTCTTGAATTACTTTGATTAATGTGTAGTACTTTATTTTAAGTGTAATCCAAGAATCATAAATATTTTATGATCATTTTCAAAAGAATTTTTTCATAACACCTAACATTGCTCTGATGACATTAACATAACAATACCACAAACACATTACCCACATTATGATGTGTTTGTCGTATCGTCATAAATGATGCTGAATAATTTATAAAACTAGCCTCGGATGACATAGAAGAGCTGAGGAGCATTGGTGTAGGAGGGCAACAAAAGCCCCCTAGGCTGAATAGTGTAGCGAATCGCCGCCACACCGGCGCACTCCAACTCATCGTTGTTCTGATCCCAAATCTCCGTCAAACCGGCCTCCGCCTCGAGCTGACGGTTGGGTTCCAAGGCATTAAGCTTCTGGATCTGACAGTCGGTCCTCGCTCGGAGCCGGTGCTGGGGCTGTTGCTGCGCTCCTCTCAACCCTAGAAATTGGTACTCGTCCTGCTGTTGTTCTATTTGCTCTAACTGAGCAAAACAGCCATGGAATAAAACAAGCAAGCCAAGCCCAAGAAAGAACAAATAAGTACAACCCATTATTGCAAGACTGTGTGCTGTGCAGTGGTGTGTGTGTACTTTGATGTGAAGTGGAGAATTGGGTTTTGGTGGGTATTTATAGGAGAGAGAGGGAGGGTTTCGGTTTGCCACGTAAGAAATGAGTTGGTGAGTCATTTGATCTTTTTTTCTTCTTCTTTCATGCATGTGTTTGTGTGTTGTTGAATTGCATGAATTAACCCAGGGGTGGGTGGCAACTTGGCAAGGGCTTGGGGTTTAAGCCCCTAGGTCTTGAGTTGAATCCTTCAGGTCAATTTTCGGCGAAGATGGTTACAGGAGGCCGACCTCGGATGCTTTATCACATTTCTTGGGTTTAATTCTCCTCACATGAGTCTCGACTTCATCAAGCTTGCCTTGTGAGGTCGGGACAAGCTTCCAGGTTATAGTCTCTGGCTCGGAACGAACAACAGGACACCCTGGTAATCTCCTCGGGGCGCTGCCTTGGACCTACGGGAGAGTGAGAGGATTTCCCTGTAACAAAAAAAAAAAAAAAAAATTGCATGAATGATAAAACACCATCTTGTTTGTGTGTCGTTGAATTGCATGAATGATAAAACACTATCTGGTTTACACATAGTGTGTTTTAGTTTGGGTATGTGGCAATGATCTGACTTAAAGGATACAAAGGTGGTGTGTTCGTATTTGCATGGTTTGTTTCTATGCTGGTGTGAGGTGTTAAGACGCACCATGTATGCAGTGAAGGCCACATGGCATGAGTGTAATTTACTTCATGTGTTGTTTAAAATATGAAAATTGCATGTAATTATTTTATTTTTTATTTTTTTAAGTTTCGTTATTTTTTGTGGTGGTTGTTTTTTTGTTACAGTTTGTGGTGGTTGTTGGGTTTGGTAATTATTGACATGCTAATTATTTTTGGATTTTAATTTTCTTATGTAATGTTTTTCAATAATGCTAGAGGGTTACAATTTTTGTGATCATAATGGTTCAAAACTGTCAAAACGACGTCATTTTGGCCTGTTTTGCACCCAAAACGACGTCGTTTTGACAGTTTTGAGCCATTGTGGCCACAAAAATTGTGGCCCTCAAACATTTTTCAATGTTTTTTATATGGGTAAATTACAAATATACCGCTTGAGATTTGCTTAAAATACAGATTATCTTCTTGTGATTTAAAAAATTACAAATATCTCCTTATTAGAATTTTTCATTTAACATAATTAACTAAAAAAATGAAATTTATAATTGTTATCCTATACAATAATAAAATTACCTAAATTATTAATCAAAACATATTTTTAACATCATTAAAAACTGTTAATTGACTTGATGATTTATTAATAAAAAGGACAATTTGTTATGAAATTAGAAATCTCAAGGAGTGAAATGTAATTTTCAAAATCACAGAGAACGATTCGTATTTTAATCAAATATCAAGGAATGCATTTTTAATTTACCATTTTTATAATTATAATCAATCTCTTGCTGATTGAATATATAAGAGAGAGAAATAATGTAATAGACACCTTCAAAAAGTTGTGTATATAATATGCACCAGATCTTTAGGGCTTTTGATTATAGCCCCGTTTGGTAGACCTGTGGGAAACAGCTTATAGCTTATGCCTAAACAGCTTATAGCTTATAATTTTCAGCTTAAGCTGATTTTCAGCTTATTCTTAAAGCATCTCCTGCCCCACTCAAAGAATAAGCTGATTTCTGACTTCCAAAAAGCTATAAGTTATAAGCTATAAGCTAAACCAAACACATCAAAATAGCTTAAATTAAGCTGAAAGCTGGAATAAGCTGATTATAAACTGTGCTAAACAGGGCCTATGACTCATTTGATGTTAATTGTAACTTGCTTATGACTCATTATAATATTGATTTTTCTTTATTTTGATTTATTATGATTGTTATTTTGATTATGACTAAAAAAAATTTAGTTATGTCTTAAGTAGTATTTGGTTATAACAAATTGTGGTGCTGGGTATAACGTATTGTGGTTATAATTTTAATTATGATTGAAGAAATCTTTGATTATGCTTTAAAGATGTTTAATTATGATCCATTAAGTTATAACAAAAAGTGATTCGATTATAATATTTTGTGAAATACTTGCAAATTATACACCCATTTTCAGGTGTGTATTGTAGCATTACCTATACTGATATACCTTTTGATCAAGAAAGAAAAATTTCATTTAACAAAGATGAAATTAAAGGTACAGAAGATGATCTCAGATCGAAAGAGATTCGGAAGTATAAAAATACCCCTACTACTGCTACTCGCATCCATACAACCAACTCATAAGCCTCTCGAATTTTTTTTTTTTTAAAACAAAGTTAAGAACTTAACTAAAAATTAAAATACAAGAATCACCCCATAATCACCCACCAAAACACCCAAACCAAACTAGGAAAACTAAACAACTCCCACAAAGCCCAAACTAAAACCCAACTAATCACCAACCCATGCCTCTGCCAGGCCCACGCCTCATAAAGACCATCAACACCCTACGCCTCTGCTGCATCAACACCCTACGCCTCTGCTGCATCAACACGCCACCCTTAAGCTGCTGCAACTCCCAACTCCCACCACCCACACCGGCCGAGGAGACCCCAAAGCCACCACCGGGAAACCCAAGAACGCCTGCTTAAGATTCCAAATCGCTGCAACTCCACTCAGACCACAGCTCACACCGCCGCAAACACACCCACAAAAACAGCTCCCACCAGGTTGTCTTCTTAACTCACACCTATGCCAAAGCCTCTGCTGCTGCCCACGCCTATGCGGTGCCAAACTCCAAAGCCAACAGGACTACTACCTCACAGGTCTTCTATCTCGCACCGTAGCTCCATACAAATGGTAGAAGATCACCCTCAAACTTTCGGTCGAAGAAGAGCGCCGAGTGAAAATCGGAAAGAACAGAATGGCCAACGAACGAATGCACCCTCAAGCTCCTACCGCCAAAAGCGCCGAGTGAAATCCTGGACCCCGATGAATCGGCTAAAAAGGCAAGGTTGAAATACAAGAAGACAACCGAAGACAAACCAGGGCAGCCCGCGAAGAAAAAACCTGAACGACCCCCAACTCGCCAAAAACTCTCCCGCAGCAAACAAAGAGCACACCTATACAGATATACTTTGATACCAAATTGATTTGCTTCAAACGAATTTAGTTATTCATACTTTTTTATGTTAAGTTATTTAGTAGGGTGGTATTTAATAAAACTGAAATTTAAAAATTGAATGTTGAATTTTTTAAATTGAAAAATTATTTGATACAAATTTAAGTGTTGAACTAAAAATAAATTGTTTGATATGTATAAAAATAAATTCGAAATTTATTATTTTTAAATTGTATATTTTAATTTTATATTGTGATGGTGGTGGTGGTGATAATGGCATGGTGGTGGTGGTGGAATGGCAGTAGTAGCGATGGTGGCGATGGTAGTGGTAGTGATGGCGGTGGCATGATAATTATAGTAGTGGTGATAAGTTTATAATAGTGTATATATTAATATTTATAAGTTCAATCAAAATTAAGTAAATTTCATATGTCTTAAAATGTTTTTCAGTTTTAGCCTATATTTGAAGTGGCACTTAAAATTTTAAGTAATATCAACTGTGGTTATCAAATAGACTTAATTGGGATAAATTACACTTTGTACCCCTGCACTTTGTAGCAAATCCCAATTTGGCCCCCATATATGAAATCATGACAGTTAACCCCTTGCACTTCTAATCAAATCTCACTTTGATTTCTACACATAAAATTGTGACGATCAATCCCTAACATTTTTGCTGAAAACCCACTTTAATCCTTACACAAGTGTCATAAATGTCAATATCACTCTTCTGTTACTTTATTTTTAAATCTTTAATAAAATACAATAATGTGACAAATATGTGACTACGAAATGAGGGTAAGAGAGGAAAATTATCAATGTTTCCTACCAATATATTTTGCCATGTGTAATAAGCACGTGAGAGTTATATCATATAATATATATATATATATATGTTTGTATGCTAAAAATTGAGACGAAGAGACCCAAAAAAAAAAAAAAAAATAGAGCTTTAGAAATAATAAAAAATACGACAAAGAAATCAAAGAGAAAGGAAGATGAATAAATAGAAGATTGTGTTATCATGAAAACCAGAGTTTTGTGATTCTAACTTATGCAAAACCCTAGTTCATCTTCTTAATCGTTCACAATCTGTGTTTTTTTTAAGCCTAATACAATCATAATTTAATGTAAATTTTGGGACAAGGTATGTATTGGTAAAAAAATATAGATGATTTTTCTCTCTTACCCTCATGTTGTAGTTACATTCATGTCACATGATTAGATTTTGTTAAAGATTTAAACAATTGAGTAACAAAAATGAGACATTGACATTTTATATAGGGACCAAAGTGAGATTCGACCAAAAATATAAGAGGTTGACTGTCGTAATTTCATGTGTAAGAACCAAAGTGGGATTTGACCAAAAGTGTAGGGGATTAACTGTCATGAGTTCATGTGTAGGGGCCAAAGTGAAATTTGATGCAAAGTGCAGGGGTGCAAAGTATAATTTATCCTACTTAATTGATTATTACTTAATACATTCAATTTTTTTTGTTGAATTATATTATCAAATACCCCATATGTTTGAATTATAAAATAAAAATAAAAAAAAAATTTATTTAGTTGTGGCAAGTATATGCGATTTCTAATTTGTAAGAACAATTTATTGATTAAAATAAATAAATAAATAAAATATTATTATTTAGGGAAATTTTTTTTAAGATCATGGATATTAAGATTTTAAATAATTAAAAACATACAAAATTTTCATATTGGTTGGAGTCCCTCAACATTTTTTTAGAGAAATTTCAAAATACAAAGAAATTTGTCTAAAATTTCTCTAGTTTGAAAATTTTCTCTATGTTTTCAAACTAGAGAAATTTCAAAATACAGAAAAATTTGTCTAGTTTGAATTTTCTATAATTTGTTCACAATTTTATCTGATTTGCATCTTTATAAACATGTTAAGATTCAAACTTTCAATCTTTCAAACAAAATAGAGTTAAGCATAGTATCAGAATTTGCAAATGTACAACTTCAAAATTTCACTGATTCAGTCCAAATGTCATGCTTTCTCTCTATATTCTTAAAAACCAAAATTAACATTTAATAAATCAGACAATTAAACACAAAACCTAGATTTTTACACATAATAGAGAGAGAGAGAGAGATTCTGTTCTTTACTGTCCTGAGTAAATCCAAAGAAAAAAAAATGATTGTTATGATCAATATTTAGATCAAAACTTGAAATATATTGTGCATATATATACATGTATGTATAGTGATGGTCATATACAACTTTGAATACCATGGAAGCTTGAGTCATTGCCATCAAAACCTTCACAAACTCCAACTCTCTGTTTGCGTCATACAAATCACAATAATGTAATGTTGTCTTAATAGTTTGCAATCTACAAGTTGCCCTGAGTGTGTTCTTCATTACCATCACTAGTCTCTCAATCTCTCTTTCTCTCTCTCTCTCTCTCTCTCTCTCTCTCTCTCTCTCTCTCTCTCTCTTTGCCTCTCTCCTTCCTTATAGCCTCTGTCGCCCCATCTCCGACTCTTACCGTCACTAATAGAAGCACCATGGCGGCTGTGTGATGTGATTTAAATCTGTTAAAGAATGAAGAGATTTGGTCAGCGTAAAGCTTAAAAAGAGCACGAAGCTACGGATCTAGCCAGCGATGATAAAGCTGTCCAAGAGGCAATTCTCTCTCTATTTAAATGTATCAACAATGCTAGGTATCATGAAAAACCTTTCATAAAAATAATCATGAAAGTTTTGTGACCCTTGGATTACACTTAGAATAAAGCACCACACACTAATCAAGGTAATTCAATGATCATAAATTTTTCATGATCATTTTTATGAAAAAAATTTCATGAATTGATATGGATGTATAATATGTGGGTGTGTATGCAATCAATGCGAGGGACCTAAACTAATAAATATATATATATATATATATATATGTTGGATCTATTGCACTATGAAAAGTTAGTAAGGAATGTTTTATTAATTTTTTTCTTTATTTTTATGTTGGTTTGTAAAAGGCAAAAAAATAATAATAAATATCTCATATTAAATAATATAAAATATTACTTTAAGACTACTATATATATCTCATTTTAAATTATAAAATACTTGAGAAGATGACTAGTGAATTTTTTCTTCTCTTTTCTTTTTGAGAAAAAAAAAATTCAAGATATAAAATAAAATAAAAATAATAATGATTAGTAAAATATAGTTATGCAATTCTTTCTGTGGTGAGATGCAATTTAAAAGTTGTGGAAGTACAAATTTTGAGTTGCAACCCCATATTTGTATATTTTTTTTTATATGTTTTATTGAAAAGTAATTCCCCTTTTCTTTTTGTCTTATTTTTTATTGTCTTTTTTTGGCAACACATTATAAAAAATTTATGATGTTACGCATATAACAACTTTCATAATCTAAAATCGTGAACTATCATGATTTTCGCAAATAATAACATAATCCAGAAAATAAATAACATACCCGAATCAGTTATGCGAAACCTTCAAATGACCCAAATTGAATTAAACATAAACCTAATAATAATATTAGTGGAAAAAGGTTTCTCTCTCTTAACTCTCTTTAGAATACATTGAATTCATAATTAATTTGATGGGTAGTTTGAATGTCCTTTTATAGGTAGAGAGAGGACTAGTTTCCTTATTCAACAATGATTCCACTTTCCCATCAAAGTAAGATACTTGAGGCTTGTTTGGTAATCATTCCGTTTTAAGTTTATATTTATAAAAATTTAAAAAACAGTTATAAAAACTTGTTTGATAATTTTTTTAATTTATAAATGGTTGTCTCAGTTTATAAATTTGAGGAAACAACGTAAACTCAAAAAATTAGTTTACATTTTTAGTTTAAAATTTTTTTTTTCAATTATTTTTTTTCAAATAATTTATTTTCAATTTTTTTTTTCAAATAATTTACTTTCAATTTTTTTTTCAAATAATTTTTTTTTTCAATTAATCTTTTTTTCCAAATATTTTTTTTCCCAAATATTTTTTTAATTAATTTTTTTCAATTATTATTTTTTTTTCAAATAAATTTTTTTCAATTATTTTTTTTCAAAATTAAATTTTTTTTCAATTATTTTTTTAATTAATTTTTTTCAAATATTTTTTTCCCAATTAATTTTTTTTTCAATTTTTTTTTAACAATTTTTTTTTCAAATATTTTTTTTTCCAATTAATTTTTTTTAATTAATTTTTTTCCAATTATAATGTGTGTGATCCCATCGTCATAAATAATAAAAATAAATATAAATATTTTAGACCTAAAAATCTATATTTTTTAGTTTATGTTTTTAAAAATTTTTAAACATTTGTTCAAACCAAATGCGTTTGTAATTTATGTTTTTCTAAAAATAAACAAAAACTAGTTTATAAAATTTTTGTAAACATAAACAAAAAACGTAAACGTTACCAAACGCTACCTTGGAAAACACTCTTCTTTATTTACCAATTAATTGTAATAAAAAATATGGAATCATAATCCTACTAAATCTCTAATTCATATTACCATATCATGTGGGTCAATATTGTAATAACCCCGACCTCCGATTAATGCTAAACCGTGATTATTTATGCCTAACAGTAATTTAGAAGGAATCCGGAATTAATTTGCATATGTATTGCATTATCTTTGCGTTTCTATCTATTTGCCATAAAATGATATGTTCATGTTTAGACTTTGAACTGCGAATTGAGCATATATCGCGTCCGATTTCGAAATTGATTAGTGTTTCATACTAGTTAGAATATATGTGATTTTATGGTAGATTTAATTAAAATTTGATTTGGTGTGATTAAATTAGATTAAATTGCGTTGGTTAAGTTTATTACCAAATTGCCATTGAGTGGCCCATTACCTAAGGCAACTTTGAGACTTAATTCATACATTTGGTTGTATCTTTTTATCATCCATTGAGAGACCAAACTGTAGGAGAGAGAGAGAGAGAGAGTAGGAGAACAAGATTGAGTTCATCTAGAATTTTGCTTGAACTTAGAAGAATTGAAGGCAACTTGGAAGATTAGGCTACTAAGCTTGAAATTGAAGACCTAAAGGTAGAGAATTCCTCCTTTTAAATTATGAATGTGAGTTGTTCTTGCTAGGGTCATGGCGAAATTGGTATTTAAAGTCGAGATTTAGCTGAAAGTGTGGTTTTGTGAGTCCATGCATGCATGCATGCATAAATTTTTATGCTTTGAGTTTGAATTCTAAGATTTCTTCACGCATGTGTTAATTTCACTCACATTATGGTCATTCAACTTGTTTTCCATCAAATTATCAAGTTTGATTATGTTTTGGAGGGTTTGAATTCAAAGAGGTTCTTGCATGTTGAATTAATAGCATATTCATAAAGTTCATGTTGATTTTGCACAAATTGGGTTGCTCTTGGGCCATGATTTCTTGAAATGATTTTTAATACATGTTGTTTTATGAGTTATTATATGTTTCCTCAAATATTGGCCCAGAAAAATGAGTTTTGAAGGCTTAGAGGTTGAGTTTCATGCTTGGAGGTCAATCTGGATTTTCCAGAAATTTGACCCACGCTCAAGCGGGGACTTTCACGCTCGAGCGTGAAGCCTGAGTACATGCACTTCCGCTCGAGCGGCGAGAGTCACGCTTCGGCGTGAAATCGTATACCGAGTTCGTGTGTTTTGCGATCGCTTTCGGCGAAGCCACGCTCGGCGAGTCTGTCACACGCTCAAGCGGAGGTCGAGCGCCCGTCGAGCGTGAATTTCATGCATCCAAAGACTTTTTCATAAGTTCTGATCCGCTCAGCGAAGTCCACGCCGGCGGGAAAGCCACGCTCGAGCGTGGACCTTATCTTCAGCAAAATTTTAGAAATGGTTTTCAATGCATTTTTGCATCCTCATTCCATCCTAGGCATTCTTAGGCCATATTTAAGACTCCATAATGAGGATAAGAGATTAGAAACACACTAAGAGTCAACGAAATAAGTTTTGTACAATTAGAACGTGTGTTTCAAGTGTGCATCTGTTATGTGTTGTGTAGGTCACGTGCCACATTCCGTTTGACCAAGCTTATTCCGTCTATCTGTCTCAAGGCCCACTGTGAGTAATAACTCTGTAAAGTTATGTTTAACTTAAGTATTTTCTGACTGGTATGATATGATTTGTTTTCTGAAATGCTATCTTATGAATTATGAATGAACGTCCAATTTTCTAAAAAGTATTTGTGGCACCCTTAGTTCACATGGCCCTCGCCCAGAGGTAACAATACCGTGGCCAATCTGCACGTGGCCCTCACCCGGTAACAATACATGATCAATCAAGACGTGGCCCTTGCCTGGGGGTAACAATAGCATGGCTACTTGCGCACAAGATATGGACCTTTATGGTCATTGGTACCAACTATGCATGTGGGTTTCTGGACCAAATTGATCTGATAGCTAATGGGTGTACCACATATGATCTTATGCAAAATCTGAATATCAACATGAGTGTGTATCTAAATCTGTTTCTGTTTTGAAGTCTGAATATGTTCTGATTTAAATACTGGATCCTAACTTGTACTGGACATTATTTATAAAACCCCTTTACTCTGTTATTATTCTCTGGGCTTCCACTCACAATTTATATTATGTATGTAAGTGAACCGGCGGGTGACTAGGGCCAGAGTTAGCGACCTTCATTACATTTTTGTCACCAACCGTTGTGCCCGAGGAGGTTAGATTGAAGGTTCGTTATATGGCTATTTTTGTATTAATGCTAGTCTCTGTGACTGTTTTGTAAAGTCAGGTCTTAAGAAGTACATTCTGTAAATACTTTGTAAATGGTGGTGTCCTTTGCCTGGCATGTTTATGTCTATATAAATAAGTTTTGAAATGTTCTGTCCTATGTACGTTATCACAGCTCATGGACCTTGTCTATTTTGTACTATCGTTTCCGCAGCCCCTTACTACATGCTTATCTGTTCAGAGGCCTTTGGTAATCCACGGATTACTGGCCGGTTGCGATGCCTAACCTACAAGGGCGGGTTTGGGTCGTGACAGAGTGGTATCAGAGCACGTGTTCTACCGCACACACAGGTCCATATGAGCTTAGGATGTCGTAGTAAGCATTAGGGGCATTCCATCTACATATGTGAGTGTGTGGTAATTCAACTGAATATGAAAACTGAACGTAATTTTGAGCAAATGAATTGAAGGAAATGAATAAGATTATGCCTGTGTTTATTACCATTTGATGTCTGTATAGTAAGATGGAGAATGCAAGGGGAAGTGGTGAAAGTGAATCTTCAGAGGCTCGCATAGGCCGAATGGAACAGATGTTAGCAGCATTGACTGAAACCTTGACACAACAACAGAGACAACAACATTTACCCCCTTCCGCCTCCACCAGCACAGGCCGAAGCAGATAATAATGACATCATCAATCTAACATAGAAATTCATGGAGATGAAACCGCCAACGTTCTATGGCAGAATTGAACCACTGAAAGCAGAGACGTGGCTACTTGAAATGGAGAAGGTATATGAAGTGTTCCCTCGTTCTGAAACTCAGAAAGTCCTCCTAGCCACCTATACTCTGAAAGATGAAGCCCGAAGGTGGTGGTTACTATTTCGAAGTAGCAATGGGAATATGACATGGGCACAGTTTAATGCAATCTTTTATGATAAATATTTTCCCCAATGCTTCAGGATCGGAAGGTGTCCAAGTTTCAAGAACTTAAACATGGAAGAATGTCTGTAGCAGAGTATGAAGCCAAATTCACCGAATTGGCACGTTTTGCTCCACATATGGTGGATACTAATTACAAGAAAGCACGGAAGTTTGAGGGAGGGCTGGACTTGGAAATATTTGACCGAGTAGGTGTCCTAAAATTACCTACTTATGTGGAGGTACTCGACAGGGCATTGATGGCAGAAGCCACAATAACAGCTAAGAAACAAACTACAACACCAACAACAAAATAGAGAGAAAAGAGAACCGGATTCAGTTTCAAGAAAGGCCGGTCAGTTTCGAAGAGGCAAAATACAAGATACTTCAGCAGCTCTAGCCAAAGTAGCGGATCTACTCCAAACTGCCCCGACTACGGAAAGAAGCACAGAGGTGCTTGTTATCGAAATGTCAGTGTTTTATTTGTGGCAAGGCCGCCACATGGTGAGGGATTGCCCGATGAGATCCAACGAGGTTAACCATCCTATGACAAGTTCCACCGGGTTTGTTTCCGCAGCAAGACCAAATGCAAGGACCGATGTTAGAGGGAATGCGAATAATGAAACATTGAGGCAAGAGAGAGTGTTCGCCTTAGTGCCTGGTGACGTACCAAACACCTATACTGTGGTGTCAGGTACACTCTCTGTATGTTCTCAAAATGCATGTGTACTGATAAAATCTGTTTCTACACATTCCTTTATATCGCATGCTTTCTCTCGAAAATTGACTAGACCACTAGAACATATGACATATGTGTTATCTGTATCCACACCTTCTGGGGATTCTATGATGTGTGCTTATGTTTATCCAGCATGTGATATTATGATTGGCGATGTGATGTTATATGTTGATTTATTACCCTTGAACATTGATCACTTTGATTGTATTTTGGGAATGGACTGGTTGACTAAATACTGTGTTACCATTGATTGTGCAAGTAAATCTGTTGTGTTTAGACCACTGGGTATGCTTGAATTTACTTTTAATGGGGATGGGGCAGTTCCTCCCCCATATCTGATTTCAGCTTTGAAAGCCATAAAACTGCTTAGAAAGGGATATAGAGGTTACTTGTGTTGTATACTGACTGCACCATCTGACAAAACTACAGTAGAAACTGTCCCAGTTGCTTGTGAATTTCTCGATGTATTTCCAAATGACCTACCTGGGGAATTAATTGATAGGGAAATAGAATTCACCATTGATGTAACACCTGGAACACAGCCCATCTCCAAGACTTCATATAGGATGTCAACTTCTGAACTGAAAGAACTGAAAGCTCAACTACAGGAACTCTTAGACAAGAAATTCATTCGTTCGAGTACCTCACCTTGGGGTGCTCCAGTATTATTTGTCAAAAAGAAAGACGAGTCTTTGAGGTTATGTATCGATTATCTGGAATTGAACAAAGTGACCATTAAGAACAAATATCCATTATCCCGAATAGATGATTTATTTGATCAACTCCAAGGAGCCAAAGTGTTCTCTAAAATTGATCTCATGTCAGGTTATCACTAGTTAAAAGTTAAGGCAGAAGACGTAGAGAAAACTGCATTCAGAACTAGATATAGACATTATGAATTCTTGGTAATGCCTTTTGGAGTAACAAATGCACCTGCAACTGTTATGGACCTAATGAATAAGGTTTTCAAACAATATCTTAATGAATTCATTGTTGTGTTTATCAATGACATTCTGATTTATTCTAAAGACAAAAAGAAACATGAGAACCACCTGAGGACTACCTTGTAGATTTTGAGAGAGAAGAGGCTGTATGCCAAATTGTCTAAATGTGAATTCTGGCTTGACAGTGTAGCATTCTTGGGCCATGTAATCAATGAGGATGGTGTTTCTGTTGACCCTCAGAAAATTGAAGCTATTGTAGATTGGCCTAGACCGACAAATGTGCTGGAAGTTAGAAGTTTTCTGGGACTTCTGAGGTTACTCTGAGAGATTTGTAAAAGACTTTTCCAAGCTTGCCATGCCATTAACCCAGTTAACTCAGAAAAACGTGTCATTTGACTGGAACGAACAAAGAGAGGCAGCCTTTCAAGAACTGAAAACCAAGTTAGTGACTGCACCAATCTTGACTTTGCCTAATGGTATTAATGGGTTTCAAGTGTACAGTGATGCTTCCTACAAAGTTTTGGGGTGTGTATTAATGCAAAACGGAAAAGTGATTGCCTATACTTCTAGATAACTCCGACCTCATGAAAAAAATTACCCAACGCATGATCTTGAGTTAGCAGCTGTGGTGTTTGCTTTGAAAATCTGTCGTCACTACTTGTATGGGGTAACCTATGAGGTGTACACCGACCATAAAAGCTTGAAATACTTCTTCACCCAAAAGGAATTGAACATGAGATAGAGGCGATGGTTAGAGTTAATCAAAGATTACGATTTGCAGATCTTGTACCACCCAGGGAAAGCTAATACCGTAGCGGATGCCTTGAGCCGAAAATCAATAGAAAGTTTGTCATGTCTGTTATCCAGCCGGAAAGAATTGCTAAATGACCTAGAACAAGTTGGGCTGTTAACTGCAATCTCCGCTCAACCTACAATTCTTGAACGAGATCAAACAGAAACAGTGCGAGGATGAATACTTGAAAAAGATCACGGAGGAATTTGATTCGAAGCCGAGGCCAGGATTTGTGTCTGAGAAGGATGTGCTAAAATTTCAAAACCGTCTTTGTGTACCCGATTGTGGTGATTTGAGGAAACGTGTTATGACCGAAACTCACAGTAGTAAGTTTGTTATGCACCCGGGGAACACGAAAATGTACTATAATTTGAAACATAATTTTTTGTGGCCTGGAATGAAAAAGAGTGTTGCAGACTTTGTGGCTAGATGTCTACATTGCCAACAGGTTAAAGCTGAACATCAACGACCCGCTGGTTTGCTATAACCACTCCCAATACCGGAATGGAAATGGGAGCACATTACCATGGACTTCATTGTGGGATTGTCTCGTTCTTCTCGAGGTATGGACTTTATCTGGGTTATAGTTGACCGTTTAACTAAGTCTGCCCATTTCCTGCTTGTCAAAACTATTTATAACGTTGATAAATTAGCCAATATCTATATGACTGAAATTGTGAGACTGCATGGAATGCCAGTATCTATTGTGTCTGATAGGGACTCAAAGTTTGTATCCAGATTTTGGCAGAGTTTGCAACAAGCTTTGGGGACTGAACTGAAACTGAGTAGTACCTATCACCCACAGACAGATGGACAAACTGAACGAACTAACCAAACTTTAGAGGACATGCTCAGAATGTGTGTGTTAGACTTCCAGGGAAATTGTGAGACTTACTTGCCATTAGCTAAATTTGTGTACAACAACAGTTACCATTCAAACATTGAAATGGATCCTTACGAAGCTTTGTATGGAAGAAAATGTCGTTCTCTGATATGTTGGGCTGAAGTAGGTGATAGACCTTTGTTGGGACCGGAACTTGTGCAAGAAACAACCGAGAGAGTGAACCGATCGGCAAAGAACGCTGAAAACCTGCAGTCGACAGAAAAGCTATGCTGATGTCCGAAGAAGAGATAAAGAATATGAAGTTGGGGACCATGTATTTATAAAGGTGACCCCGATGAAGGGTCAAACTCGGTTTGGTGTTAAGGGCAAGTTGGCGCCAAGATATGTTGGACCTTATGAAGTCCTCAAAAAGATCAATCCAGTATCGTATCGGGTAGCCTTACCTCCAGTAATGGAACATATGCATAACATCTTTCATGTATCGATGCTTCGGGAATATTTGAGAGATCCACTCCACGTTATCAAACCAACACATGTGCTTTTGAAAGATGACTACACTTATGAGGAGAAACCTATCCAGATTATGAATCGCCGAGTCAAAAGATTGAAGAATAAATAAATACCACTAGTAAAAGTTGACTGGCAAAACCCAGAGGGACCTATGCAACTTGGGAAACCGAGGAAGACATGATGAAAAGATATCCAGATTTGTTCCCGTTGGACCCAATGTTGTTCCAGAATGAAGGTAATTCGAGTTTGGGGACCAAACTCTTTTAAGGGGAGAAGACTGTAATAACCCCAACCTCCGATTAATGCTAAACCATGATTATTTATGCCTAATAGTAATTTAGAAGGAATCCAGAATTAATTTGTATATGTATTGCATTATCTTTGCATTTCTATCTGTTTGCCATAAAATGATCTGTTCATGTTTAGACTTTGAACTGTGAATTGAACGCCTTATCGGCGCCTGATTTCGAAATTGATTAGTGTTTCATACTAGTTAGAATATATGTGATTTTATGGTAGATTTAGTTAAAATTTGATTTGGTGTGATTAAATTAGATTAAATTGCGTTGGTTAAGTTTATTACCAAATTGCCATTGAGTGGCCCATTACCTAAGGCAACTTTGAGACTTGATTCATACATTTGGTTGCATCTTTTTATCATCCATTGAGAGACCAAACTGTAGGAGAGAGAGAGAGAGAGAGTAGGAGAACAAGATTGAGTTCATCTAGAATTTTGCTTGAACTTAGAAGAATTGAAGGCAACTTGGAAGATTAGGCTACTAAGCTTGAAATTGAAGACCTAATGGTAGAGAATTCCTCCTTTTAAATTATGAATGTGAGTTGTTCTTGCTAGGGTCATGGCGAAATTGGTATTTAAAGTCGAGATTTAGCTGAAAGTGTGGTTTTGTGATTCCATGCATGCATGCATGCATAAATTTTTATGCTTTGAGTTTGAATTCTAAGATTTCTTCTACGCATGTGTTAATTTCACTCACATTATGGTCATTCAACTTGTTTTCCATCAAATTATCAAGTTTGATTATGTTTTGGAGGGTTTGAATTCAAAGAGGTTCTTGCATGTTGAATTAATAGCATATTCATAAAGTTCATGTTGATTTTGCACAAATTGGGTTGCTCTTGGGCCATGATTTCTTGAAATGATTTTTAATACATGTTGTTTTATGAGTTATTATATGTTTCCTCAAATATTGGCCTAGAAAAATGAGTTTTGAAGGCTTAGAGGTTGAGTTTCATGCTTGGAGGTCAATCTGGATTTTCCAGAAATTTGACCCACGCTTGAGCGGGGACTTTCACGCTCGAGCGTGAAACTTGAGTACATGTACTTCCGCTCGAGTGGCGAGAGTCACGCTCGAGCGTAAAATGCGTATACCTAGAAGTTTGTGTGTTTTGCAGTCCGCTCAAGTAGGGAGGCAGCCACGTTCGAGCGAGGGTCTGTGTCACACGCTCGAACGGGGGTCGAGCACTCGTCGAGTGTGAATTTCATGCATCCAGTACTTTTTCATAAGTTTGCAGTCCGCTCGAGCGTGGACCTTATCTTCAGCAAAATTTCAAAAATGGTTTTCAATACATTTTTGCATCCTCATTCCATCCTAGGCATTCCTAGGCCATGTTTAAGACCCCATAATGAGGATAAGAGATCAGAAACACACTAAGAGCCAACGAAATAAGTTTTGTACAATTAGAACGTATGTTTCAAGTGTGCATTTGTTATGTGCTGTGTAGGTCACATGCCACGTACCGTTTGACCAAGCTTATTCCGTCTATCTGTCTCAAGGCCCACTGTGAGTAATAACTCTGTAAAGTTATGTTTAACTTAAGTATTTTCTGATTGGTATGGTATGATTTGTTTTCTGAAATGCTATCTTACGAATTATGAATGAACGTCCAATTTTCTAAAAAGTATTTGTGGCACCCTTAGTTCACGTGGCCCTCACCCGGGGGTAACAATACCGTGGCCAATCTGCACGTGGCCCTCGCCCGGGGGTAACAATACCGCGGCCAATCTGCACGTGACCCTTGCCTGGGGGTAACAATACCGTGGCTACTTGCGCGCAAGATATGGACCTTTATGGTCGTTGGTACCAACTATGCATGTGGGTCTCTGGACCAAATTGATCTGATAGCTAATGGGTGTACCACGTATGATCTTATGCAAAATCTGAATATGAACATGAGTGTGTATCTAAATATGTTTCTGTTTTGAAGTCTAAATATGTTCTGATTTAAATACTGGATCCTAACTTGTACTGGACATCATTCATAAAACCCCTTTACACTGTTATTATTCACTAGGCTTCCGCTCACAGTTTATATTATGTATGTAGGTGAACCAGCGGGTGACTAGGGCGAAGTTAATGACCTACATTACATTTTGTTAGCCAACCGTTGTGCCTCCCGAGGAGGTTCCGATTAAAGTCTCGTTATATGGCTGTTTTTTTATTCATGCTAGTCTCTGTGACTATTTTGTAAAGTCAGGTCTTGAGAAGTACATTTTGTAAATACTTTGTAAATGGTGGTGTCCTTTGACTAGCATGTTTATGTCTATATAAATAAGTTTTGAAATGTTCTATCCCATGTACGTTATCACAGCTCATTGGACCTTGTCTATTTTGTATTATCGTTTCCGCAGCCCCTTACTATATGCTTATCTGTTCAGAGGCCTTTAGTAATCCACGGATTACTTGCCGGTTGCGATGCCTAACCTACAGGGATGGGTTTGGGTCGTGACAAATATAATGACTAAATAAATAATTTAGTCTTACATTCTCCCACTTGGCCCATATGATAACTGACATCAAGATTTAACAAGGTTAACATTAGGCACGCAATAAACCATATTCAATACTACCTTTAATTTGACCATCATCATAATGCTACAATTAATAGTTCACTACTATGAGTCATAGCAGTTCTATACCAATAGTGCGATAAGTCCCTTCCATGTACTACAACACTAACAACTAGTTTAATATAGCTCTTTAAGTGAAGAGTATAAAGAGGTCCAACGATAATGTCTTTTATGAATGACTATTCCTGTTGTCATTCATTCATTCTCATATATGTACATACTCATTTCATAACAGGAAATATATCAAAAATAGAATTAATGAGATCTCAATGAGTCAAATAACACAATTAATCATAAACAACTGTTATGGATTACATTCAAGACCCAATTGGCAAGTTTCTTAATTGTCTTTAAGAATAATCTCTTCATTAATAGATCTGCACTTAAAAGCTATATACTTACTGTAGACGTCCCTGAACGCCCCGGGAGGGTTAAGTCCCGTTCTGTTCGTTTTTGCGGGCCTACTACAGTTCGGACTCAAATTGTCACGGTTCTAAATCTGAACCAAAGAGTCCAAATCCGGCAAATCGTTTTTGAGAAAAAAGATTTTTGAAAGAAGTGTCAAACATGGACTGTTTTGCCAGATATAGAGTCGCCACCTAAATATTTTTTAATAGGGGAATTTAGGAAACCCTAACTCGGTGCCAAAGGCCACGTGTCTGTCATCACCAAAGTTGCCTTGGCTCGGGAACTTGGGTACGATTGGGGAAGGTCACTTATGAGCACCCCCTCTCGCCCGATCAAAGATCGGCCTCTACTAACCGTGATATCTAATTTTGAAAACATTATATGTTCTTATTCCGGTTATTAGCCTAGTTTTACTATATTATGCGCACAGCAAACAAGTATAGACCAAATTGCCTAAATTGGAACAAGACATTATGCGTTTGTTTTGAAAAATGGTTTGCTACCCACAGGTAGGCTAAAATGCAGGTTTTGCCACCTTCAAGTGGGCTTTAGAAAAAGATGGTTTTGCTACTATCTAGTGGGCTTAAAATTCACAGTTTTAATGCATTATCCCAATTTAGGTAATTTGACCTCCATCTACAGGCATTCAAGCAGTTATATCACATAAGCAGCTAGCCTCATGGTAATCATGCTTTTATGGCGGCATTCACACGCATGCGATATGCTAAAGCATAAAAACTCACCTAGTACTCCAAGCCAAAACATAAACTAGTTAGTAATCATATGCACGATCCTAGTTCATGTTAAGTGACTAATGCAACACAGGCAAAGATGCAATCTAGACTGGCTCGACTATCCTAAACATGGCATGTGAAATGCTACAACTAACAAATACTCATCTTGGAATCTGAAATACATATGCGATTAGCGTGATGTCGAGGCGATGCATGGAAAACAGATGTATGGATGCATGCATTGCATAAGGTATGCTAATTTTCAATATGCCCTAATCTACCATCATAGCGGTAAATAAAAGGAAGAAAAGGCGTGGGGTTGGAAGACATGCACACACTCACCCACACTTATTACACAATTGCCCTCACTTGGAGGGACTAAAAGAATATCTGATCCCAAATAAATGCAGTCCAAATACGAATAAATTATTACAAAGATTCTAATTATCAAATTAAATCAAATGTAAAGAAGGGGCCTCACTACGCCTCGAGGATCTTGTGAATGATGCATGCTCGATCCGTCTTGCCCGGAAAGCCCGTACCATACCACTGCCGCCTCTGTTTTCACTGTCCTGCCTCTCCAAAGACTGCCAAAGTCCCAGGATACCTTGTATGCATACTGTTTCACACCATCGGCTGGATGAAATGGCCACCGGCCATATAAAATATCTGTCGGCTGCTTATGAGGTTGTCGGCCACCAATACATTGCCGATCGGCACTCCGTACTGCCGGTCGGCAAACAATTCTTGCAGAATCTGGTTTTTGACAGTAACAAGAATAGACAGTGTATGGTATGGAATTTTGGGCACATGTAAGCATGGCCATACCCCCTATCATGTATGGGACTCAAGAAAGCATGGCCCTTGGTCCTTGGGCCACCAATTATGCATTTTGATGCATGATGGTCTAAGGGACCAAGATTGCAATTCAATGTAAAGATGCATGCAACACACAAATGAGGACCAAGACCCTATCATGTCCAAGTCAAGGGCCTTAGTGACATGAGAATTGAGACGTGTTTTGTCACTTAAAGTACAAACACCTCTCACCTCTCACACTTGGTTTGACACCCCAAACCAAGTAATGCAATGCATGTTATGCAAACATGGCTTAACAATGCAACATGATACTAAAATGCAAGGCATGCCAAATGCTATGCAACATCATGTTAAGTATACAAAATGCTATAGCATACGAGATGCAAATGCAATGCAAACAAGGACAAATCATGTAATAGAACTATCATGCTACCACACTTAATGAAGCAAGTATGCAAAGAACATGAGACAAACATGCAAAAGTGGGCTTAAACCATAAAGGGGTAGACCTCAATCCACCCCAAAACAGTGGCCAAAAGTGCCTAAAACCATGGACAAAATGTTCAACAAGCATACAAATTAATGGGCCTAAAGCTAAGGCACAAAAGAGGGTACTCCACTACCATTAGCAAGACCACCCATGGCATGAATCAAGCAACCAAAAACAGATGTTTAGCACGTAAAACAACCCCCAAAGCCCCTAATATGGCAGCCCAAATGCCTTAAATATGTAAGCATGCACAATGTCCATTTCAAAGCACAAAAAACCAATGTTTCAAAGCATGAAAGGCATGACAAATGGAGACATATAAGCATGGCATGGGGACTGAAATAGCATGTTGAATGACTCCAAATCACCTAAATAGCCTAACCAATGCATGTTCACGGATCACATACTCAAGGCTTACAAGCCAAAATGCAAAGCAACCATGCCAAGCATGCCAAACATGGCAAAATCAGTGACTAGCAGACCTAAAGCATGACAAATCATGACCAAAAGCTTCAATAAGTCAAGCTAAAACATGAGGATATACAAGGCTAAACCCATGGCACATTTCTAGGCAAAGTAGAGCATTACAAAGCAAGTATAAGATGCATGCTAAGGGCTACAAATCTAACCAAAAACAGAGATATAACATGCTTTAAAACATTCAAATAAGCTCTGAAATGAAGGCATATGAGACTAAAAATGCATGCTGCCCTTTAGGCCAAAACAAAGGGACAAAGAGGGACAAAGGGGAAAAGGGTGTCCCTCCCCTATACAAGACTTCAAACCACCTTCATCACCACTGAAAATCCACTGGGTTTCAGTGGTGAGAAGATCAACACAACACCATAAGCAAGACTCAAGGAAAAGGGACCAAAAGAGGCCAAACAAGGCCTAAGAGGGAGATTTCGACCCCCAACCACAAAACATCCTTAATGAAAGTTCTTAAGAATAAAAATATAAGACTTTTTCATGTTAAACACAAAGCCTAAATCAGCAAGCAAGACAGGTAAAAACTTGTTGCAAAAATGGAGAATCTAAAGTAAAGTGTTCACCCTTGAAGAAACCTTGAAGAATAGTTGGTTCAGCCACCCTCTATTGATCAAAATCAGTCCAAATGCTCAAGAAACAACCCTCCAAGCCTCCCAATCTCGAGCTAAGGTGTGATAGTGTGTGTGTGAGTGCAAAAGTAAGGTAAAACTACACTTTTAGGCCTAAAAACACACACACAAGAGGAGAGAGAGGGAAAATCTAGAGAGAGGAGATATATGGCAGATATATAGATACACAAGCTCTGGTTTTTTTGTTCAAAAATGGCTAACCCCTAACAAAGGGAGAGATATGATGCTTATATAGGCAAAAGTGGCTAAGCAAAGGAGAAAGGGTCAAGAGGTGCAAAGGGGTCTTGGCTTCTTGGAGAAGCTAAGACAGCTGGCCAAGCTTCTCCAAGAAGCTTGGCCAAAGAGTTCAACCTTCTAGAAGGTTTGGGGGTTCAAAGGTGCAAAGGGGTCACTCCCATACACGGGGATGAGTGATGGTGCATTCCAGCTGGCACAGCTGGCATGCACCATGTCTCAGGGGTGCAAAGGGTGCACGCCGGCCACCAAAAGGGGTCACCGGCCAAGAGAAATGCCGGTCGGCAAAATATAGTGCCGACCGGCCAAAGGTTTTAAGAAAACACTGCCGGTGGCACAAATGTGCAGCCAGTGATGGTAGGGGAAGGCCAGTGGGGTGTGGGGATGGCCAACAAGCCATTCCCTGTCCTTCAAGGCAAACACACAGGTGTTTGGTGCCAAAACCATACACGAAGCAGTCGAGTCAGGAGGTCTTGAGACGAGGCGCGCTGCCAAGGCCTCCGGGAACTCGAGACGAACACAAACACGGATAATCACCGTGTGTTCAAACGGTGACGTCCAAGTCTTGAGGACGGTCAAAAATGGGGTGTCTACACTTACGTGTTTTATTGGCACTTTCTATTTCTGAAATTCTTCTTCAACGACAAAGTATTTCAATTCTATGTGTTTAGCATCATTAGAATACTTGTCATTCTAATAAAATAATTGCGAAATTGTCACAATAAATTCTCAACGACTTGGCAACAAAAATTGACAATCCCAAGTCCTGAGATAAAGTTTCGCAATAACAATTCATGAATTGTAATCTCAAAGCACACCACAAATTCGACTTTTATAGAGGATACTTATGATAGTTCGTTTTACACTTTTCTTAATATTGCTCCTTTACATAATAGAAATAAAGAATCAAAAGTGAAATTTCTACTATCAATATATCATCTAAAGTCTGAATCTAAGTAGCCAATCAATTCAAAATTATCAGACTTCATAAATGTGAGCAACTAATCTTTTATTCCTTATGATTACTTTATCACGTCCTTCTTTAAACATTAAGCTTCTCACAATAACTATATAAAGAATCGTTTCCATTCCCATTGATTTTATAAAAATTTTGCATAAGACTGAACTTATTTCCTTTCGGAATATGGACAACTTTATGGGAATATTCATTTATTTTGAATCTCTATAGAACTTTTAATATATATACATTATAAGACAATCTTAACAATTCATGTGATTCATTCAGAAATATTTCAATTTCTATCACATAGATTGTCTTACTAATATATTTCATTTCAAAATTCTTAAAGAGAAATTTCTTAACTCGTGCAATAAATCACGTACATTTTGACAAGCAAAATATCATCAACATACAAAATCGTAAATATAAACTTGCTCCCACTGATCTTTGGATATGTACACTAATCAAAAATGTTTTCTTTAAATCCAAAGGAAAAATAGTATCATAAAACTTAAAATACAATTTTTAGAAAGCTTGTTTAAGTCCATAAATTGACTTCTTAAGTTTGCAAGTCACATTTTCATTTTCCTCAATAGAGAAACCTTTGAGTTGATCTACACAAAATTCTTCACCTAACTCTCTTTCAAAAAATTAATTTTCATGCAACTCAATATCATAATGAGTTGCTAATATCATAATGATTCTAAATCAGCCCTTTAAGATACAAATGAAAAAAAGAAGAAGAAGAAGAAGAAGAATATCTCATTGTAATCAATGTCTACTTTCTAAGTAAAATCTTTGGCCACATATCTAGTATTATATCATTTTATATTGCCCTTAGAACAATAAATATTTTTGTATTATTAGGCAATTCAATGAAATCCCAAATTTCATTCCGGTCCATTGATTTCAACTCATCATTCATGATATCAATTCATTTAGTAGAATCAATACTTTCTATGGCTTGTGACAATAACACCAAGTCTTTACTTATCCCAATATTATAATAAAATTGTTATATATATACCACATAATCATTCGAAATGACAAATCTCTTTGCCTTATGAGATCTTCTTAATATTATTTCTTGTGATTCTTCTATAACTTTTCATTGGTGATAATTACGTTATAAAGTAATTGATTATTCATTTGTTGTTCCAAGACATTAAGTTGTTTAACAACTATAGGAACAACAATTTCCTTCAAATTATGGGTAATGATACTTGTACCCAAACTTATTGAATAATCACATTTCATGATTTATCACTCCCACTGATTTCACCATTCTTATTAAATTTGATATTATCAGTTTCTACAATTCTTGTACTATGACCAAGATAGTAAAATTAATACCCTTTGAATTTTCAACATAATTAACAAAATAACCACTGATTATTCTAAAATCCAATTTCTTTTCTGTTGATCAATAATTATAATTTTGTAGACAACCTCAAACATGCTGGTGTCTTAAGTTCGGTTTCCATCCTATTCACAGTTCAAAGTGAGTGCTTGAAACTGTCTTACTAGGAACCAGATTCTATATAACGACATACATCCACAATATTATGGGTATTTAGAAATTTTTTAACATATTCTTAGTCATATTTATTAGAATACAATAATATTTCTCAACTACATTATTCTGCTGAGGCATTATGCCTTTCGTAGAATTTAGCAAATAGACTAGTGTTTTGCATTATCTTTATGTTTTTCACATTTTTGTTTAATTGTCTTTCTTTCTTAATAATGTACACATCAATGTGTCCATTTATTAGAGATTTGTTATGCAATAAATAAACAAAATTATAAGGTGAAAATTAATCTATAAAAGTGATAAAATAACTTTATTTACCAAGCATGAAGTGTCAAAAGAGCACATTAATGTCTATTTGGGTAATATGAAGAAGTCATGTATATCTTATGGCACTTACTTAATGTGATTGAATTGTTTTTCCTTAATGCAACTCATACTCCAACTAAAAGCAATAAAATTTAAGTTCAAAACAATTTAATCTTTATTAGTTTTTATAACTTTAAAAAAAAAAATAGTACAATCTTTTATGCCACAAGTTTGAGGAGTTTTCATTTATCAAACTTATTTAAGACCAACATAATGATGCAAGATAAATTAAATTGTTGAGCAATTATTAAACTTTAATTTATACAAACCATCATACACAATACCAAAATTAACAAAAGATGTATTTTCAATAAATTAAACTTTTATTCTAAATTTTGAAAATAACCATCAAGGTTAATTAAGTTTAGACAAATCAATAAATAATTTTCAAAATTAGAATCAACATAAATTTTTTGAAACAAAGTCTAAATAATGATCAATGTTTTAAAAAAAAAACAACAATAAAGTCCAATAATTTCAATTGGAGATTTAACATAATTGGTTTGAAAATAATCTTGCACTGTATTAAAAACATGAGTTGCCATTTTCTTTCTTATGAAATTGAAAATTTTGAGCAGACTTATTTTCTTTATGTGGCTATTTCTTTATGTCATTATATAGACATTCTTCCTTTCTTTTCAGCTCCTTGAATTACAAGACCAATAAATGATATCTCAATTATTTAAGTTTTGTCTCTTCTTAAATAAACATACTAGTCAATATAAATGACCCATACTTAAAAGATAAATAATTCAAAACTCATCGCACGAAACAAATTTGGGAATTATATAAATCTTCCTTCATGGTGAGAAAAATTTTCGGCAGGATTGTGGAAACTCACTTGTTGAATTTAGATAAACCTCGTGCGGTACAGTATAAAAAAAATAAAATAAATAAAGTAAAATAAAATGTTTGAGCAACAAAAATGAAATGATAAACGAGACCCGAATTCGATGTGACATATGGTAAGAGAAAATTTTAATATACTTTTATTGTTGTGACTGATTATCTATATGTTACTTGACTTTGGACTTCCAAATATGTTTGCTCATAATGCTTGATGTATACTAGTTTTTGTTGCTAATTATAAATCTGTACGCCTACATAGAACTGCTATAGTGAATATGACATGGTACTTATTGATGCGGCCTTGATACGAGCCAGTATGACATGACTTAAATATAATCGTGAGAATTGGTGGACTTAAAATTGTTGTGAAATTGTCGACTGTCTATTCAAGCAAATTGATTGTGACCTCTAAATGAAACCGTGATTAAGATTGATGGGATAGAATCATCATCCAATTTGATTGTTTATAACAAATGTCCAGAATATATAATGAAGAAAGGTTGAATTGTCTGACTGCTTACCTTGACCTTTGAACTGTTAACTGATTTAGTTTCATTTATGAGAGGCTATGAATTGAATACGAACAAATGATCGGATTATGTATGCTAAGAGAATGGTTAGAACTTGAATTTGAGACCTCACCTCCTTGTTAAGTTGTATGTAGATTATCAAGAACGAATTATCTTGCTTCTAACTGCTTGTCTCTATTCGGTCTCGATGTTACAAGAATTATTAACCATGAACTATATTGATTATGGATATTACTTAAGAGTAAAAACTTTGAACATCTGAAAATATATGAATGCGGTATACTTTGTGATTGATCGCATCAGTAGCACATTGGTTGTTAAGGGGATAATCTCTGGATTTACTAGATATTCTTGATGACTACCGGAGAATATTGAAAGGCTATAATGAAGCATGGCATTGAATATTGACGTGGACTATGACCTGTTGATTGGTTAAGAGCATATGTGTGATATTAGAGATTGATTGTTTCAGAAATATCGAATTCTATAACTGGCATCATGGGGGAGATATGAAGTATGTACGTCAAGTGAATAATTGTTTCAATGTTATATTATCATGGATGTATACGAGAATTTGATATATAAATCTAATAACTTCTGAGTAACTGCGAATGGGCAACTTAACGAATTGTTACGTTTGTTTCCTACAATTACTGCTGATTTTAAAGAAGTATGCGAATTACCTGTATCGTGTATGAAATTGTTTTGATATTACCGTGACAATTTGATTCAAAGCCTGGTTACCTTCGTGTTATTGTACTGTGAATGTGATGTTATAATTATTTGGACATACATGAACTGAACATGTCCTATGATTGACTGCGTTGAGATTACAACAGTATGCAGTTAAACTTGTGGAAAATAAGAATTATGGACATCATGTGGTTGCTTACGTCAATATTATATTGATTATCATTGGATTATTGTATGGATCTACTTAGAATACTTGATAACTTCTGACTGATTTGACCAATTGTGATGGATCGTGGAACTGATGATTGATTTGAACAGTGAATTGTTGAATGGCGTATAATGTAGACCTAAGACATTTGATTTACATCTGAAATATATGTATAACGTAAGTTTGAAGAACCAAACTTCTTAAGATGGGGAGGCTGTGACGACCTAGACTTGCTAATCGTGATTTTAATTAATTAATTATGTGTTAATTCTAATTGAACTAAGTGCCTAGTAATTTAATTTGTGCATATCTGTCCAAATTGAAAACTTGCATGTTAAGGCTACAACTTTGAAACTGAAATCAACAATCTTATTGAGTGCACAAATTGAAATTGAGTATATGGATAGACTTATGGGAATTTTAGAGCCATTTGGAAAATTTAATTGAAAATTGATTCAATTTACTGACATTGTCTGTGATTGAATTAAACCTTAATTGGAACTATTAATTATGTTCCTACATGTTAATTATGTGATTAAGTGTTATTGATTGTTTGAGATTTATTGACTTGTATTGTTTGAATAGATAGGTTAGAATGAAAATTAAACATGTCTAATTCGTTGATCTTAACAAGTTAGAATTAAATAATTTGATAGGAATTAGAGCCTAATCCACATTAAAATTAATTTAATATAGTGTAATTGAGATTATGAGATATAATTTAATTAGAAATAATTGCATGTAAATTAATTTAGGAAATAATATAAAAAGAAAATAATTAATTAATTATAATTAAGTAATGTGTGAGTTCTACTCATCAACTAAATGAATAAAAAAAGGAGGATAGTGGTCTTTAACACACACCTGTAGAGAGAGAGAATCAAGAGAGAGAGTAAGAGCTCATCAAGAACACCAAGAAGAAAGAGAAGAAAATTGAAGAAGAATTTAAGAAGAAGATAGAAGATTGTCTTGAATTCACTCTAATCATCAAAGCAAGGTAAGCTTTTCTTTCTAATTTCTTGATATAGAGACTTGTATATCCACCATCTTTAAGATTAAAGCTTAAATTAGGATGAATTGATGACTAATTAGAAGGTTTGCTCATGTAATTAAGAGTTGAATACATGAATGTTTTGGTATGAAAGAATTGATTTAATTAGCTCCTAAATTCACCGAGCACGGCATAATTTTAGTTCAAACACTTATTACGTTGCATGATCATTCCATGCATGTAATGTTTTCAAGAATCCATGAATAAAACAATTGTTTTCTAAACTTATTTTCAAACATGGTTCATGGAGTTTGAGATAAGATTAAACATGAATTAGAGTTTGGGTTCAAGAAAAAGGAGGATAGTGGTCTTTAACACACACTCGTAGAGAGGGAGAATCAAGAGAGAGAGTAAGAGCTCATCAAAAACACCAAGAAGAAAGAGAAGAAAATTTAAGAAGAATTTAAGAAGAAGATAGAAGATTGTCTTGAATTTACTCTAATCATCAAAGCAAGGTAAGCTTTTCTTTCTAATTTCTTGATATAGAGACTTGTATATCCACCATCTTTAAGATTAAAGCTTAAATTAGGATGAATTGATGACTAATTAGAAGGTTTGCTCATGTAATTAAGAGTTGAATACATGAATGTTTTGGTATGGAAGAATTGATTTAATTAGCTCCTAAATTCACCGAGCACGGCATAATTTTAGTTCAAACACCTATTACGTTGCATGATCATTCCATGCATGTAATGTTTTCAAAAATCCATGAACAAAACAATTGTTTTCTAAACTTATTTTCAAACATGGTTCATGGAATTTGAGAAGAGATTAAACATGAATTAGAGTTTGGATTCAAGAAAATGGATGTTTCATGAAATTGAGTTTCAAAAATGGAAGAATGAGTTTAATTTGATATTTAGATCCTTATAAGAATTCAATTAAAAATTTCGGTTAGGTTCTAAAAATTAGAAGTGGTCAAATTAAGCCTTAATTGAGAATTAATTAAATTCAATTGAAATTGAGTTAGGCTTAAGATTATGGAAATAAATGTGAAGATTAATTATTTGGGCCTTAATTTGCTTGAAAATGGAGTTGAAATTGCAAAATGTACATATTTATGAGTTTCTGATTTAGTAATTTAAACATGACTAAATAATTGTAATTTAATGTGTATGAGCCTAATTTAAGTTTGATTGTGTAATTAGTGAACTTAATAAGGGTTAGTATATGATTAGATTATTTATATTTAATTAATTTGGTTAATACATATCTAAACATATTTTAATTGGAGGTTAATTATCTAATTTATTCCTAATACTAGTCATCCATATTTAAAAGAAATGAAAGAAAAATAAATATGAATAACCAAATAAAAAATTAGAATCAAATGAGAGAAAACGAATAGAAATCGAATTGAATAGAATTGTAAGAGTGTGATTGTAATTGTGTTGTGTTTAACTTTATTAGTTTAGGTCGTACGCCGAGCTATTAGTACGTGTACCGAGGAACCCACTGTGAGTAACAATGTTGTAAAGATATGTTCAAATCGTATTTATTTTCTGAATGATAAATTATATCATTTCTAAACGGTTACTTTTTATCGATTGAATGATAATCCTCTTTTGAATCGTATTCGTGACATCAATAGCGTATTGTTATTGTTATTGATATTGCTATTGTTACAGAGATCTCTGTCAATTCCAAATCATGGAACTATTGTTATTGTTTGATGACTATCAATTGATTGTTCGGTCTTTATAAGACTTATTGTATTGTTGCTATTAGATGTACCACGTATGACTTATATGAATATGATTGATTGAATTGAACGATTGAACGATTGATTGACAAATGATAATGATTGAAATGTTCTAATGATACTCAATTGTTTCAAAGACCGTAAAGATATCATTATTAACCTCTTGACGCATTTGTTATTCATTGGGCTCTAACTCATTGCTTATTATATATATATATATAGGTGATCGAGCACCAGATCAAAGCTAGGGGCGTCGACCGAACCCTTGTTTTGTCAAACCAGGTATTGTGCCTCATCACGAGTTTCTGAACCAACATGTGTCAAAGCTTTTTGGGTGGTTCAAATTCACCCCTTTGATATTGGTCAAGTGAAATGAATGTTTTATAACTTTGTTAATACTGTTTTCAATAATGGGATTTAATTCTCTACATTGTGTTTTGTCTTGTATATATGAGCTTTATGGACATAAGTATTTGTGTATATAACTATTATATGAAAGTTTATTTCCATTCAGGTCCTCATAACTCATTGGACGATGTATATTATTATTGATTGGCTTCCGCCAGCCCCTTTATAATGTATTATTGTTAAACAGGCCTTCGGTAATCACGGATTACTGGCCGGTTATAATGCTAAACCTATAGGGGCAGGTTTGGGTCGTGACAAAAGCACTCTTCTTTATTTACCAATTAATTGTAACCAAAAATATGAAATCATAATCCTACTAAATCTCTAATTCATATTATCATATTATATGGTTCAATATAATTACTAAACAAATAATTTAGTCTTACACATTGCCATTCACGTGAATCATAATAAATAAATAAACTAAAATTCATCTGATGGATTACAAAAAAACAAGCAAAATTAATCATTGTTGATCTTATAATATCAATTTGTTTATACATAAGTAAACATCTCTTCATTTATTTTTGACAAATTTGGGGCCGGTTTTCTTGTGGGAGGCTTTTGCACGAGATATAATTTCAATTTTTTTATTTCAATTTTATACTATTAATTAGATGACAATTATTTAATTAGGTAGAAGAATTAATCCTTTTTATTCGTATTTCTGAAGTACAAGGGTTTGATCATCTCATGGTAGATTAGCAAATTATTGGATTGATTTGGATCTTACTTAATTTCTCCTATAATATTGGGTCTAATTGGATTAAGTTGGTGCAACTCAGCCTAATAGCAAAGAAAATTAAGAAAAATCCAACTCGGCCGATAATTAAGAAAATTCGAAAGGAAATTTTTTACTGTCTCCCTAGTATCTTAGTCCAACAAACTGATGCAAAAAAATGAGGAACATCATTTGATTAGTCCTAATCACAATGAAGGGATGCCGAAAATAAGGCTAGGGACAACATTGGTTAACAAAGTAACGATAATATGTGATATTTGAAAGCACATACTAATCATGAAATTATATCTTTAACATGCAATTTCAACTAATTATGAAATTGTATCTTCAAAATATGATTTCGTGACAACTACAGTTTCAAGTTGCCATGTTGACACTGGCTGTAAGGGTATGTCACCATGGAATTACAACTTCAAAATGAGTCTTTAAAAATTCGGTTAGTTTTTGAATATTCAAAAACAAAAACAAAAACAAAAAAAAGAAAAACTCCCTAACCTGGATACATCTAAAAAATAGAATATTTGTGAATAATTTTTAAAAATAATTCAATAAATTTAAAATATATAAATGAAAATGTGTTGAACTTTTGTAATTTTTATAAATATTTTACTTTTTATCCGTATTTAGATTAAGTTTAAAAAAAATAATTTTTTTATTAAATTATTAAAAAAATTACTAAAAATATCAAAATAGGCAAACTAAAAAACTCCCAAACTGCCCACAATAGTTTCATGGGCAGTTTAACAGTAAAACCATCAAAACTATCCCCATTTTTTAAAGAAAAATGTTTGGAGGCCCTAATTTTCGTGGCTCAAATGGCTCAAAATTGTCAAAACAACGTCGTTTTGACAATTTTAATGTTGTTTTGTACTCAAAACGACGTCGTTTGACAAATTCGAGCCATTTAAGCCACAAAAATTAGGGCCCTCTACCATTGTTGTTTTTGAAAGTCCCCATCATAATCATCGTATACTTCTTTTTTCTTTTTTTTCGGTTTTTTTTTTCTTTTTTTTTTTAACCTCTGGTACACTTAAAAAATTCTTCGAAAAAAAAAAAAAAAACCACCCATGAGCTAATACATGTCTTATAAATTATAAAAACAAAAATAAAAAGACCTCCATCAATTTGATATATGTTTGTCAAAGCACTCACTCTATTTCATTAGAATATTCACACTAACAAAAAAAAAAAAAAAAAGCATTGCATATTTTGCAAAACATTACTCCACCAATTTGGAAATAGTTTATACAAGTTTGGATTTACTTTCTTTTCTTTTTTTCTTTTCTAGTATAATCTTCATTTGAATCTATAAATCCTATTTATCATATAACTGAAAAAATATTTTTAATTTCATTTCATTTCATTTCATAACAAAAAATTTAAATATAAAATATCTCCCACTAAACTTTCTCCACAAGCCTGCCTTGGACAGTCATGAGTTTTCAAATACAATTTTTAGTTTTTTTATTTTTCATATTTTATTATCTCTAGTGAATTTTTTTTATATTTTTATCATTTATTTATTTTTTTAGATGTACCTAACCTACGTACATCTAACAAGTAAAATATTTTTTAAAATATTAATTAATACAAAAAATTAGAAAATATACTACATTTTTATATTTTTTGTCTAAGAATAAGTCATAAATATTTTATTTTTTAAGTACATTTAAAAATAAAAGAAATTAATTAAATATTAAAAAAGAAAAAAAAAATTAGAGAGGCATCCCTCTATAAGTTTGTGTAAAAGTTTAAGTACAGCAATAATAATTTTGGTAATTAAAGTCCCGGATTTCAAACTCTAGAAGAATAATGAAATATTATACTTCAAAAGATAATAATAACCTTGCAATCCTAAGTCTTCTTTTACATAACGTTATCTCTCTCTCTCTCTCTCTCTCTCTCTCTCTCTCTCTCACTCATGCTTCAGATCTTAAAGTTGTTATTGACTCTGTACGGGGAGGAAATATTCCGACAACCCGCACTTCCTTTCTTCCGAGTTCCTCAGCTGTCCGATCACCTGAAAACACAACGACGGTGAGCTACCCGGCGGTGTGTGGCCGGAAAACACCTCCGACGCTCAAGTTAGAACCTCACACACCTGAGACAGATAGCTAGAGAGAAGGGAGAGTGTTTGAGTGTAAGTCTTACTTACAAAAATTGTCCATCCCCATAAGGGGTGGCGCAGAACTTGTTTATATACCTCTCTGCGCCCATATCCACTCCCATTGATCCCTCAACACGTGCCTCGGCTAGCCCATCTGTCAGCACATACACCATGCCTCTGCCAGGTTACACCATGTTGGACATCACCTAATCCCTAATCGGCCCTCTGTTGGAGCCTGAAGATGTTGCCGCCTTGACTAATTTGGAGAGAACCGAGAACGCAAAGATCCGGTGGACCATGCCCGGATATTTCACATTCACCTTTCAAGACTCTGAAAGCAACTTCCTAGTTTCGATCGACCACGCCCTTCTGGCGGGTCATCTGCTTAGTCGGTCGGGCTTCTGCGAAGCGAAACAATTTCGATCGTTGACGCTTCCGCACCGGATTCTTGATCTCTTTGGGCTTACATTCATCCTAAGCACGCTCGGTTCGATCAATCGGTGTCTTAACCGAACACCTTCTTGACGCAAGACTGCCGCCCATATCTTACCCTAAGACATAACTCGTCGGCCAAATATGACCCAAGACGGCATTGCATCATTATTTTCCCACTCAATTGCCCTTAATTCCGTCCGCTCTAGCGTGATGGGATTCTTGCTTCAACCGGGTATCATTTCCTCGGTCCCGCTTTCAATTGATAACCGATGGTTGACTGTCTTGGAACTTGCCGGGTCTGGCCTTCAAACTTGCCTGGAAATCTTCCCGGCCGATGCTACATCTGACCTCGGTGTCTTCTCATCTTCCCCGGTTGACGTCTCAGCTGCCCCACGTCTCTTCAGCTCTGACGGAGCCATTAATGGCGACAGGTGGCATCCTCATCCTCGGCGAAGCCAACCTACCGCTAAAATTCAAAATTTTTGGCGGTTACACACCCGATTCCCCTATATGCATGCCATCCTCATCTTCTTTCCTTCCTAGTGCCATTCCAACATTCCAGACGTTCCAGAGCTCCTGCCCCTTCCCTTTCCTGCCATTCTTGCGTTTGTGCCTCGAAGAAGTCTTCCTCGCCGTTTCCTGGTAAGTCCTTCTATTTTCTCACCATTTTCTTTCATATTTCATACATTAGGGCCTTAAAATACGACTTATAGGACTTAGGCACCAAAAAATATCCCAAACCTTCCATTGTTCTTGGTGTTCTTCATTTCCCCTGAAGAACAACAAAGAACTGGGGCGGACCGGGCTCCTGGTCTCCATTTGATCCAAAAGAACTACAGAACCGAGCAGATAACATGTTTGTAGTGAATGCCGTAAAAACCGAGATAGTGGGAGCACTTGTCGTCGGTAGGGCTAATATCTGTCTGCTTTGGGCACCGAGCTTTCTAGCAACCTTAGAAACCGGGGTGGTTTGCCACACATCTGGACCGAGCTAAAGTCAAGCTTGGTTTTGTGAGACCGCGCTCACACTTAACCCTTGCAATCCTTTTCCTGCAGAGTCCAAGGGGACCATTAACCTCTCTGAAGCTCCCAAGACCGAACAATCATTCAGTGCCAAACCACAACCGAGCTACACTAGGTCTGCCACAAATGGGGAAGTACCGCTATATGGTAGACACCCCAGCTGCCTTAGACGCATTCAGGGAGGAGTACGGCATCCCGGCCGATGTCCACCTCGAACTTGCGCCCGAGAAAACAACCACTTGGGGAAGAGCCGAAAAGGTTCTTCACCGTGCTTTCAATAGTTGAAGGAGGCCTTCGCTTTCCTCTCAATCCTCGATCACAGAATTTCGCAAGACCGCTTGCACCAACCCAAGTGTCAACAAATACATACCGGATTATAAGCGGTGTTCATGAGTTAAATAACCGCTTGGTACTCAACGGGCCTAGCCGAGATCTTAAGGCAATACACAATGGGTCACATCACCGGGCGCCTTTGCCTATTACTTGAAAATAAGACCGGCAGGAAAAAATAGTGACCGGCACCCGGATAAGGACTTGCACGACGACTTCTTCCGGGTGTCCGCAACTATGAAATGGCCGAGGTACGGGCTGGTCTATAAGCAAGAACTTCGGTTCTTCATGTAAGCCGCGCTTTCTTGCTCGGTCAATACTTTTTTACTGATTACTCTGGACTTAATCACTTTTTCTCTTTGTTTCTTTTGCAGCAATCCAAGCACTGCAAGCGAACTACCAGTTCCCCAACACCGAGTCAATCCGAACTGCCGTCTGAGGTCGGATGACTGGATTTCGGTTATAAAGCTACCTACACCTACTCTGCTCCTCGCCGGGGTAGAGTCACTGATTTCTTGCGCGAGCCAACTCCACCTCCAGACCCAACTTTACCTGACATCCCCTTAATCCGGCTGACCGAGGAACAGGAAATGGCCAAGCAGAGTCGAATCCAGAATTTGCTAACTGCCACTTCCGCCGAGCTACCGGGCGCCAAAGACTCCGAATAACGGCCGGTCAATCGGTGGCACGGTGCTTGGCCTCGCAACACTGAACCGCCAACCCGCGAGAACCGCCGCAGCCGAGGTGGAAAAAGAGCTCGGCCAGATCCCTCACCGAGTGTGGTCGAAGCTAGAGGCAAAGCAACCTCGGCGAGGGCTAAAAGCATGCCGGCTGGCGCCCGCAGATTGAAGCAGAGGAGCCGACATCCCGCCAATGCCTCGGTGAAGGGTGACAAGAACATTTGGCCTTTGACTGTCCAAGGCGCTCTGCGCCGACCGAAGCGTGGTTGGAAGTGACCACGTTCGACACTTACCGGGTCAAATCGTCGTGAAATCAATGACCGGTAATCGCCTAATTTATTTCTAAAATTTCACAAGTGTTTGCGGTTTCTCACTAATCATATTTGCTACTTGCAGCCATCCAGAACAAAGACTGTAATGGAGCGCATTCACGGCCGACAAAAGGCCTCGACATCGCCGGTCAAGTCGAAGCCTCCAAGCCGTAGGGCAAAAAACATCATTTGACAGAGCCAAAGACCGAGAACACCAGTTGCTCGCAACTGGATGGCCGAGAAGAAGCGAAGAACTTCGCCGAAGCTAAACGCTCTGAAGGAGTCCAGGGACAAAGGCTGTGAGGCTGCCAACAATGGCGGCTTCAAAGAAACAGAGGAAAGCTACAAAAGCGTGTCTTTGCAACCCAGACATCTATTTTAAGGCCATTGGAAAGAAGCTTGCTCAAGCTCGGTCAGGCCTGAAACCGATGTGTTTGCCGCCACCCCAAAGCCTTTCGCGGTCTATCTCGTGCCTTATGCCAACGACGTCTTCACCGCATTGCAAGCGGAGGCCGAGGAAGAGCTTGCTAGAGAGAGTGCAGAACCGGTGAAGGAAGCAGCCCCGAGCAAAATGTTCAGGATGAGCCCGGTGGTCAAGAGAGGACTCCACCGGTCAACATCAAGATGACTATGACAACCTCTCCCCTTGCTTAGTTTCTTTTGAACTTGCTTTTTGTTTGTTTTCAATGTAACCTGCTTAGTACCCCACCTTTGTACTTATTTCTTATCAATGAAAAAGCTCTAATTTTATGAAGTGTTTGCACGGTTTGCTTGAACTTTCTTCAAGACAACATCAATTCACGTAACCGGATACATTACCTCGGTTGAGAGACCAAATCACAACACCTCCAACCGAGGTAATTCATCTCGCAAGAAATATCTAATTTGCACAAACATTAATCCATCCAACCGCTAATCCATCTCGCAAGAAATATCTAATTTGTACAAACATTAATCCATCCAACCGACTAATCCATCTCGCAAGAAATATCTAATTTGCACAAACATTAATCCATCCAGCCGGACTAATCCATCTCGGTTGGGAATCCGAAGTTGGGCAAAACGCCAACTCTTCCAACCGGACAAATCCATCTCGGTCAGGGAAGCGAAGTTGGGCAAACACCAACTCTTCCAAATAGGACAAATCCATCTCGGTTGGGAATCCAAAGTTGGGAAAAACGCCAACTCTTCCAACCGGACAAATCCATCTCGGTCGGGAAGCCGAAGTCGGGCAAACACCAACTCTTCCAACCGGACAAATCCATCTCGGTTGGGAATCCAAAGTTGGGAAAAACACCAACTCTTCCAACCGGACAAAATCATCTCGGTTGGGAATCCGAAGTTGGGCAAAACACCAACTCTTCCAACCGGACAAATCCATCTCGGTCAGGAAGCCGAAGTTGGGCAAACACCAACTCTTTCAACCGGACAAAATCATCTCGGTTGGGAATCCGAAGTTGGGCAAAACACCAACGCTTCCAACCGGACAAATCCATCTCGGTTGGGAATCCAAAGTTGGGAAAAACACCAACTCTTCCAACCGGACAAAATCATCTCGGTTGGGAATCCGAAGTTGGGCAAAACACCAACTCTTCCAACCGGACAAATCCATCTCGGTCGGGAAGCCGAAGTTGGGCAAACACCAACTCTTTCAACCGGACAAAATCATCTCGGTTGGGAATCCGAAGTTGGGCAAAACACCAACTCTTCCAACCGGACAAATCCATCTCGGTTGGGAATGTTAAGTTTTAACAAAACATCAAATTGCGAAGGCAAAGAACACTTGTATATTGACAAAAAGAATTACATTCTGAAGTGTAATGCAAAAAGCTCCTTCTTTGTAAACAAAACAAAAGCTAGAAATAGTACACTTTGAGGTTGGCCGCATTCCATGGCCGAGGTATTGCTCTACCATCCAAGTCTTCCAGGTGGTATGCCCCCTTGCCCGCCAGACCGGTTATCTTGTATGGTCCTTCCCAATTTGCCCCTAGCTTGCCTTCCCCTGGCACCAGGGTATTTCCCATAACTTTTCTCAGGACCCAATCACCCACCTTGAACGGTCTGGGGTGCACCATCTTGTTGTACTTCTGGAGAGTTCTTCTTGGTAGGTCGCCACATGGATGAGCTTTTCGGCGCTCTTGACGAATCTAATTCGAGCAATAGCCTCGGTGTTGAGCAGGCTCAAAGCTTTCACTTCGAGGTGGGCATGCCGACTTCCAAGGAATGACCGCCCATGCCATAAGCCAAAGCAAATGGAGTTTCCAGAGAACGCCATGGTAGTCCCAGTATGCCCAAAGGACGCTTGGAAGTTCCTCGCCCACTTTCCTTTGCCTTTTCCAATCTTTTCTTTAACCCATCCGAATAATCTTGTTCGACGCCTTGACCGTTGGATTGGGGTGTTTTAGTAGAGTTGTAGAATTCAATCTTCAAATCTTCACAAAATCCTCTGAATAAGCGACCGTCAAATTGGGTGCCGTTGTCAGAAATCAAGATTTTGGGGTCGCCAAACCGTGTTACCACATTCTGCCAAACAAACCTCTTCGTCTTTTTTTGATAGTCGCCAAAGGTTCACTTCAATCCATTTGGTGAAGTAGTCCGTTTGCGATAAAGAACTTGCGGTTGCGGTGCGATTGGGAGGGGTCCCACTATATCTAGTCCCCACATCGCAAAGGCCAAGGGCTGGTGAGTGGAAGAAGTTCTCTGGCTGGTTGGTGGATCTGGTGTGCGAATTTCTGGCACTTTTCACATTTCCGGACATATTTTTGCGCGTCAGCTTGCATGTACGGCCACCAATAGCCTTGTGAAATAGCTCGGTAGGCCAAGGACACCGCCCAATGTGATCGCCACAAATGCCTTCATGAATTTCAAGCGAGAATGCATCCACGCTGTTTGGGTGCACACACTTTAAGTAAGGACCAGTGTAGGATTTCTTATACAAGGCGCCAGATGGAGAAAGCCAAAACCGCTCTGATTTCACCCGGCATTTGTGTGCTTCCTTCTTTTCGGTTGGTAGAACCCGGTCTCGGAGAAACAAAATGATCGGATCCATCCATGTCGGACCCAAATGGCATGAGTACTTCAAATGCCGCCCGCTTCTTCAATGCTTGGTCGTGGAAGAAAGTCAATTAACAAGGGATTGGGAGATGTATTATCTACCATGGATGCTAGGCCGGCCAGCTCATCAGCTCGGCTGTTTTCTTCCCGGCCGATCTGTTGGACTCTGATTGCCTGAAACTGTTTGATGCGTTCCCTGACCAGAGCTTGGTACTTTGCCATGCGGTCATCCTTTGCCTCGTAAATCCCAGAAACTTGGTTAACCACAAGTTGGAGTCATCAGACACCATTAGCTCCTGACTTTCATTTGGATTGCGCTCTTGAGCCCGGCCAGGAGGGCCTCGTACTCAGCTCCGTTATAAGATGCTGGGAAGCCCAGGGTGATAGAATGTTCAATGGTTAGGCCTTCTGGGGAGATAAGAACAACACCTAGCCCTGCACTGCGATTTATTGACGCCTCAACAAAAAGCCTCCACATTTCCCCACAAAAGCTTCCAAAGAACGATGGATCTGTGGAGTGGTAAGGCGCCATGATCAAGGTTGCTTGGCTGTCCGGTTTCAAGTTCTGAGTTCACTGGACCCACTCCTGCCCGCCTTGGTGATTCGGCACCGGACTCAGCAAGTTGGTCTGCCATGCCTAAGTCCGTAGGCGAATCACACGGCTGCGGTATTATGCCGCCGCAGTTTTCGGCCGAAGTTGTCGACTTCCCCTTGGTGATGCGATGCAGAGTTGGTGGACAACAACACCCAACGCTATCGTCACCGGTTGTTGGCATTGCGAAGTGTAGGCCATCATGCAAGGGCGCAAAGTCGCGCCATGACCCCACCGAGTGGCGGCGTCTCGATGAGTCGACGTGCACCTCATCATCTCGCCGCGGTAATATCGACCGCAAACCGGATGAGTTCGGTGTGAGAATTCGGCAACAAAGTCACCAAAGTCCGGGCTTTGATGGCGGTCTTGGCCCGATACTTTACATCAACCGCTCGCCGACCGCCCATTTAAGAACTCGGCCGAAAAAATCCGCTGCTCAAATAGAGCTTTGAGGGAACTTCGGTCAAGACGGCGACAAGATGTGCATGAAAGTAGTCGCCAATTTTCTTGAAGCCATCATTAATGCCAAAGCAAGTTTTTCAAGAGGCAGTACCTAGTCTCATTTGGTAGCAAAGTCTTCTTGACGTAAAAGATGGGGAGGTGCTTGATTCCTTCAAATTTAACAAGCACCGTGACCGATCGCATGTTGAGATACGGCGATAAAGATAAAGTTCTTCTCCGAACCGGCGTTACCAACAATGGTGCGGAAGATGATATTCTTTGAGCTCGCGCTAACGCCGTCGACTCTTCATCCCAAGAGAACTTGGACTTTAAGGATCGAAAGAAAGGACGGCAATGACCGATGACCGCTTATAAATCGATTAAGCGGGCTATTCCGCCAAATGTCGACGTCTTTCACCGAGCTAGGGTTGCTTTAACTCTTGCGGCTCGATCTGTGTAGGTGCGCCTCAATACCTCGGTTTGTGACTAAGAATCCTAAAATTTTGATCCCACAAGGCACACTTAGACGATTCAGCGTAACTTATGCTTCTTGAGGATGGCAAACATCTCGGCCAGGTCGGACAAATGATTTGCTTGATGCTTGCTCTTCACCACCATGTCATCAATATAAGCTTCCATTGTCCGGCCCAGTAAAGGAGCAAACATCTTGGTCACCATCCTCTGGAAAAAGTTGCCCGGCGTTCTTTAAACCAAAAGGCATAACTCGAGCGAAGAGTCCCTCGGTGTAGTATATGAAGTGATTTCTCGATCGACGCATGGCAATCGATGATAGCCGAGACGGCGTCAAGAAACTTAACCTGTCATGGCCAGCCGTCAAATCCACAAGCTGGTCAATTCTAGGCAAAGGAAAACTGTCTTTCGGACAAGCACGGTTGACGGTCTTGTAACCAACACAAACTCGCCACTTCCCATTCTTCTTCGGTACAACGACTGTATTTGAAATCCACCGAGGATAGTGCACTTCCTGAATTGCTTTCGCGTATTTTTGACTTCCTCCGCCACTACCTCGGCGTGATGCAATCTTGACCTCCTTGTTCATTTGAATGACCGAAGCAATCGGGAAGACATTGAGATGATGGCAGATAAAATTTGGATCGAGGCCCGCATGTCATAAGGTGACCATGCAAAACTTGAATGTTGGCCATAAGGAATTCCACCATCTCGGTCCTCTCTGTCTTTGTGAGGGTGGAGCCGAGCAAGAAGAACTTGTCCACCGCTTTCGGTATCAATTCGCACTTCCACCAATCCTTCCACGGCTTTGTCTTCTTAGTGCCCACATCATCTAGCACTACCAGTCCTCCGGGTCCTCAATCATTTGAACGAATCCCTTGGCCCGGCTTCCATTGACCGCCACAAAACCTTTGTTTGACATAACCGATCGCCTAAATCTCCTCAATCGCCCCATGGCCGAGGAATCTCATGAGTTGGTGAAAGGTTGATGCCACGGCTTGCATAGCATGAAGCCAGCCCCTGCCAAGGATCAGATTGTAAGTAGATGACACCAGCAACACACAGAACTCAACCTGTTTGACCACTGATCCAGCTTTAACCGGCAGGATAATTTTTCCCAAAGGCCACTCGGGCTGTGAGTTAAAACCGACCAATGGCGGTTCTTTGGGGCCAAATCCGTGTCTCGAGCTTGAGCCGCTTTGAAAGCGTCGAGTACATGATCTCAACCGAAGCTTCCCTGATCGATCAAGATCCTTTTAACTTCAAAATCATCGACGCGGAGTGTCACCACCAAGGCGTCATTGTGCGGTGTCAGATGCGCTCAAATCTTTTGAGGAAAAGCGATCACATCCTTTACTCTTTTCCTCTTGAGCGCGGGCTGAACTGACAAAACCTCCCTCATGTGTTCCGCCTTCTTAATCATACCACGAAGCTCGCAAACACGCGCCGGTTCCACTATGCCGTGGATGACATTCACAACCCCTTGCGGAGGTGCATCCCGGTCATCCGTCCGATGGAGAGCAATCGAACTGGTTTGCCTTGACTCCTCCATCAATGTAGAGGTCCGGATGCTACCGCCACTAGCTCTTCCAAGTCTTGCCTCAAAGGTAAACGATCCTACCGTTCGGTGGTACGCCCCGTGAAAGGTACAACGGTACTTTGGGATTGAAGCCCTTCGCTTGCCGCCTAACTTAGCGAAACCGGACGTACTCTCGTCACGGATTTCACTAAGTATGCGATAGATTGGGATTTTGAAGACCGTGGTGATGCTGTCGCTTTTCACCTCTATGCGCATCGGCCGCATCATCTCGGGGTAGTCATCCGGTAATCATTCTGTCATTACGCCGCTCCCGACCCCGGTTCTTGCGGTTTGAGCCTCGGTCTGACTCCTCTGCCCGGTCACTAGATCGGTGGACTCTTGCTGATGCATGCACTTTTCCAGCCGACCTCTTAGCTGCTGCGGCCGGGGGTGCCGTCTCGGTTGAGGCCGAGGCATCATCCTCTACCCGGATGTGCTCATTGATGCGCTGCATAAGTTGTCCCATGGTCGAGGTACATTGCATGGTAAGTGAGTCTCGCGATCTATGTCCGGCCGGAGCCCACGCTTATCAGACGATTGCTAGGTTGACCGGCGATCCAAAGATCTCGTTGAAAGTCTCCCAATACTTGAGTTATGCCTTGAGTGTGTCGCTCGTTTCCATCTTGATACTCGAGGGTGATCAACTTCCTTAGGAGTTTTGGTGTTAGTCGTGAAGCGCGTTACGAAGGCCTCTGCCAGCTGTTGCCACCTTTCAATACTTCCCTCCGGTAGCCTTCCGAACCACTTCAATCCCAATTCGCCCAAACTTGACGGAAAGATAAGGCACATAAGGGCATCATTCCGACGGTGTCCGGCCATAACCTGTCGGAAATGACTTACATGCATGTACGGATCGGTCTTCCCATCGTACAGGGTAAACTTTGGCTGGTGGAACGCCGCCGGGAGCGGAGTGGCTTCTATCTCAAGTGAAAAAGGAGTGGCACTCAACCCGCCAAATCAGTATCTAGAAGGAGTGGTACGCTTGGCGTGGTGGAAGCATTCCGACCTCCTCGGCATGGGCTCAGAGGATAAATAACGCTGTAACGCACCCTCTGAGCTTCCCGGCGAGCCTGCTCTTCAAATCGCCCGCAAATCCTCTCAGACGTGAATAGGAATACCTCGACGTCGTCTCCGGACGTGAGGGTTCAGAGGTACTATCTTTGTATTTGGACTCCTCTGCGCGCAAGTCGAGATCACCATCTCTGTAGCTCCTGGTGATAGAGATCGTCGGAGTGTGCCTCTGACTCTGGCTGGCTGAACGGCGGGAGGGGGCTGATCGGCGGGATGGGGTGCGCTCACTGTGGTCACCCACTCCAGCTACACCCTTCCCTTTGTGACGCCGCTTAAGCTCCTCCATCTCTGCTGCCATTCGCCGGATGACGGCCTCTTGGTCCCGCAGCTTGTGTTCCAGACGTCTGGAGTGTGACTCTCTCCGCCGCCGGTGTCCGTCTGGACTCCGAGAACGGCCATGACTTCTTGCGCGCTTGTCCCGCGCGTCTCCCGCCTGTCCTCCGGTGGCTGCGTCCAAGTTCGCCATCGGAAGGATGGTCGTGAGTCCTTCTCTCTGCCGGACAAACTCCGGAGTAGCTCACGACGGCGGACAACGGAAACTCTTCATTGTGCGCCATGAACGGCGATCAGATGAACCCAGAAGACAAGGTTTTATCTGCAAGATTCCCACAGACGGCGCCAATTGTACGGGGAGGAAATATTCCGACAACCCGCACTTCCTTTCTTCCGAGTTCCTCAGCTGTCCGATCACCTGAAAACACAACGACGGTGAGCTACCCGGCGGTGTGTGGCCGGAAAACACCTCCGACGCTCAAGTTAGAACCTCACACTTTGAGACAGAGATAGCTAGAGAGAAGGAGAGTGTTTGAGTGTAAGTCTTACTTACAAAATTGTCCATCCCATAAGGGTGGCGCAGACTTGTTTATATACCTCTTCGCACCCATATCCACTCCCATTGATCTCTCAACACGTGGCTCTGCTATCCCATCTGCCAGCACATACACCATGCCTCTGTCAGGTTACACCATGTTGGACATCACCTAATCCCATGACCCTCTGTTGAGCCACTGAAGCTTCTGGCCCACAATCCGGTCAGATTGCAAGCGCCACTAATTTGGAGAGAACCGAGAACGCAAAGATCCTACCGGACCATGCCCGGATATTTCACATTCACCTTTCAAGACTCTGCCGAGCAACTTCCTAGCTTTCGATCGACCACGCCTTCCGGCGCCATCGGTCATAGTCGGTCAGGGCTTCCGCCGAAATTAACAACGACGGTCGTTGACGCTTTTCCGCACCGGATTCTTGATCATTGGGCTTACATTCATCCTAAGCCGCAGCTTTGTTCAGTCAATCGGTGTCTTAACCGAACACCTTCTTGACGTTAGACTGCCGCCATATCTTACGGCTAAGACAACTCGTCGGCCAAATATGACCGGCACGGTACCAGATCATTATTTTCCCACTCAGACTCTATTCACCATCCCCACCACTATCACTATTACCTTAATTAATCACAGTCATCACCTACTATTGTTATTGTCACCATCTGTTACCGCCACCATCTACTATCGTCATCATCAATTATAGCCATCGTCTACTAGCACTATCGCCACTATTTGCCATCGCCACCATTCCTTAACTATCATTCTATTCATATCTCCATTAGTTTATTTGTGAGAACATAAGGCTGTGTTTGGAACGATTTCCAAACGTTGATTCTATCTCCACGTTCTAATATGATGTTTGGATAGAGCTTTGGAACTAATTTTTCACAACTCTGTAGAAAACTTTGTATGTGAGGCGCGATTTTCAAAAAAAAAAATTTAATTTAGCCTAACCGGTCGTCCCGCCGATTGTCCGGTCGGTTGACTAGAACAGTGCAATTTTTTTTTTTTTTTTTTTTCAATTGACATTTTAATTTTTATATATTCGAAAAAAATATTTTTCAAATTTTAAAAAAAAAAATTATGTGTTTTAATAAAATTTTGAGTTATATGTTTGGTAATGAGTTGTAAGTTTTTGTATCAAATATCAAATGTCACATCAAAAATTTCTCACTCAATTCAAAACTCTTTTTAAAACTCTTTCACCAAACAAATTTTTCACACTCAAATCATAATTCCAAAACTCACAAACTCAAAATACAACTCCTACTCTCAAATCATAATTAGGGTTGGTTTGGGATGTTCTAAAAAAGTATACTTTTTGACTTATTGACTTATATGGGTTGAGCTTGGATTAGGTTTGATGTGATGTGTTAGAGAAGTGATATGATTTAAATAAGATGATGTAACTTAAATAGGATAGTGACTTTTTGACTTTTTGTATTATTTAGTTTATGCCAAACCAACCCTTAAAAAACTCTACCAAACGCAATCTAATTCTTTGCACAATCTCTCACGATTTGTTTATGTTTATCTCTTTTTCTTTTTTTCCTCCTCATTCTTCTCTTTCTCTCTATTATCTCTTTACCATTTTTCTATGTTATCTCTATATCTCACAATAAAAGTTCATCATCACAGTGAAATTCCACTTAAAAAAATCATCTGAGTAAAATTTCACTAAGGCACCGTTTGGGAAGGAAATGTTGGGCTATTTTAGCCAAGTGATGACAAAATAGGCTAATTAGCCAAGTGAGGACGAAATATTGTTTTGGTGCTGGGCAACGGGAGCTTCTATTTACACACCCAAAAAAACCCTTTCTACACATCTCTCCCTCACACACTTTTTACACACCCCTTCATTAAGTGTGTGTGGAGAGGGGGTTTGGTGTGTGTGAATAGAAGCCCCCCTGGGCAACAATCAAGGGCAACATAAATTTATGAAATTACCCCACATGAATTATGGGCAACACCTCAGCACATGAAAAGTAAAAAACAAAAAACTTTTTCCCAAAAAAATTCTTTTCCCAGGAAAAAACAAAGAAAGTTGAAAAAAAAAATTAAAAACATTTTCTTGTTTTTTGTTAAAATATTTTTTAAAAATAAATTTAAACTCTATTTATAAAAATATTTTTAAATATTTTAATTTTTTTGTTATGTATTTGGTTATAATTTGAGTGTAGAGTTGTGAAAGTAGTATGGAGTTTCGAGTTATGTGTTTAGTTATAAGTTTTAAAAATAATTTATTAATTGAGTTTTATTTTATGTGTTTGGTTACGATTTGAGTGTAGAGTTGTTTTCAAATTGAAAATATTAACATTTTAAATTATTTAATTTTTTTGAATATTTAAATTATTTAAATTTTTACGATTTAAATTTTTTGAATATTTATTTTAAATTTTTGCCAAGGAAAATTTTCTAGATTATTTACATTATTTAAATATTTAAAATAAAATTAAAATTAAAATTAAATTTAAATTAATATTAAAAATTAATTAAGTTTTGTTTTGTTTTATGTGTTTGGTTACGATTTGAGTGTAGAGTTGTTTTCAAATTGAAAATATTAACATTTTAAATTATTTAATTTTTTTGTTAAAATTATTTTTTGAATATTTAAATTATTTAAATTTTTACGATTTAAATTTTTTGAATATTTATTTTAAATTTTTGCCAACGTAAATTTTTTAGATTATTTACATTATTTAAATATTTAAAATAAAAATAAAATTAAAATTAAAATTAAATTAAAATTAAAATTAAAAATTAATTAAGTTTTGTTTTATGTGTTTAGTTACGATTTGAGTGTAGAGTTGTTTTTAAATTAAAAATATTAACAATTTAAATTATTTAAATTTTTTGAATATTTAAATATGTAAAATAATATTGAATAAAATTAAAATTAAATTATTTACAGTACACAGGACAATTATTTAAAACCTCACTTTTTATCATTGTACAGAAAATGAAAAACAAAAATTAAAATAAAAATAAAAATAAAAAACACATGAAAAAACCATTTGCAAAAAAAAAAAAAAAAGACCTTAAAATACACAGGACAATTATTTAAAACTTCACTTTTTATCATTTTACGAAAATTAAAAAAATAATTTTAAAATCAACATAAAAAAACACATGAAAAAACCAAGACCAAAAAAAAAACAAAACAAAACCAAATTAATGTAATAAAAAAAATAAATATTAAAATGACCAAAAAAAACCATTTGGGTCAACAATTCCATAGCACAGCTGCCGAAATAAAAATAAAATTTAAAAAAAAAAAAAGGGAAAGTGAGTGGTGACGTCACAGTTGGACAAAATTAGTTGAAGGGGCAGTTTAGTAATATTACATATGGACACCTCACAAAAAAGTCAAAAAGTCAAAAAAATCAAAAAGTCCTTCCCAAATCAGACTTTTTAGCTCCAGGCTAAAATAGCCAAAAAAGTCAAAAAGCCAAAAAGTCAACCCACTTCCCAAACGGAGGCTAAGACAATAAGTGAAATCTATCTTAAAATTTACCATTTTAGAATACTCAATTTGAATTATATATATATTTGAAATTAGCTACCTATTTTTTTATTTTTAAATTTAAAATTTTTAACTTTTTAATAGAAATTTCCATGAGTTTGGATAGTGAAATTTTCACTGCACTGAGCAAAAGTCAGTGAAATTTCACTGTGTCTTCACTAACTTTTCCCAATGAGATTTCATAATTTTAAATAAAAAGATTTTACATTGTTTCTGGAACTTATTTCATAGATGATGAGATGATTATAAAAATAAAAATTTGGCAAAAAATAAAATATAAATAAAAATTTATTAAATTTTAAATTTTCAAATCACTTAAAAAGTAAAAAAGCATTATTGCTTGGGTAGTTTCGTCCGATGCATTTTTTTAGGACCTTGACTAGTATTGAAAAGTTTTATGCCCTTATTCTTCTACAAATTTAGAATGAGGGAGTTGGGGGCAAAAAAAATCTCCTAAAAAAAATTACTAAAAAAAAAAATGCAATAAAAAAAAAAAAAAAACAAACAATAAAGGATAAATTACACTCTTCTGTCTTGAAGTTTGAAAAAAAAAATATAATTAGTTCTACATTTTGGATATAATTATACTAACATCTTGTAGAATTTTAATTTACATAATAATTAGGTCATTTTTTTATTAGTAATTTATTACTAACTGTATTTTTTTTTTCCAAACATCAAGGGAGATAAATGTAATTTACCCAAAAATTAAAAACTAAAAAATTCAAATACCAAATAAGAAAAAATATTGAGTGTAATGGTGACATCATCCTAATGTCATCAGCCAATAAAAATAGCAAAGGGTGGGTGTTTGGAGTTTTTATTTTTTATTTTTTTATTAGCTTATTTTCATCTTTAGTATTTTTTTTTTTTTAAAAAAAAATCAAAAAGGTTTAGGCTTTTAAACTTTACTCGACGAGACTAATTGTAAAATTAATTTTTTTAAAAATAAATTCAAAAAAGTTTTTCTTTTTTTTTTTTTTTGAAAAAAAGAAGACATTGTAAAGCTTTTTTTGACTTTTTCTTTTTAAAAAAATTTACTTTAAATTCATCGACGTAAGATGAACTGGAAAAAAAAAAATAACATAACTTCTAAAAAGATTCAAGAAAATTCCCAAACTGCCACAAATGGGCAAGTCTTGTCTCTCATAGCCCAATATTATTATAATCTCTACCACAAATTAAAATTAATCATTAAAATGATGATCCATTACATCCAATATTTCCTCTATGGAGGATAAATTTCCCTAACATGCCCGATGTCGAATTGGAAAGAAAAAAAAAATTCAATGGAACTTTATGTAGCACTGTTTAATAATTTTTCATCATTTACCTCATAATTCTTCATAAGTAAGATTAGCTTGGAATGCCTCTTGGTGCCAATCCTCATAGGAAACAAACATGGCAGCCTGTGGTGGATCGGTTTAAAAAGAAACTATCTGGGTGGAAAGGTAGGCTGCTGTCATATGCTGGTAGGGTCACACTTATCAAATCTGTCTTGTCTTCCTTGCCTGTTTATTATATGTCTTTGTTTAAGATTCCAAAGTGTGTTGCTAAACAACTTGATAAGATTCAAGCTAGATTCTTGTGGGAAGGGGATGAATCTAAAAGGAAAATACATTTGTTAAAATGGAAAGAGGTGCAGCTGAATAAGAAGCAATGTGGCCTTGGAATAAGAGATTTCAGGTTTTTAAATTCATGCTTGCTTCTCAAGTGGTGGTGGAGATATGCCTTTGAAGACGAGACTTTGTGGAAATCTGTGATTTGCGCTAAATATGGGGTATCGAGGGGTCGATGGTTTCCTCCAATGCAGGATTTGGCTTCAGTTTCTTCTATTTGGAAAGATGTTCTTGATGTGTTATTCTTAAACCCTTATTTGTTTAACTTTTTTCGGGAAAATATGGTGATTAGGATTGGTGATGGGTGTAGGGTAAATTTTTGGGTTGACATTTGGTTGGGATCATCAAGTCTCAAAGCCCAATTTCCAAGGTTATATCAACTGAATGTAGATAAGGAGATAAATTTGAAGGAACAGATGTATTGCAGAACTAGTAATAACTATTGGTGCTTCAATTTTAGAAGGCCCCTTTTCGGATGGGAAGATGAAGACATGATTAGGTTGCAAAGTCTGCTGGGTGTAGGTCCTAGCCTTGATGTTAATCAAAGGGATTCAATTCGGTGGAAAGCTAAGCAGTCAGGAACCTTCAAAGTTGGCTTTGTGTATAATTGGTGCCAAAACAAAGCTAGGCCTGCCTTAGGTAATTCAGAGCTAGTCTGGAATAATTTTGCTCCTCCTAAGGCCAAATTCATTTCTTGGCTTACTTGGCGGGGTAGGTTGAAAACATCTGATTTTCTAAGTAGAGTTGAAGTTTTAAGAGGTCCTATGAATTTATGTTATGTGCTATGTAAAGCTGAGGAAGAGACTTGCAATCATCTTCTTTTGTCCTGCTCTTTTGTGTGGCGTGTTTGGTCTAACATCATGGCATGGTGGGAAATTCAATGGGTGTCACCAGGTTCTTTCGAAGGTTTGATGTATTGGTGGTTAGGGTGGAGGCTTAAGAAAAAGGTAAAAGAGGTTTGGCGGGTTGTTTTTATTTCGGTTAATAATGTTCATTCTGATGCTAATGCTTTGTCTGAGCTTATTAAAATTAGAGTGGCCATGTGGTTCAAAAATTACAATTCGGGGTGTTGCTACTCCATCCAAGAGATAGTGTCAAATATAAAATGGGTGAGACATATGTCTTAAGTTCAGAGGAAGCTCTGCTGTTAATGTGTCTTGGTGGGCTGTTGTGTGATGATCCTGCTCAGATTTGGATGTTGCTTACCTTGCTGCTGCTGGAAGTGAAATCTTATTTTTTCTGGGGTGGTGCTATTGATATAAGTTGCAGCTTCCTCCACTGCGAATGTTTTCAGCTCCTAGTGTAGAATTTGGTGGTGCTTAGGTTTACTGAATGGTGCTCAGGGCAACTAAATATGCTTAGGGTTAATGTTGATTGTCAGCTTCTTGTCATTGGTCATCTTGTTATATGGTGTTGCTCTCGGGTTTCTTTGAAGGTGCTCTCGGAGTTTCTTTGTGTTGTTGTTTGATTTTCAGGGGAGCTAAATATAGAGATGTTGCTGTTATCACTGGTCTTGAACTGAACTGATATTTATTGTGTTGTGAGGTTTGGAAGTTGATGGTTAAGCATGTTTGCTGCTATTCAGCTCAGAAGTGTAGTTGTGGTGAAGTTGGGATTTGTGATGTTGATTCATTTGGTGTTGTATTTTGTTTTCTAATTTTGGTTTTGTCAAGTGAGGTATGTTTTTGGGTGTTTTCTGGTTGGCTCCTCACCAACTCTTGATGGTGTGCTAATATATGATTGGGCGGTCTTATCGGTGCCAACCTAGTTTGGATTGATTTGGGTCGCTATGATACTTTTTGCACTCATTCTCTTTTCCTTTATTGATGTATTAGTCTTTCTCTTCATCAATAAAGTTTTATTCTATGCTGATAAAAAAAAAAAGAGTAAGATTAGCTTGTTTTAGAAAGTTAGTTAAAAGTTGATTTTTTAAATTTTTTTAATTACTTTTTTAAAAAAACGTGTTAAAAAAAAGTTCAGAAATGATATAATCCAAAATAGGTTAAAAATCAAAAATTAATTTTTAGTCAAATTTCCAAAACAGTCCATTGTTTACCATCAACATTGGAATTGTTTGTTACAATTTTCAGGAGGTAATTATAGTTTATTTTAACTTGAGAGTCTGTGCCAGATTATTTGGTACAGTTTTTGTTTATGGGCTATTAGGTAGAAAATAACTTAAATAAATTGAAAAAAAAAATTATTATTTAGAAGTTAGGAAAAGTGTACGTTTAGTCTTCGTTTGGGATATGAGTTGACTTTTTAGTTTTTTGACTTTTTGAATATTTTAGCTTGGAAATAAAAAGTTTCGTTTGGAATTTGTTTTTTAATTTTTTTGACTTTTGCGAGAGAAAAAATGAAATGATTATAGTTTGGATGTGATATTTTGTCTTATTGACTTCTTAGTTTATTTTGTCCTTTTGTGACTAAACAAAAAAAACCTTATGCCAAACGAAACCTTAGTTTCTACTTTATAATTATTAACTTCTAATTCGAAAAAGCGCTCCACCAAATAGGGCCAATGATTATACTAAAGAGTTCATTTAAGATGTAGGTTGACTTTTTGACTTTTGGCTTTAGCTTAGGACTAAAAAGTCTCATTTGGGATAAGTATTTTGGCTTTTTTTACTTTTGTGATAGAAAAAATAAAATGATTATAGGTTAAATGTGATATTTTGGGGGTGTTTGGCAAGAAGAATTTTAGCCTCTTTTAGGGTAAAATCTACAAAAAGATAAAATAAGTTAAAATGGTTAATAAGATAAAATGTCACATCAAATTTATAATTATTTAACTTTTTTTCTCACAAATATCATATTCAACTATAAAAAAAAATTCAATCATCTTTCCAAACACAAAATTTTAGTTTGCTAAAATAGTAAAAAAATAAAAATAGCCTACTAAAGTAACAACTTTCCAAACAAATACTTTGTCATATTTAGCTAAAATAGCCTATTTTGCTGTATATGACTATTTTAACCCCAAACTTTATTCCAAACGGGGGCCTAAATAGAGAGTTTTGGTATAAAAATAAGGGAAATTCTATTATACGCACCCTTAAATAGGTGTATTATATGCACTCCTAATTATATTATTTTTTTTCTTTAATTATGATATTGTTTAAGTTATAACTGATAATATTTTTATTTATATCTCATGTTATATTTAGTTATGAATTTTTTTTAATTATAAGTCAGAAAAGTATAAAGTTCTGACAAACTTTTTTTTAGTTATGAGGCCATGTTTGAAAAAAAAAGTTTTAAGCTAAAATAATCAATAAAAACAAAATAAATTAAAATAATCAATAAACCAAAGATCATTTTTAAACTATAATTATTTTAGTATTTTTGTCGCAACCATCAAATTATAAACAAATAAATAAACTACCTTCCTAAACATAACTCTTTTTTCAGTAGATTAAAATAAAACACCAAAAAACTAACTTGGGGTGTTTGGAAAAAGGCTTATTTGATTTTCAACCATGATTGAGATCTCATTTTTTTGAGATTTCCACAATTTTATTTGGATCTCAACTATTGATGTATGTGTAGGATCCACTTATATATATATGAGACTCACACCATCAATGGTTAAGATTCAAAAAGGACTGTAGGTCCCAAAAAAAGGGAGTACCAAGTATTTTTATTTAATTTTTTAAACTAAAATAATATTAAAAGATAAAATATATTAAAATAATCAATAAAATAAAATATCATATCAAATTAATAATCATTTCATTTTTTTTTATAAATATCATATCAAACTAAAAAAAAAAAAAAAACTACACATCAAACTTAAAAAAAAAAAAGTTTAACTCTATTTCCAAACACAATTATTTTTGTCAAACTAAAATAATCAAATACTAAAATAAAGTATTAAAATAGTCAAGTTCGAAACGGGGAATGGTCAACCTCCCAAAACAAGCTCATATTATAGTGTTTCCTAAAAATGAATTGGAATAAAAATTGAAAAGGATTTGAGTAGTGATAAGGGGAAAGCATCCATGGCCTCGCCTTCGAGCTCTGCTCTGGTCTCTTCCTTTCTCTGCAACAACCACTCTCGCTCTATCCCTCGCCGTTACTTGTCTCTCTCTCCATCGCCTTCGCCATCTCCATCTCCATCGCCGAATGTGAGAAGAAGGAAGTCCTCTCTCTCTTCCAACAACACCATCACCGCCATTCTTACTCCCAAACAAGCTCAGAAGAGCGCGTTGCAGTACAAGAAGCTCGGCGACTCCGACCTTCTCATCAGTGAAATCACTTTAGGAACTGTAAGTAATTCATCTTTTTTTAAAAAAAAAAAATTGTTGTTGGATTTTTGAAATTGGTTGTTTTAATTAGGCACAATTTGGTGGAAAATGTGAGCTATATTTTTTTAATAGGGGGATGCACCAATAAATTTCAAATTAATAACTTATGCACTGTTTAGTTCTAAAAGTTTTCTTATAGACTAAAAGATCCCATTACAATGTTAATAACATCATATACAATGTTAATAACATCAGAGTCATGTTACAAACATTAGATTTCAAACATCTAATGTTCATCAAATTTCAATAATATTTGAAAATATAAGATAAAAAATATCTAATGTTCATCAGATTTCAATAAATTTTGAAATTATAGAATGAAACATAAGATTATTTACATCATTTACATCATGCTGATGTAAAAATGGGACTAAATGGAACATAAGAAAACTTTTAAGACTAAATAGTTCAACGTTTCAAAAACCAGCACTTATGGGTAAATATTTATGTTGGTTTGGTTGCATTTATTTTTAAATTAATTTTGCCAGTGTTTTGTGAGCGTTTCTTATGTCTGCCTTAGAAAACAAACTTGCTTTGAAAAGAAAGTGGGTTTTACCTTATGTGGAAGTGAATTACTCGTTTGGGAACAGGCTTAACTTTTTGGTTTTTTAGGCTTCATTTGGGAAGGAGGATTAGGTTTGGTTTGGGACTATTTTTGTCACAAAAGGGCGAAATAAGTTTTTTATTCTAATAAAATAAATTATTACATATAACATATAATTATTACATTTTTTTTTCTCTAAAAAGTCAAAAAAATTAAAAAATCTTTCCCAAACGAGATTTTTCAACCACAAGTTAAAATAACTAAAAAGTTAAAACCTAAAAAGTCAACCCACTCTTATGTTAGAATGACTGTGATTTTTTATGAAAAACCATATAAAAACAAAATAGAATTTATGACTTTTTCTTTTAATAGGTTTTTGGTTTTTTAAAAGAAAAATTTACTTATAAATCTTATCTTGAGGTAGGGTGATCCATTAAGTATTAAGGATTTTTTTATAAACTAATTAATCTCATTAATTTTGAAAATATAGATTTAATATATTATTTAAAAATTGGATTTATGCTTATATTAGCCCTGTTTGGTGCAGCTTAAAAGCTGCTTATTTCAGCTTTCAGCTTGATTTAAGTTATTTTGATGTGTTTGGTTTAGCTTATAACTTATAGCTTATAGCTTATAGCTTTTTGGAAATCAGAAATCAGCTTATTCTTTGAGTGGGGCAGGAGATGCTTAATTTATAAGTCAGAAATCAGCTTATGTTCATAGTTATAAGCTATAAGCACTTTCCCACCGCTCTATCAAACAGGGCCAATATTCTTATTTCTATTATGTTTCTTCTCTTTTTTTCTTTTGTGCTAGAAAGGTAAGTACACAATATATGGAAATTAAATTTGGGATAAATTTTTATATAAAATTCTTTTTTATTTGGAAAACATTTCAAAAGAAAAAATAATTGAAAATATGAAATTATTCAAACATTCCAAAAGGATGTGGGATTTTTCAAATATTTCAAAAGGCACAGGCTTCTCTCCAGTCCCAAATCGAACTGGAGGGTGCTGTTGGGCCCGTGGAGATCCACAACAGGTTCTGTTTCAATAATCTGAACCGTTTAATGTGTAGAACTCGTCGAGTACTATATGTTTATAAAAAATCACGTTTATCGGATATCGATAGTTATGTGATCAAATCAATTTTGTATTAAAAAAAATAGACGGTGAAAAAATAAACGGTTGATAGAAAATTAACCCAATGAGATAGCTATCGATATCCGATCAACGTGATTTTTTATAAGCATATAGTACTCGACAAGTTTTATACATTGAACGGTTCGGATTATCGAAATGGGACCCATGATGGGCCCCCACAGGCCCAACAACACTCTCCAGTCCGATCTGGGAGTGGAGGGAAGCCAGGCCCATTTCAAAAAGAATACAATAACTACTTGGTAAATTTTGGCCAAATATATAATTTTAAACTATAATACTCCAATGTAACACTCAAACGTAACACTTCAATGTAACACTAAAAAAAAATATCTTAGTGTAATACCCTAATGTAACACATAAAAAAACTCATTACTGTACTTTTTTTTTAACGTAACTCTCTAATATAACATTCCAAAAAAACTCCTTAGTATAACATTTTAATGTAACACAAAAAAATTCCCTATTGTAACACTTTAATGTAACACACAAAAAAACTCCTTAGTATATTTTTTCCAAACGTAACACTTTAATATAACACTCCAAAAAAATTTCTTAGTGTAACACTCTAATATAACACACAAAAACTCCTTAGTGTTGTAAGTTTTCTGAATGAAACTGTATATTCAATTGTGTATCTTTACAAGGAGGTCACCAGTTTATATAACCCTGAACCTATGATTGAAAAGGAAAACACGAAAAAGGAAATACAATCAAATAGTTACACCACAATCTTTCCTAATTCTATATACAATATAATCTTCCCTTATTCTATACACAATATATTCTCACACGTCCGCTCAAACTTAATGTGTTTTAGCAGAAAACACTGAGAGTTTGCTAAGAAAAAACTGAAACCGAGCGGTAGTGTGAGTCTTGGTGAAGAAGTCTGCAAATTGCAAAGCCGAAGAGACAAAATGAAGCGAGATAGAGCCAGACTGCAGATGTTATCGGACAAATTGACAATCAATCTCAATGTATTTCGTCCGTTCATGGAAGGCAGTATTGTGGGCAATTTGAATAGCACTGCGGTTGTCACAATAGAAGGAGGTCAGAGAAGACTTAGGGACACCCAAATCAGATAAGAGACAACAAAGCCAAACAATCTCAGCAGTAGCAGGAGCCAGTGCATACTCAGCTTCGGCAGTAGAGTGAGCAACAATAATTTATTTCTTGCTTTCAAGAAACATACAAAAACCAAACGTGAACTTGCGATCAGTAACATCACCAGCCTAATTGGAATCAGCATAGGCCACCAAATCTAGAGAGGAAGTAGAGGACAATAGTAAACCTCGAAAGATAGTACCTCGGAGATAGCGAAGAATCCGAACCAATGCAGCCCAATGTGGGGAGCGAGGAGCAGAAACAAACTGGCTACCAGCATAGGCAAAATCAGGATGAGTAATCGTCAGATAAACTAAGCAACCACAAGCTCGCGATATAAAGTTGGATCATCCAGAGGGACACTATCAGTAGAGTTGAGCTTCACACTAAGCTCAGTAGGTATAGCAAAAACTTTAGTATCAGTAAGACCAACACGATGAATGACCTCATTAGCATACTTAGCCTGACACAAAAAATAGCCTTTTGGAGAAGAAGCAATTTCAATACTAAGAAAATACTGCAAAGGACCAAGATCCTTCATCTCGAAGGTGCGAGAGAGATGCTGCTTGACCTCAGAGATAGCAGAAGAGTCAGAGCCAGTGATGATCATATCATCCACATATAGTAATAATGCAACAAATCCAGCTGAGGTGTGAAGAAGAAATAAAGCAGAGTCCTGAGCACAAGGTTGAAACCCAAGCTTAGTAACAGCAGTTTGAAAGGGATCATACCAAGTACGAGGAGACTGCTTTAGACCATACAGAGCACGCCGAAGGTGACAAACCTATCCAGAGGAATGGTGAAGGCCAGGGAAAGGACGCATATAAACCTCCTCAGTGAGATGGCCATTAAGAAAAGCGTTCTTAACATCCATCTGATAAAGAGGCCAAGAACGAACAGCAGCGACAGAGATTAAAAGTATGGACAGTAGTCATCTTGGCAACAGGAGCAAAAGTATCCTCATAATCAATACATGCTCCTTTGAGAAACCTTTGGCAACCGGACGAGCTTTGAGCGTTCAAGAGCACCATCAGAATGAGTCTTGACTTTGTAAACCCATTTGCAACCAACCAGATTCTTACCAACAGGCAAAGGAACCAACTTTCAAGTACTAGTTTTCTGTAAAGCAGACAACTCATCCTCCATAGCTTGAACCCAATAAGGATCCTAACAGGCGTCCTTGTAAGATTGAGGTTTTGAAAAAGAGTGAATATCTGACAAAAAAGTACGATAGGAAACATAAAAACATGTATTAAACCAACCCAACCTATTTGAAGGATGACGCGCTCGAGTAGAATATCGGTGTGCAACAAGATCAGAGTCGTTAGAAACAAGAGGATCACCAATAGGGGTAGAGACAACCGGTGGAGGAGGAGAATAAACTAACAACGGAAGAGAAGAACAAATCGAAGGAGAAGCAGCCAAAGGTGAAGCAGAAGGAGAAGATAGAACAAGCTCAGAGGGAACTGTGGAGATGTACTCATCAGACGGGACCTCAGAAGGAAACGGATCAATATGAACCAAATCCTCTTTGGAAACTGGGGCGGTGAGAGGGGGAAGCTGAAAGTAAGATAGACGTTCGAGAAAGGCAACATGGCAGGAGACATAAAGGTAACAAGAAATAGGGTCATAATAGCAATAACCTTTCTGAGTGAGACTATAACTCAAAAAGACACATAAGACAAACCGGGCACTAAAGTTTAGTCCTATTTTTACGGGGTAAAAGGACAAAACAAGCAGACCCAAACACACCAAGGAGGGAGTAATTGGGAAGTTGAGAAAACAGAGCCTCATAAGGAGACCGACCAGAAAGAAGGGGGGTAGGCATACGGTTGAGAAGAAAAGCAGCAGTAAGAACTGCCTCACCCCAAAACGGAGCCGGAACGGAGGCAGAGAGAAGGAGAGACCTAGCTGTCTCAAGGAGATGACGGTATTTATGCTCAGCTCGAACATTTTGGGCAAGTGTATCAATACAAGAAGTTTGGTGAATAGTACCCAATTTGGTCAAATATTCACAGAATTCAGTTTTAAAGTATTCCTCGTCCAAGTCAAACCGCGACAATTTAATAGTATACCCAAACTGTGTAGTGACCATATACTAGAAAGTACGGTATATCGGGTAGAAGTCAAACTTATGAGTTATAAGATAAACCCAAGTGTAACAAGTGCAATCATCAACAAATGACACATAATAGGTAGAACCCCTTTTGGTGAGAACAGGAGAAGGGCCCCAAACATCAGTATGAACTAAGAAAAATGGTGTATCAGATATAGAAGTACTTTTATGAAAAGGTAAGGCTGTCATTTTGGCAAGTTTACACCCCTGACATTCACTAAGTTCACTAGGAGAAACTTTACCCAATATGCCAGATTGAGCTAAAGACCGTAAGCGATCAGCAGACAAATACCCTAATTTAGAATGCCACAAGTAGAAAGGACTAGATAGAGAATCTAACTAAAAAGAGGAAAGGGCAGTCAGAGAGGTTGCCATAGACAAATGCAAGCTCTCCATCATATAGAGATCTCCAACTCTACGACCAGTCCCAATCTGCTGCTTAGACATCCGATCCTACATAGAACAGATAGAAAAAGAAAAGATAACATCAAAACCAGTGGCATCAAGCTAACTGATAAATAATAAATTGACAGATAACTAAGGAACATAAAGGACAGATGGAATAGAGACAACAGACATAGCAGACGGTAAGACAAATACAATAGACATACTAGACCCATTAGCAGCATTGACAGTAATAGGAAAGGGGGAGCAGTACAATTTTGAAGTAAAGAGAGATAGGGAGTCATATGATGAGAGGCACCAGAGTAAAAAATTCAAACAGACGAAGAAATACCTGAAGAAGACTCAAGCAAACCTGAATGAAGAGAGGAAACAATGGAGGCAGGCAGGGATGGCTGGGAGGGAGATAATATATGCTGAAACTAACTAATCTGAGCAGTCATGGAAGCTAAGTCAAGATTAGGAGCCGGAGCAGATGTAGTATACGCAACAAGAGGAGCCCGAAATTGGTTCTGAGATCGTTGAAAAAAGGAGGTAGGCAAACGTCCTTTCTTGGGACAGTGGTACTTCCAATAGTCCCTCTGATGGCAGAAGGCACACTTATAAAAAGCCAGAGACATTGTAATAATCAGAAAACTAAGGGGTTCCAGTGCAATCAAACGAAGTAGCCAAACCAAAGGTTCAAGTGTAATAATTAAAATCTGAGGGGTTAAACTATAATAATAATGAATTGGTTTGGTCCAAACACGAATAAACAACTAGGTCAAGAGTCACACACACTGAGAGACAAGAGTCGAAGTCGACTTTGGAGCAGACAATGGTCGAAGGCGACTGAAAGGCAAGAGTTGAAGTCGAAGTTGATCGAGAGGAACCAGGGATGTCGACCGCAGAGGGGTTATGAACTAGACTAGAGAACCCATGACTTACGACTTCAGAGACGAGCTAAGAGACTGAAGCCGAAGTAGATAGTTGCGAATCAGACAGAGATCGCGAGAAAGAGAGAGACCTTCGTGAGACGAACCAGACGAACCAGAGAGTGCTGATGGTGCTAATCCAGACAAACCAGAAAGTCACCACTTAGAGAGCTTCAAGATCGATGAGACTAAAGCCCAGCGAATCACGACGGCGACAAGCGAAGCAGCTAGGGTTTCAAATCTTACTCTAATACCGTGAAAGTTTTTTGAATGATACTGTATATTCAATTGTGTATCTTTACAAGGAAGTCACCAGTTTATATAACCCTAAACCTATGACTGAAAAAGGAAATACAACCAAATAGTTACACCACAATCTTTCATAATTCTATACACAATACAATATTCCCTAATTTTATACACAATATATTCTCACAAGTGTAACACTCTAATGTGACATACAAAAAAAAACTTCTTAGTGTACTTTTCCCAAATGTAACACTATAATATAATACTCTAAAAAAACTCCTTAGTGTAACACTCTAATATAACATACAAAAACTCCTCAGTGTAACATTTTAATGTAACACATCAAAAAACTCCTTAGCGTATGTTTTCCAAACGTAACACTTCAATATAACAATTTAAAAAAAAAATTTCTTAGTGTACTTTTTCTAAACGTAACACTCCAATCTAACGCTAAAAAAAAAAGAAAAAAAAAAGAAAAGAAAGAAAGAATGTGAGATTCTTCAAACTATTCCAAAAGGAGCATAAATATTCCTTAGAAAGTTTTGGCAAATGTATAATTTCAAACTGTGAGTGTTAAGTTTGGAAAAAGTACACCAAGGAGGTTTTTTAGTATTTTTGTGTGTTACATTGGAGTGTTACATTTGGGATTACACTGATTGGAATGTTACGTTTGGGAAAAGTACACTAAGGATTTTTTTATTTTTTTTTGGTGTGTGTGTTACGTTGTAGCGTTACGTTTGGGAAAAGTACACCAAAGAGTTTTTTTTTAGTGTTACGTTGTTATGTTTGGGAAAAGTACATAAATGAATTTTTTAGTGTGTTACATTAAAGTGTTACGTTATTGGAGTGTTACATTAGAGTGTTAGGTTTTTGTTCATAATGTCGGATTTGTTATAGAATGAGGGTAGATTCAAAACTTCTATAGTGCAAATTGCCTAAATGTGTAATTTTACATTTTGAGAAACTCCCTTTTATCCCTGAAATATTAAATTCAAACATGAAAGTGGCTACTCTTTTATATAATTTTCACTTTAATGGGATCTTTGGGTTCATAAGAAAAAAATGGAGGACAGTTCACAAGATCACATTTTGGGATTTATTGGTACTTCACCCTTTTTAAAATGACTTTTTGATTTTAGGCTAAAATTGAATATTTCCAAAAGAGCCAGTTTACAACCACATAATTGACCACAAAACTAATCATGTGGACTCGTTTGGGAAGTTGACTATTTTAGTAGGCTAAAATTTTTGTGTTTAGGAAGATGGTTGGATTTTTTTGTAGTTAGATGTGATGTTTGTGAGAGAAAAAGTAAAATGATTATGGGTTTAATGTGACATTTTGTCTTATTGACTATTTTAGCCTATTTTGTCTTTTCGTAGATTTTAGGCCTCGTTTGGGAATAGGCTATTTTAGTAACTTTTTGATTTTTTACGAAAAGATGTGTAGAAAAGTAGATAGTGATATGACAACTTATAGTGACTTTTTGATTTTTTGGCTAAAATGTATAGTTGACAAACAAAAAAAAGCCACAAAGCCTCTTGCTTATAGATGAAATAATCTGAGTTGTCGATTGGCAAAAAATTTTTAGTTAGCTTTTTTGAGTTGAGACTTTTTTTAGCTTGGGACTAAAAAGTTCATTAGATTGGTTTTTTTGACTTTTGTGAGACAAAAAATGAAATGATTATGATTTGAATTTGACATTTTGTCTTATTGACTTTTTAATGTATTTTGTCTTTTAGTGGCTAATTTAGCTCCAACCTCTTTAGCCAAACAAAGCCTGAATGAGACTGTAACTTTTATGTATGTAAGTTTTATGTATGGTCATAAAACATAGATGAAATGTGAAATTATGGATATGTTTGGTTTGTCTCTCAAAATATGTTTTTGAAGAAAAAAATTCCAAAAATATGTTTGGCTGAAATTTTAAAAAAAAAAAAAAAAAAAAAAAAAAAAAAAAAACTCAAAATTACTTTTGTCTCTACTACACACCAATCAATCACTTTTTCTCTCTCCTCTCTGCTTTTCAATCATTTTTCCTCTCACACCCATCTATTCAATTACAAAAAAAATATCAAATCATCACAAACTCTAAAACTCGAAAACTATTTTCAAAATATACAACCAAACAAAATTTTAAATTTTCTAAACTCTCTCCAAAAAATTTTTTTTGAAATAATATCTCGAAATACAAACCAAGCAGGGCTTATAACTTTTATGGTTCTATGGTTAGTTCTGTGTTGGGAAGTGAGTTTTTGAGCATAGGAAATATTGCTTATCCATTATGAATGAACGTAGAGCTAGACTTATCCATTATTTTTTCAAAATGAAATTTTTATTAAATAAAAAATATTGCATTGAAAAATGGTATAAAAAAAGAAGAAGTTAGTATTGATAGAGATGTGTGCATTGTACTAGCCATGTGGGTGTTATTCTTCACTCACATTGGACTATATAACAGGGAATGGAGAAATTTGTGACAATATAGTAGCAGCATATGTTTGATAGATCACCAACTGTTTTAGAACATCCAATCCAATACTTAGCTTCATATGCAACCTATCTTGTGTGTGGTGAGGTTAACAAGCTGAACACACAAACTGAACTGAACAGTGTGCATAACAAAAATATAATGGAACATAAGCACGTATTATGAGACTTAAACGTAGTACCTCTTAGACTAGAGTTCTAGTACCATATTAAACCAACAATTGTTCCAAATGCTTGTGCTTCTAGAAAACAGGCCCAACAATGTTGCTCAAGCTTTCTAACACTATTTTAGCAATAGCGTGAATTACTATGAGTTGATATTATAATGATCAAAACAATACCTTTAACTTGGTTAGTGAAAGAAAATGGATAAAACTTTCAGGTTCCAAGGTGGCATTTCTTGTGTAAATTATTGTGAAAAAACAATCTCTAGTGTACAAGGACAAACACGTTGAAAAGGAAGTAGACCTCATGCTAAGAAGTATGGACATTGACACGTGACATGACACGGACAAGCGAACATGCAAACTTTCAAAAATGCAGGACACGACACGTTGGGGACACTTACAAAACATATAATTTTACATATTTATTATATGTTATATTTTAAAATATTTAATATGTATTTTATGTCATATTTAATTTTATCAAATTTATCAACCTTAAGTATGCTATTTTAGTAAAAAAACAAATTTTAAAAAAATAGCCCTTAACATGTCCTTAACGTGTCCTCAATGTGTTTGCAACGTGTCCCAAGTGTCCCAGTGTGTCCAACTCTTTCCAGCGTGTCTGACAAGTGTCTGGCGCGTGTCTGGCGCGTGTCAGACACCTATACACGACCTTTGAAAAGGTGTTCATGCGTCATAGACCTCATGTTTGTATGGATGATTCGCATTTGTTGAAATGGAAATTTGAGCAGGCACTAGGACAATAGAACATATCTAGGGGATTTTATCACTCAAAAGCATGACATGGTTAAGAGGGTTTCAACCATTTTGGAAAGAATTGGGTATCATTGATCCTTTATGCTCTGGTTGAAGTATGGATTTGGAAAGAGAAAGGGAAAAAATGTGCGAAATGTAGATGAAATGTAGCTATATTTCATTCACATTTCACCTACTTTTTCCTTTTTCTTTTTCAAATCCCTACCCAAATCTATGAACCAAACACAACCTTAATGAAACAATAAACATTACAAATTTCATTTGTTGATGTCACCAAATTACTTTTATTTAATCATTTTTTATTTGTTATTTTTTCTCCTAGTTGTGCTTGTTCATTTGGGTAATGATCTCTACATGTTTCCAGCTTGCATACATTCAAAATGGGAAATTTATATTTCATGAAATTCATGGTGTGAGAATTATTCTGACTTTAGGAATGAAGCATTGCTTAGAGGTTTATTTATTTATTTATTTATTTTTTATCTACTTATGCTAATGTACTGTTAAGAGGTTGTGACTTGGAGTGGTGCCAAGTAGCAAGTGCTGTCTGCTCTTGGTGCCATGGTGTGGCTTCAAGTCACAAGAATCAACCTCTCCAACAAAAATTAAATAAATAAAATAAGGGGAAAACTCCGAAACTACTAGTCCCAGACCCTGCTGTAAGCTGCCTTGTGCATTGGGTATGACCTTTTTATGATAATTTACTAACGCCAATGGTGTTCACTCGAAGTTAACTAGAATTGAAGCAATCAAGGTTAGGTGATAATGGTTTTTATGATGATTATTTCAGATGACATTTGGGGAACAGAATACAGAGAAAGAGGCTCATGAAATGCTTAGTTATGCATTTGAGAATGGAATTAACGCTTTGGACACTTCAGAGGCTGTAAGCTTTTTTGTGCAACCCTAGCACCCCTAGCACTTCTTTTTTTTTTTTTTTTCCCTTCAGCAAGGATTCCAAAAAAAAAAAAAAGGTTTGTGTAATGTTTTGGTATATGTGTGTCTCCGCTTGTTTTAATAACATTAGCAGATTGATAAAAACTCAAGGCTCTTTGTGCAGATCTTATCTTTGTAAACCAGGAAGCCCATAAATTTTGTACCTATTTCAGTGTTTCAAGTACCTATATTTCTCGACATAGTGTTTCAACTATCCACGATTATAAATTAATTTTCTTTAATTTTGATTAAGTATCGGATACTTTCCGAATACTCTAATTGTCGGACCTAACTTGAAACTAAAAATGTGGCATTTCATGTGTGGCATTAGAGTATAATAGCTAGAATAAATGCGAGTATACTTTTCAATACATTGCATACTTCTTGGAGAATTAAAATTGGGAAATAGTGGGATTAAGACATGATAGATTTGGTCCAAATTCGTGTCTGCATAACATAACCTTAATGTTTTTTATGAGATTATGTTATAAATTTGAAATTGAGAATATCTGATAGATAACTAAAGACAAATAGTTTGTTATTATGACAAAATGACCTTTCTATCTATATCGATACATACATGGTATATATACACACATATTATCGTATCCTTAACAAAATTTGTCCTATGTTTTAAGAATTTGTTAGATCAACATATTGGTATTGTGATCTACCCATATAGCATATCCATGTCCATAGTTCATAGATTAGGAGTTGTTCTAGCTTGATGTACATGATACTTTAGAAGTATATATATAGAGTAGTGTATCAGTCCATCACATAATTTCTGGATTATTGCGAGAATCAAATTTAGATTATCTTCTCCTCATTAATGGTATTCTCTTTTTTCCAAATACTTCCTTTTTAGTAAGAAAGTTAAACACATTTGTTTATAATAGGAACATAATCTGCACACGCTACACGCATGCTTTTAAGGGGATTTAGTTCAAGATGCAGAATAGTGGCAGCTCATATTTTAACTAAAAACTTTCAGCAAGCAAGTTCCCCACTTGAAGTCTCCCAACATTGTGTAAGGGATCTGACTCAATTATTAGCTGGAAAACAGCATTATGGAAATATTGGATCAACCAATTCGTCAAGCATTGAATCAGAAGCCTAGTAAATTTTTGTCTGAACAACAATCTACGAGAATATCCAAGAGACAACATTTCAAAATCAGAGTCAGATTTTCCTATTTGAGAGTCTGAAAATTGTAATATTGCAAGATGGCTGCTGAATTGTGAAACTAAGTAGCAGAGAGCAATATCAGGAATAGGCTCGAGAACATGAGAACATCAAAATTAAAAATACCTTAGACCTATATAGGCATGAATGTAACCACATTCAGGCACCTACATTATGTGATTTGTGTTTATTTTTATGTTCCATTTAATCTCATGTTTAAAGAAGAACTCAATTGTGACAAAGGGTATAATTGTGCTCTTGTGACTCAAGAGCAATTCCTTTGCTGCCAGCTGAGCACATGGAAAGTTCCCAGGAATATGTCCCAATTACTGTACTTCCGTGTTTTGTTGTGGATATAACTTGAGAATGTTGCATCAATTGTCACCTGTGATCTAAGTGTACCAGTCTGATGGAGGTGGACAATGCTTTCTAAATCTTACTTAGATAATATAAGAATATACATGAGATGTTTGGTGCTCATTGAACTCTCTCTGTGGTCTGGGTAGCATCTTTTGTAGCATATTAGGAAATACTTCTAATTTAAAGATCTCTTGCCACAAATATTATGAGAAAAGAGGGCTATTGAAAATATTTGGAGTTATGCTGATATGTCAACAGATAGTTGATATCATATATCCAGCACTCTTTATTAAGGGGCAGACAGTTGTGTACATGTAAATGTAGTGATTGATGCACACCATGTGTTAGTCAACAAAACTTCCCTATATTTACTTTTATTTTACCTCATCAACTGCCTTTGTCCATCTTTAAATACTGCGATTAATGTTCTCATATTACTCAACAGGTGCCCAATTTAGAAAATAATTCCTGCTTTTATTTTCCCAATATCTTTATGTTACTCTTGGATAATTCATTGGATTCTGTTTAAAGTCTCCTATTCCAATTGCTTGAGGATTTCTATCAAGTTTTGTTACTTGATTTATCAAACATTTGGACATTGTGGCTTTTTGTGCTGCAAAATGAAGTTGCAAGTAGTTGGAATTAAGGCTTTCTTTCTTTTTCTTTTTTAGTTGTACTGAAAAATTAAAATTCTCTTTAGTTTTGATTTTTCAACGTCTTTTGGGATTCAAAACTTTCCAAATTAGAGGGACCCCATATCTTCAACAAGTTGTTACCAGTACATGGTGCAACTGCAATAGTTGTAAGGCTCACTAACTTTTCAAATGTTGTGTGGTTTATAAGAAAATTGCTTTTGAGTTGTATGTATGTGTGTCATAAAGAATGAGGAAAGTCTAGTATATATTTCTGAACAACTTGTTCAATTTTGTTTTTACCATTCCTTTTCTTATGCATCATTTTTGTATTGCCACTCATCATCATTGCATTGTCAGCATTGAATTAATTCCCCCCCTCCCTTTTTTCCCTCCAAGTATCCAATTCCAATGAAGAAAGAAACACAAGGAAGTACAGATCGGTATATAGGTAGCTGGCTGAAGTCTCAACCTCGTGATAAGGTAGTTTTTGATGTGTTAGATGATTGGTGGTGAACTATTGCTTCTCTTTTTGCCTTTCAATTCTGAGATTGAAACTTTAATTGACAAGCTGCATTAATAGTTTTGTTGTATTTATTTTTTGTTTATTTATTTTTGGGCTGACATCTTGAATTACTGAAAGCAGTCCTTAAATAGTTTAGTTTCAACTTTCATCAAGTGCTTTAAAACCCAAAATTACTTCATTAAGTTCCTTAATAATTATAATTTAAGAGAATACAAAGTTTCGGTGATGATTATGATATCATCGCCTTTTACATTAATCAATCAACTGTTACAAAAGGAAGCCCTAAGGCACTGATTAAGGAATCACCTTTTATATTGATTGATTGACTGATTAAGAAATCACAATCAATCTATCAATCACAATCTAATCTAAATAAAGAAACAAGGAAATATTCTAACACTCCCTCTCAAGCAGGTGCAAAAATATCTCGCATACCTAGCTTGCCTAGAATGTCATGAAATAGTTTGCTCCCAACTCCATTGGTGAGTATGTCGGCAAGTTGTTCGCCTGATTTCACAAAGGGAGTACATATCATGCCATTGGTGAGTTTCTCCTTGATGAAGTGACGATCAACCTCAACATGTTTTATTTTGTCATGTTGAACAGGATTGTGAGTTATGTTGATGGCAGTCTTATTATCACAATATAGCTGTACAGAGTTTGTCTAGCCCATCCCCAGATCACTCAACAACAGTCTAATCCACAAGAGTTCATACACACCTTGTACCATAGATCTAAACTCAGCTTTTGCACTCAATCTAGCCACCACATTTTGTTTCTTACTCCTCCAAGTAACAAGATTATCGCCCACAAAAGTATAATATCTTGATGTAGATCTCCTATCAGTACCCATCCTCCATCGCTAGTCCCTGAGTCTCTATCGGAACTAGTCAGGATCCGTAATACCTCGTGCTTGAACTCCCCCATTAACATATCCCATCTTCCCCCTACTCTTCAGAAAAAGTGTCAGACACTGAGACCATGAAAGGTAATTCTAACCATTAAACAGAACGGTGGTGATTTTGAGATTAGGGTTTAGGTTCAGGTTCAGGTTCAGGTTCTCAGATGTAATAGTCATAATTGGACTAGAGCTCTCCTCTTTAGATGGATGAGAAGTAGTCGTGGATTCACTAGTTAGGTCAACCATAAGAACTTTGTAATTTTAATCTAAAAAACCTTGCACAAATCACAAGAATGTAAAGAGGAATGGAATGGGCTGGAACAAGCAAAATCACATACAGACCACTATGGAAGCATAACAATCAGATTAATGGGTCATTTATGGACCAAAAAAATAAGTCAAATACGGGAAAACGAACCTCTAATCAAAATAAGTGTTGAATTGTGTTCAAGAAAGTCGAGGGAAAGAAACTTGGGGCAACAGAAGATGGGCAGCCCTCAAACACTCATCCACAAGAGCCGAAATACATAAAGAGAGGCTAGGACAGCCCTCACAAGGGTCGACTAGGCCAAATGGGCCTTTGGTTGAAGCTGGAACAGGTCTGTGGGACCTTGGTTAGTTCCAACAGAGACTCAGGGACCAGCGATGGAGGATGGGTGGTGATAGGTGATGGCTGGTTGGTGGCAATAACTGTGTGGGTGACGGTTTTTAGGGTTTTGGCTCTAATACCATGTAATTTAAGATAATACAAAACTTGGATGATGATTATGATATCATCACCTTTTATATTAATCAATCAACTGTTACAAAAGGAAGCCCTAAGGCACTGATTAAGGAATCACCTTTTATATTAATTGATTGATTGACTGATTAAGGAATCAAAATCAATCAATCAATCAATCACAATCTAATCTAAGGCTAAGTTTGGCAACTCTTAAAAAATTCAAAAAGTCAAAAAGTCACTATCCTATTTAAATTACATCATCTTATTTAAGTCACATCACCTCTTTAACACATCACTTCAAACCTAACCCAAACCTAACCCAAACCTAACCCATATTTCATAAAAAGTCAAAAAGTACACCCAAACAAGGAAATATTTTAACAATAATTTCTTATAGTAGGCTGCAATTTAATCCAAGTTTTTGGCTCTGGCTCTGGCTCTGGCTCTGGCTCTGGCTCTGGCTCTGATAAAGCATGATAATTTCTTTACTATGTTTTCAAATATCTAACGAAACAAATTGAATGGTAGTATGTATTTTTCCAAGCAATCTTTGATTTTTAGCTTACAAATGATTTGTAATTGTTAATTTATAATAGAGACCTGCAATCCATCCTGGAATGACTTGCTTCATGAATTGTTATTGTTTCACATAGAATTCGTTTATCATTTTCTAAAATATATAATCCCAAACTGCTTCAATTAAAATTCTCACTGTGGATTTAAACGGTACTAGCTGTCTGAGATTTTCTCTCTCTCTTTTTTTTTTTTTTTTTTTTTTTGCTGACTTCATTTTGTGAATTTGAATGGTATGTTTTATCTTCCACATATGAAAGATTCTAAATTTTGTAGAAGTCAAAACACTCATTCTAATTATTAAAACCTAAAAGCTAAAAACCTTCAACAACATTCCTGTTTTGATACCAGAACACTGACATACTGCATCGTTTCCCTTTATGGTTAGGTTATTTTGGCTACGAAAGTGTGTGGATATTCTGAGCGATCAAGTTATATGCGTGACAATGCAAAGATTTTGCGGGTTGATTCTGCTAATATTAAAGAAAGTGTAGAGAAAAGCCTTAAGCGTCTCAACACTGATTACATTGATCTATTGCAAATACATTGGTGAGAAAATCCTTATTGCTATTCCAAAAGCTTGAAGTGTTCAGAACACTTTTTTTCCTGATTGGCAATGCAGCTCAAGCTATACGAAGTTCACTGTTGTCAGTTTTCTCATTTGTTTTATGGTCATCTAAGAGTATAATTTACTTTTCTGTTTTTAGGCCGGACCGGTATGTGGCATTGTTTGGTGAATTTTTTTATGATCCTTCAAAATGGAGGCCAAGTGTACCATTTGTAGAGCAGCTCAGGGCCCTTAAGGAACTCATTGATGAAGGAAAGGTAACAATTTGTTAACTTGAATTTTATATCTGGCTTCTCTAGACTGTCAACCAACCAAATTGTTCAATTGCATTGTGAATGAAATGAACATGGAGGAATCAACTTACTAAACAGCTAAACCCTGTCCTATTGTAAACATGAAAGTCCTTAGTCTGCTTGACCTTTTTTTTAGTTTTCTTCGATAAGTCTGCATAACTTATAGACAGCCAGAATAGTGGTGTGTGAAACAACCCAAGTATTAGGCACAATGGCCATTGAATATGCAGAGCCCTGGATTGTCCTTAACCTGTAATTCTGTGATAATGATAAAAGTGTTATAATGAGTGCATAGAGCACATGTATACGTATGCCTGTTAAATAGAAGATATTTATGTATATATAAACGAGGTAGGCTGTCATATTCCATTATTCCCATACGTATGAGACTAAAAAATTTCAACTTGTAACAAATATTGAATGAACTTTTAAAGTCGTGTAATTTTTTACGATTAAGATTATATTTACTGACATTGAGTCTTGATTCTGGTGTCACTCCGTCCACTGTTGTTATTTCTGTAGTGATATTGAAGACATGGTGTTCTATTCAGGTACGCTACATTGGTGTTTCTAATGAAACTTCATATGGGGTGATGGAATTTGTTCACGCTGCAAAAGCTGAAGGATTGCCAAAGATTGTCAGCATCCAAAACAGCTACAGTCTGCTAGTTAGATGTAAATTCGAAGGTAAGCTCTTTGCCCTCAGTATCTTGTTTCACTTTAGTAGATATGTGAAGGGAAGTTGTTTTCTATCTGATTTTGTGCTTTAGTCATGACTGGTTAATTTGTCTGTTCAACTCTGTGCTTTACAATTGACAGGTAGACATTTTTATTTCTTCCATCTATATCTGTGTATTTCACTAGAACATACTATTCCTTTTTGTTCTCCCAACAGGAAACTCCCATAGGCAAACAATTTCTCATAGTTGTTCCATGTAATTTAATGTCAGTTATTCGACATTCATGGCTGTCATTTGAAGGAAACCTTTTTACTTTAGCAACCCAGCACAATCCTAGCAATGATTAGCATATTTTTTGGATTTAAAAAAAAAAAAGAAAAAAAAAGAAAAAAAAAGGCTTTGGTTGATTGAATGTCTCTTATATGATCCATCTTGGTAACTGCCTACCATATTTCATCTATTCTCTTAAATTGGCCCCTACTGTTTAGTTTACAACAACATAGTTTAGGGACAGCTAGCATGACTCTCAATGACTAGGTCTTTGGCAAACCATGATCGTTGATGACTTCGTTTACTTTGAAACATAAAACCATCGTGAACGGCATTAGTGCCAGCCTTAATAACTCTATGGTTGTGGATCAAATGGTGTGGTTGCCATTTTTGTTGTCACATGAATAAATTTTTTCATGATTTGTAACTTACAGATCATGCCTGGAATTCAGGTTTGAACTTGCAGAAAACTTAATAGTAGATGTATCAGCTTTAATTATTAAAGTAACTCTGGATCTCTAAATTTAATATTGCATGACTAACAATAAAAATCTTCCCCTCTCCCCCCCCCCCCCCCCCCCCCCCCCCATAATTCAATCCACTAATCTTTTGCAATTTTGAAACTTAAACTCGACATCCGAACAACATCTTGTCTAATTAAATGCACAATTCTAGCCATTGATAGCAGCTTTGAAGATAAAGAACTGAAGGCCACTATTTCATAAGTATGGATAAATTCAGTTTATTGTATTCAAAAGATTATGATTCTTAGTTTGATTCTTTGCAGTCGATCTTGTTGAGGTGTGCCACCCAAACAATTGCAATATTGGATTGCTAGCTTATTCCCCATTGGGTGGTGGATCACTGTCAGGAAAGTACATAGATATTGATTCTGATGCTGCAAAAAGAGGAAGGCTTAACCTTTTCCCTGGCTACATGGAAAGATATAACAGATCTATTGCCAAGGTGTGTATTTTAGTTGTCATTTGAACATCCGTTAGTATTTGTGTATTCAAAAGTTGGTGTTAATATTAGAATTCACCCCACATAATGCACACATTAAACATAACTATCAGTATGACGACCTTCATAATTTGCATCTAGGACTCTAAGAGTTGAGCTGAACTTTGCAGAGATGCCTATGGGTCGCTTATGATTTTAACAAATTAGATCATTTAATTAATTTATTTTTGCACTACTCTAAATTAAAAATAAATAGTTTTTTACAATCATAACAAGCCGTCTGTATCTTACTTTTTTTGGATTTTACTATATCGACGTACCCGTATTGTACCAGTACAGTACCCGTGCTTCATAGGTGGTGTTATTTATCATATTATGCTATGCACACACTACGTTCAATTGGTAATTTTTGTTTTTTGAATTTCATTTTTGTGGGTTACTCATAAGCTCCCATTGTTTATATGTCTTGGCGAAAATCAACATTAGTGTTATTTTATTGTCCATGCTAATATTTTGTATTCTTGAATTCTAGGAAGCAACAATAAAATATATTGAAGTAGCCAAGAAACATGGACTAACTCTGATTGAGTTAGCACTCGGATTTGCACGAGACCGTCCGTTTATGACGAGTTTAATCATTGGTGCGACATCGGTCAACCAATTAAAAGAGGACATCGATGCTGTTTTGACGACGGAGCGGCCTTTTCCACCTGAAGTCATGGCAGATATAGAGACTGTTTTCAAGAGATACAAAGATCCAGCAATCCTTTAGGAATTAAAGAAGAACATGCATTCTTTTTTTCTTTTTTTTTCCCCTTCAATTCTATACAAAATTTGTATCATGATGATAACGAATATGAGATTTGTACTTGCTGCACCCTGAAAATAGACGATTGATCTCTCATCATCAACCTGCCCATATTCAAAAATAGGTAATGTCATACAAACAAGAACTAGCAGTATATAGAATGATGTGGTTGAGTAATGAGCTTGTCGCAATTTATTGAAATGTATTTTGATTATAAAAAATGTTACTGCCATTTCATTTTGGTAAAAGATTATCATTTTCCTTTGAAAACACATGTTAAGTTGTTAAGTCTCTATTTTTAAGGAATGTTATATAATTGGGTTAATTACTCAAAAGTTTTATTTGTAAGTTTGGTGTTCCATTAAGTCTTACTTCATTATTTGTAATTAATAAGATCTCATGCTCAAAATATTTATATGTGAATGACTCTTTTATCCTTATTAAAAGGCAGAAGGAATTGAAAATGCCTCAATTCATGCTAATAAAAAATTTATTAAGTGTTCTAAGTGCATTACATGACAATATTATCCACTAATTACTAAGTATTATGTTTCATGCTCTAACATAAAATTGTGAGTTTCATCATTTCTACCAATCATTAATCTCCTAGTAATCATCTGACTGTACTCTAAAAGCACTAGATAATTTCTCCTAATTCAAGTGGGCACTGTTGATATGATATTTACTTTTGTTTTATTGTTTCAAAACTTAAAAATTTCATAACTTTTATTATACATATTTATTTTTAATAAAAATCATATTTTCGCACACAATAAGAAACAAGACCAATATTGGATATAAAATTTTATAAAAATAAAATATTATTTTTTTATCAATACAAAACTAACAATTTCTCAGTTTGCAAAACTATCTAATAAACTAAGAAATTTCTCAATTTTTTTAGTATTAATTGAGAATATTGTCAATTTTTGATGAGTTTCTCAATTTTTTTTCTAGTGTTAAAATTGATAATATTATCAATTTTTTAAACTGATAATATTCTCAGTTTTAAAAACTGAGAAATTTCTCAATTTTGTACAGAAATGTTCCATATAATTGTTTCTTCAATTAAGAAAATTTTCAATTTTATTAGTTCCGTAATTGAGATATTTCTCAATTTGTTTATATATGTTTATGTGTGAAAGAGATACTTTATTTGTTTAAAAATTTAATTTATGTTTAGAAATTAAGAATATTGTAAATTAACTTGTTTTTAAATTTTTTAGACTAAGAAACTTCTTCACACTAAAACATTTTTCAAATATATAAATTTCATAGTTGCAATCTTTCTTTCTTTCTTTCTTTCTTTTTTTTTTTTTTTTTTTTTGATGAAATTTATAGTTTTTTAATGTAACTTCCTCATTTTAAGTATGATTTTTTTTTTTCAATTTTATATGACATTTTCTCTTAATTAACTCAACCGACGCCGTATATTTTATATAAAAAATTAAAAATTAAAAATTAAAAATTAGACCAAGTAAATATTATTAGTTAGGGAAGTTAACAAAACTTACTATTTAAAATGGTCTAAATTGTAAATTTATAATAAAAATATATTTTTTTATTTTTATATAATTTATATTTAATTTAATATTAGTCTAGTTTGATAAATTTAATTGTATTGATTCTAGAAATATAAATTTTATCCAAATATATATATATATATTGTAAAAATTATGATATTTTGAAGTTTTGAAAATCAAAATAAATGTCATATCACAATACTCTTTTATAAACAATTACAAATGATGAACAAGTACTATTTGAATGGTAATTTCGTCTATTAAAAATTATGAGACTTGAACGAATAAATTTTTTTATTTAAGACTTAATGAATTATAAGTTCACAAAATAAAATTTATATGTAAGTGCACATATATTATTTATAACAGAAATATATATTCTAACCTAGGGGAGATGGGGGATGAGACTCGAAAGCAAGACTTTGGGTTTGGTAAAAGAGCCCTTACCACCAGGGTTACCCTTTTGTCTTTATGTCAAGTCTCTTGAAGCATCAAGAGGGGGGGGGGGGGGGGCGATCCTTCTATTTACACACCACTTTATCTCTCAAAGCAAATTATTAATTATTTTTTTTTATTACAATTTTAACCTTAAGTGAAATGACTATAGAGGACAAGTTATAATACACACAATTTGTGTATTTACCATAAAGGATAATAATGAATATAATATAAATCATCAATTTCAAACTTCTTCCTTACGTATCTTCTTTGTCAAGAATACAAGAACTCTAAAACCAAAATCAAAAACTCTTCAACAAATAATAAAAAATATAGTATTATTGAAAATTTTGAATGGATTCAATAAAGGATGCATCTGGCAACTTTGATTCGCAACAATGGAGCAAGGAAGAGGTTTTTTTTTTTGTTATTTTTGTTTTTGTTTTCGTTACTTGCTGAGTGGTAAATAGTTGGTACAGTTCGGGTAACCAGAGGTGGATATTATATCATTGTTCAACATACTACGATCGAACAAAATGCCTTTGTTCAACATACTACAGTCGAACAAAATGTCTTTGTTCAACATATTACAATCGAACAAAGTGTTCAACATACTACCGTCGAACAAAATGTCTTTGTTCAACATATTACAGTCGAACAATGTGCTTTTGTTCAACATACTACTGTCGAACAAAATGTCTTTGTTCGACATGTTACAGTCGAACAATTGACAATTTTTTTTTTTTTTTAAATTCGAGCAATTTCATTTAATTCGACTCTGTACTGCCGAACATTTACAATTTTTTTTTTTTTTTTTCCAGAACAGAGCATCCATGGAATGCAATAATGTTAGATCTAGAGGTCTTATTGACTACACGAGTCAATTTATTACTAATGAGGTAGTCTCATGTCGAAAATTAGTATTTTTTTCTTTTTCTTTTCGGATGTTTAATGACTTTGTTGAATTTCACTTGTAGGTTTTCAAGAACAAAGAAGAATTACTTGGTTGGGTACGGGACGTCGGAAGGAAGAATGGGTTTGTGATTGTCATTAAGACATCAGACTATGGTGGTGGTCATAGGACACCAAGGATATTTCTTGCCTGTGAGAGAAGTGGTCAATACAGAGCTCATAAGAAATTAGAAGGAGATGATTCGAGCAAAAAAATTGTGAAGATAACGGGTACAAAGAAATGCGGGTGTCCTTTTGAGTTAAGGGCTCGTAAGTTGCTGGCTGATGATGATTGGATGGTAGATGTAGCATGTGGAATGCATAACCATGCTCCTGCTAAACATTTTGAAGGACATTCATTTGCAGGGAGATTATCTGAGGAGGAAAAATCATTATTAGTGGATATGTCCAAAAGCATGGTCAGACCGAAAGAGATTTTGGTTACACTGAAACGAAAGGATGCTTTGAATGTAACCACCATGAAAACCATTTACAATGTACGTCATAGGAATAATGTTATTGAGAAAGCTGGGAGATCACAAATGCAACATTTGTTGGGTGAATTAGAAAAGCATAATTACATTGAGCGGCATAGGTGTGACAACAACACGATGACTGTCACAGACTTGTTTTGGGCACATCCTGTCAGTTTAGATTTGCTCCGTTCATTTCCAAAGGTGTTGATCATGGACTGCACATATAAGACAAATCGATATCGTCTTCCTCTTCTTGAGATAGTTGGAGTGACATCCACTGATATGTCATTTTCCGTAGCCTTTGCATATCTTCAATTTGAGCGGATTGATAACTACGTTTGGGTGTTAACTACATTGCGTAGTCTCTTGGATGACATTGCTATTCTTGAGGTGATTGTCACGGACAAGGAGCTTGCTTTGATGAATGCTATTAACAAGGTATTTTCTACATCTCGACATTTATTATGCAGATGGCATATTAGTAGAAATGTTCTGGCGAAATGCAAGAAAATGTTTAAGAGTAAGGAGGAATGGGACAAGTTTATCTCTTTATGGAATTTCTTAGTACTCTCCTCAACTGAGCTTGAATACAATGAACATCTTGCTAGGCTACTTGCAGATTTTGATACATATCCTGAGACAGTGCAATATGTGTCACAAAGTTGGTTAATTCCATATAAGGATAAGTTTGTTGTCGTATGGACAGATAGTTGTATGCACTTCGGGAATGTTACAACCAATAGGTAATATATATTTGTCTACCTTACAGTATTACGCATTATGATTTTGATTATTTAAACTTGATTATGTTAATTGTTTCCATTGTACACAGGGCTGAAAGTGCACATGCAAAACTGAAACGGCAACTTGGTTCTAACCAAGTAAATTTTGAATGTTCTTGGACCAAGATCCATAGTTTGCTTGAGTTGCAACATGTCGATATTAAGGCATCGTTTGAGAAGAGTTTAACCATTGTACAACACCAGTTCAAACCATCCCATTTTAGAGAGCTCCAAGGCAATATCTCTATTACTGCATTAGATCATGTCTTAGCGGAGAGTAAGCGAGCGAATGATGTTGGCATTGATGCTTCAGTATGTGGATGTGTTGTTCGACGAACACACGGGTTACCGTGTGCCCATGAGATTGCGGATTACATCCGGCAGGGTCGTCCAATACCACTTGATAGCATTAACCTACACTGGAGGACTCTTGAGGTAGTACAGAAGTTGAAGAATGATAAAGTGGAATTGAGGTGTGAACCAAAGTTTGATCTCATACTTAAGCGATTCAAGGCATCTGATTACACTACGCAGTTGGAAATTCTGCATAAGTTAGGAGAGATTGCAGATCCGCAAAGTAGTTTTCTCATTGAGCCGGATGTGAAGCCTAACCCTCGAGGTAAGGGACATAAGAAGATAGATGTATTTACACGTTGAGACCCATGTGCATTTGAGCTAGTTCAGTCTGGACATGATAGCCACTCATCTATGGGCTCCCAGATCCCCACACAAGATTCTGTCAAAGTACATAAAAAACGGCCTGCCAAAGAGCAGGTATATGTAATCATTTTTTACTTACATTTTTGTTTATGATAAATTACGTGTTTTGTTGTTCATGTGTTGATGTCTTCCCTGTTGAATAGGTATATCGGACGCGTACAAGTACGACTTATTCATATGTTGATGCCCTTCCAGTTGCATTGATGTCACGACCCAAACCCGCCCCTATAGGTTTGGCACCGCAACCGGCCAGTAATCCGAGGATTACTTACGGCCTCTGAACAGATTAACAAAATATAAGGGGCTAGCGGAAGCAATTAAGAATATACAACGTCCATTGAGCTGTGCAGACTTATATGAGACAGAAAAATTTTAAACTTTTTATATACATATATACACATTATCTTTAAGTCATCATATATACACAGATTAGACCAAAAAGGAACTTAGCCCTATTTACAAAATACACAAGACTTGTTTTACCAAACAAGAAACCAGAACTTAAACTTTAAGTTACTAAGCAATAATCACTTGACACATCCGGAACCTCCACGGGAGGCACATTGGTTGGCTGACAAAACAGATTCTAGACAGATGCCTCTAAGTCTGGTCATGCACCGGATCACCTACATACATAAATAATACAGTAAGCTAAAGCCCAGTGAATAATAACAGAGTAAAGGGTTTAATGAATGATGTCCATCATAGAGTTAGAAATCAGAGTTTATCTCAGAAACATAATCTTATCAGAAACAGAGTCTTATGCATTTTCAGATTCCAAATCATTTTCGTAATCATTTTCATAATCATTTCCATATTCAGATTGTGCATAAGATCATATGTGGTACACCCATTAGCTATCCGATCAAGTAGGTCAAAAGACCACAACAAGTAGGTCCGAAGACCACAACAAAGTTGGTACCAACAACCATAAAGGTCCATATCTTGCGCGCAAGCAACCATGGTATTATTACCACCAGGCAAGGGTTGTAGGCCACGGTATTGTTACCCCTGGGCGAGGGCCATAGGCCACGGTATTGTTACCCCCGGGCGAGGGCCATAGGGACTAAGGGTGCCACAACTACTTTTCAGAAAACTGGACATTCATTCCTTCATTTCCAACATATCATAGCTTTTCCAAGAATCAATCATTTCGTATCATAGTATATTGAAAATACATAACATTGAACATAACTTTACAAAGTTATTACTCACAGAGGGCTGCAGAGGCAAATCAGACAGACTGGATATATCAGATAAATCAGGCAGACAATGGCGCGTGACCTACACAAGCACATAACACATACACATTGAAATACAATATTACTTCCTTGGTCAAACTTGACTTTTCTTATCTTTTTCCGTCTAAATAGTCCGAGGTTCTACTACGCTTATTCTTTCTCATTTAAATAAACCGGGTTCTTATTTCACACATTCATTCATTACTAAGTCTTTCTTTTCCAAATAGATGGATCCTTTACTTGGCTTCTTAAATAATTACCCCAAGATCAATGATTCATTCTTTAACTAACTAATCTATGTTGATTAGTAGCTTATTAATCTTTATTGAGTCATAAATCATGTCTAGAATGTTTTGGAAAGAGATGAGGATAAAAATATGAACTAAATGCAACCTTCCAAAATGTGCTGAAAATGGGGTCTTCGCTCGAGCGCCACTTTGGTCGCTCGAGCGAACTGTAAAATTTGAAAAACTACTGGGAGCTTGATTTTCACGCTCGAGCGAGACTTCCCTCGCTCGAGCGAACAACGAAAATTCTGAAATTCTAAAATTGAAATTAAAGTTCAAATTCGGTATTCAAAGCCTCAAAACATGTACTTTAGTATACAAACATGAAAAACCATTTATTGAAGTCATAAATTGCTAAATCCTTTATTCGAAATCATGCCCCAATTGCCAAATTTAGTTTGAAATCATTTTCTCCATATCAAGCCAAATCCCAACTCAAAATGATTAACTTCTAACTTATCTCCATAAATTGAACATGGCTCCAAACTCTTATTTTCTTTTTAGTTACATAAAATTGGTTTCAAATTCTTTCTATTTTCCTTGAAATCATGAAATTGAAGTCATGAAACTTTTTATAATTTTCCAACTAATTTCCATAATCTAAAACTTAACTTAATTCATAACCATAGATATCCCAAAATATGTTTCATTTAAATAAAATCTCAAATTACAAGTATGGATTAAAATCCAATTATAAAGTCGACACTTTATCTAACATTAGGATAAATTCTAAATTTTCATAAACTTGATGTTCATAAAAAACATTTCATTTTTCTCTTCAAAATATGAGATTGAATTAATCCAAATCCTTCAAAATCCATGATGTATGCAATACAAATAGGTCCAATTTTTATTATTAATAACAAAATCAATTTAATCATGAATTACACAAATCAATTTCTTAGAAATTCAACTTAACTCAATTTCTAACTAAAAACTTAATTTATAAGCATAGATGTTCTAAAATGTCCTTAAATTGAACAAACCTTTTCAATTAATTCTCATGCATGGATTAGAGATTAAAACCAAACCAATTTTTAGGTTTCAAAAGAAAATCAAAACCTCAATTTGAAGAATTCTCACAATTATTTCCATAGCCATAAACATGCATGTAATCCATCTCATGTTTAGAACCCAATTTCCTCCCATAATTTTGAATCCAATTCAATTTCTTCATTATTTTACTAATTCCTCTTAAATCATGAAATTGAAATTATAAACTCTTTTAAAGAAATAATTTCATATACAAAACAGTTATCAAAACCCCACTAATTCTATCTTATTAAGCTCCAACCATAATTAAACTCTTAATTTGCACCAAAACTATAGTGACCCCGGTCTTTTCCCATTTGATTATTGTATCCGGACTTATGTTCCGTGGATTCCGTTGTCATATTGTTGTGGATGTTGTCCTTTATTTCTTCAGTTGTGAGTTATGGGATTTGTTGGGCAGGTTGATTACAGGTTGGTTGGGTTTAGAAACCAAGTGTTGATGTCCAGTTTTCTGCTTGGTCGCTCGAGCGAGCTTCTCTTCGCTCGGGCGAGGCTTTTGTTTTTGGTCCGTCGCTCGAGCGAGCATTTCTTGGCTCGAGCGAGGATTGCGCCCAAAGACTTGACACGAGAGCAGTGTTCGCTAGCTCGAGCGAGCTTATCTTCGCTCGAGCGAACTGTTTTGTTCTTCGCTTGAGCGAGCCTTTCATGGCTCGAGCGAGGATTTTCTGTGTCTGGTCGCTCGAGCGACCGGGTCTTCGCTCGAGCGAGCCTATTTTGTTTAAATACGCAGCAGCGTGTTTCAGATCATTTTTTCAGCCTCTTTCAGTTTATGAAACCCTAGGTTACGAATTCTCTCTCTCCCAACTCACCTTCTCTCCTATGATTGATCTATCTAGAGTGGATTTCTACCCTAGTTCCTTCACAAATAAGATAGAGGAGAGTGAGGGCTTTCATTTAATCTGAGCAATTGTTGGTTTGGAGCACTTTGGAGTTTGGGCATCGTCTTCATCTTCCCTCTTTTTGAGTTATTTCTTCGAGGTAGGGATTTCCTACTCCATTTATACGTTTTAATCCTAAGTGGTGGTATTTTGGTATGTGGGGGTAGTTTGGGAATTTTGGGAGAAACCTTAGGGTTTGTCATAGATTAATTTATATAATTAATTTAAGGGAAAATTGTGATATTGGGTTTAATTCATGAGATTGGGGAAACTTAGTGATTTAACTATGTAATTGGGTAGTTTAAATACTTACCTATGAGAATGATGAAATTTCATTGTGTTGTTATATTTATTTCTTGTTTAGAAATAATTGTTTTGGGCTATCGGTGGAGGATAGCCATTGATTGTTGTAGACCTTGCATGCGGCTTAGGTATAACTGAAATTGAGTCATTTATTTGACTGTTGAATTAATACAGAATATTTGTGTATTGATTATGTGTTGTGTATGTCAAGTATTGATTATGTTGCATATGCATTTGGTTTTGGAGGAGATAGGGGATGAACTCCACGGTTTAGGGGAAGATAGGGGATGGACCTCTAAACCGGATTTGTTGGGAGGAGATAGGGGATGGACTCCAGTAGCATCACATAAGTGGGTGCTTATTGATAATAAAAATATTTCTATTAGTTGTTGATATGATACATCACCACCATGTGTATCAGTAGGGAAGTATGGAAGTGGATTTGATTGAGATTGTTATAACACCAGCATGTGTGTTTATTTTGTTATAAGAAAGGTTCAACTCTGTTATCCTTGTTGAATTGTTTGGCCGTGTTACGAGATATGCGTATAAATGGAAGGTGTATTGTGTCATAGACCACGTGTCATAGACAATGTAAACATTCGTGTCATAAAATTTTAAATTGATTACCTTGTGTTAACCATGTTTCGGGTGCTACTGCTTTAGTTAATTCTTATGCTTGGTTTAGTATTTCTCTACTGGGCTGTGGCTCACCCTATATGGGAACTTCATTTTCAGGTTCAGGTGGTTCACTACCTCCAAAGACTTAGCTTGTGAGGATTTGGACTTGAAGACTTGCTTTATATGTTTTATTTGAATTATGTAAACATTCAAGCCTAGGGCTTTATTTGTTTTGAGTTAGAACTCATGGAATTGTGTCCAAGTGTTGGCTTGGCAAGATGTAAGCCCGTAGGGCATTTATTTTGATGTTTTATTTCGTAATACTCTGATGAATGAAATAATATAATGTTTTCTTTTAATAATGTATGTTATGTTTTATATTTAATGGGCTAAATTTTGAGGGCATTACAAAAACTCAATCACAAACTTATATTCTTAAATTATGGATTAATTTCTTAACTTACTTTACATGCATGGGTCAAAAATCTAATTATGAACCCAAAACTTTATCTAACATTCTAAATTTTCATAAACTTGATTCTTATCAAACATTTCCTTTTTCTCTTCAAATATGAACTTGAATAAATTTAGATTTTCCATAATCCATGAAATATATTGTAATTAGAGTATTAATTTGCTCATGCATGTAACATTTTCATGCAAAATCACAACATTAAATCCATAGTAAATAAGTTCCTAAATTAATTCCATAATCATCCATATGCATGCAACCCATTTTAGATTAACTTCCATAATCTCATACTAATAAGTTAATTTTCTTCATCTTCTTGTTATTGATTCCAATTTTACCTTTAATTTTAAGCATAATGTAAAGATTCTATAAAAATTTAAGCATGAATCCATACCTTAAACTTTAATTTCAGCCATTTACTTGATTCTCCTCTACTTCTCCCTTTCTTTTCTTCATTTCCTCTTGGTTTCTCCTTCAAATTCCCAGCAAATAAGTTTCAAGAATGTTTTACACTCTCCCTCTCTCTCTCTCGGCTGTTTCTCTAATTGCTCCACCAGAACTAAGGCTCTTCATGACTCCTTTCTTCCTCTTTTATTTTATTATTTTGAATACACTTCATGAACTCATATAATGATATAATTATATAATAGCACTTGATTCCCACACCTTACACGTGCACACACATCACTCTCAAAACACTTCCAGCACAACACTTAACATGCACACACAAATCTGGTTTCTCAGTGCACCCACCAGACTTTCTCTGCACACACCCCCACATATAATCCCAACTCTAAATCATTTTACAATTTAATTTATGGTTAGGATTAATTTAATTAAATAACACCTAGCCTTAATAAATTTTAATTAGCACATCAGTAGATTAATTGTAACAACCCAGATTTTTAATTATTCTGTAGAATCTATACTAATGTTATTTAATCTCAGTTCAAAAAATATATAATTTATTATATATTATTATGCGTAATTTTATAAAATAATATAATTATTAAAAGTTTAGGGGTCAAAATATAAATAATAATAATATAGATAATATAAATAATAATAATAATTGGTGTGGTAGTAAAATAAATAATTAATTTTATGTTAGTATAAGAAAAAGTGTAATTTAATTAATATTAAATTATTTATATAATTATATTAAAATATTGGGTCAAAAAGTAATTATCTTAAATATCTATTAAGGATAAGTACGAATCTATATATTAATTAATCGGATCGGAGGGAAATGGACGCGTAGCCACGCGTTGGCTGTTGATTGGCTTCACCTGCCTATAAATAGAGGCACTTCACCTGGGCGAAAAGGAAAAGAAAAAGAAGGGTTTGGTTATGGTGTGCAACTTACACCTTACACCTTATATCTTACACTTACACTTTACACTTACACCTTTTTGAGGTTGCACACCATATGCAACCCACTTACACCTTACACCTTACACCTTACACTTACACCTTATACTTATACTTACACCTTACACCTTACACTTATACGTTTTGTGTAAGTGGCACATGGTGTGCACTTGCACACTTAAGAAAACTCCGAAAAAGAAAAGAGAAAGAAAAGAAAGAAGAAAAGGAAAGAAAGAAAAAGGGAGGAAAGGAAGGAAAGAATAGTGAAAATTAAAAGGTTCTTTGATAGTGGAAAGGAAGAGTAAGGTATTAAAGTTAAGGTGAGTTATATTATACCTTGAGTCACTAAAATATATTTTATTTATGTTTTGACTTACCAAAATGTATTTTATATAAACTATATTTTATAAATTATATTTATAAAAGTTATGTTTTATAAAGGTTTCACTTACGTGGTTTTATTTCTGAACCCTATTTCCTTAAAAGGAAATCCATGGATATGTTTGTTTATATTTTAAAGAATATTTGGCTATGATCTTATATGAAAATATATTTTGTGAATACCACCATGGGAGTCCCATGCCTTGGGGGACTTAAATAGCCATTGGCTTAGTGATGTCCCATGCCTTGGGGGACTTAAATAGCCATTGGCTTAGTGATGTCCCATGCCTTGGGGGACTTAAATAACCATTGGCTTAGTGATTGACCACTCTGTGGTCCAGTGATTGTCGTGGATCTATTGACCAGTGTAGTGCTTGGCACTTAGTGATGTACCGTGGTTATGATTGTATAATGATTTTCGTATTATATGTATTAAATGATCTGAGGTATATGGCAAATGATTTGTGTATTATATGTATCAAACTCTTTTTGGCCTAACTAATGATCTATGGTGAATTTTATGCCTTATACTCTTGGTATAATATTTCTCACTCTGCCATGAGCTTATAGTTTTTTACCACTTTCAGGTGGCATGTCAGGATCAGCGTGTGGAGTAGGCACAGAGCACTTTTATTGATGTACTTTTTATATGTAAATATCGGCCTTTTGGTCAATAAATTTTGTAATAAAAATAGAAGCTCCGATGATTATTTTAGTACCCATATTTAAATATTTCTTCTACTTGCGTTTATTGATTTGTTAAAGATTTGGCCGGAGGTAACCCAGTTACTGGCCATCACGATGCCTAACCCTTGGGTACGGGGAGTGGGTCGTGACATTAATTATAACAAATCATAGATCTCTCATAATTTAATTAGTCTAATTGATTTCCATTAGAGCCTAATTAATTATATTTAATTTTATTAGTCCGAATCAGATTTTTAATCAGACTCCCAAAAGGCTCCAAATAATAAATCGAACTTATTGCCAACCTCAATTTTGGTTTCTTAAATCATTTAGGTCTTCAATTTCTGATAAGACTCCAAATTTCCATCAATTAAATTATATATTCAAATTGGGCCCACCATAATTAAGTTTAATTCGCAATATTCATAATCCTCAATCTTTCATGATTTGATTAACTTAATTTTCTCCAATTCAGATCTAATTAATTGAATCTCAATTTTACTAAATTGAATCGAATGTTTAATTAAACTCCCAAATGGGTCCATAGTTAAAATTAAATTGATTTCACTTCCTAACTTCATTTCCTTAAGCCACTTGGACCCTTAATTTCTAATTCCAAAATAAATCTTTAATAGAATCATATATAAGTCAGATTCCACAATTCTCACAAACCCCAATTAAATTATAATACTCAGCAATTAAATCTCAAATCCTCTTAATTAATCAAGTACTAATCCTTATACGTGATGGGGTTGTTACAATTGAAGCCTTACATACGTTTTATCAAGGATGTAGATACCGATGGCAATTGCGGGTTTAGGGCCATTGCTGGCTTGATGGGACTTACAGAGGCTGAATGGGGTCAAGTCAGGCGTGATCTCCTACAGAAATTGCACACACACGTGGACCATTACACTCATCTATATGGTTCACATGACAGGATTGAAAAGCTGACCCATATTCTATCAGACTTTGAGCCCAATCCAGGGTATCACCGTTGGATGACTATGCTTGACATGGGTCATCTTATTGCATCTTGTTATAATGTGGTATTGTACCACTCTGCACAACAATGCCTTACTTTCCTCCCCCTACGATCGGTGCCAATATCACAACTTCAACGGCGTGAGATTGCTATTGGGTTTGTTAATGGGAATCATTTTGTCTAGGTATAGCATTATGATTTGTGTAATACATTTATCATTTTGTACTGTATTGCTCTCATACTTCTAGCTGTGTCAATGCAGGTGTTCATGTTACCGGGTCATCCAGTTCCACCGATAGCTACCAATTGGTGCAAGTTTCATCATTCTTGTGCGGCTGGATGGGATACTGCATATAGTCGCCGAATTGAGCATTTTAAAGAAGTTGTTCATTCAGGGGTAGCTACTAGAGAGACATTTGATTGTATTAACCTTGATGTGTAATGATGTATGTGAGTTGAGTTGTAGTGATGCAATTTAAATAGTTACCGATACATTTTAGTATTTAAATAGTTGAGTTGGATTAAGCTCTAAGTTAATTTAATGCACATGGTAGTACTTGTTCATAGCGGTGTATCAAATGCATTGGCATAATACTTCCTGTTGATTACCAAAAATACAAACCATGAATACTTGTTCGTTACAGAATATTGGTAGAGTAATTTTGGTTCATTACAAAACACCAAAAACATCAAAAGAGTACTTTTCCATTACAAAATAACAAAACAAGATTACTACATAACCAACTACCTATCATCTACTCGTCTCCTACGATTGTATGTTCGAAGTGGAATAGAACTAGGTCCAGCCTCATCAATTTGTTGACCTTGAAGAACACGTGTCATCCTCTCAATGGCCTGATATAACATATCTGGCTCACGAACACTAGTATCATGGCCTGCCTCGATGATAGGATGGGCAATCTGTAGTGCGTGATCAATACGCTGCATTAAGAACAAATACAATTGTAATTAACACGTGCCATCTTCAAAAAAATTGTAAACAATGTGTGACCAATACTGTCATACCTCAACACCCTGCATGTCAGATCGATTATCCTGTGCACGTGGGTCAAAACCAGACCGATGTGTGGGGTTCTGGATATGTAAGTGTGTGATGGTTGTATACCACTGCATGTAACCATCAACACAATCAACTGGACGTCTAACTGGGGTACTCCTCCTCTGAGCAGATAAAACATGACTATCCCAACTCTCCCATATCTAATCAAGATACTGATACATCACTCTATATTGGCATGCTGTCACACCTCTAACAGCACGAACAGGGTCGAGTGGCGCAGGTGGGATGGTCTGAACCCTACCAAACTGTCTAAGAACCCTTTCAAGATGATAGGGTTCAACTACATCCAAACACTTCAAACAGCCAGTGTAGAATGTGATCTCATGACATGGGTGATGTTGACGGCAATGTCGATATGGATCCCAAGTAACCTAAAAAATAAACACAAATGAAATCGTGATGAATGACATGTAATGAGAAAACTTAATTAGATTAATAGTAATTGGTGTAGCTCATCAAATGCCAATCTGTCAAGCTCCTCCCGTAACGCCTATAGGTGTGATATCATTGAGCCAGCTTCCCGACGAGGAGTCCATCGATGCACGTGAGGCAATTGTATAGTATATTCCATGTTTTGGTGAGGTCTAAATGGCCGAAAATGCTCATAAATCCATGCCTCCAACAATGTCATGTAACCAGCCATCTGTCGAACAGCTGATCTCATGGAAAATCCCAACTGTTGATATAAATATGCCAATGCAGCTGCACCCCAAGCATATGTATGAATATCAGACAAATCCATCAACAACTTCAAGTACACAACAGGAACTCTTGTGCCACTCTTATCGCTGAACAATTTACATCCCAATAGAAATAGTAAATACGCTCTGGCGGCACAAGCTATGGATTCCTCGATGTCTGAATCTTTGCAACCACTGAATTTGGTTCGTAACCACTCCAGCTTCACTGATTGTCCCCTAGCAGATGATAGCTCCTCAGTTGCTTCAGCATCATCAACTCCCAAGGCATCTACCACAAATGCATGTGCTTATTGATCTGTTAAAGTTACAGCACTAACTGATCTACCTGTGATAGGGATCCCCAAGATGGTACCCACATCATCCAATGTCATCGTCATCTCACCAACTGTCAAATGGAAAGTATTTGTCTCTGGTTGCCATCGCTCAACAAATGCAGATATGACAATCCTATTCACGAACCGATATGTGCAATGGACTGCACAATGTCCCTAAACCTTCTATTGTCAGTTCTTGACCACCACCGCCAGTCAAGAATCTTCAACGCATGATTATAACACCTTAAGGGATTCCTCTCCTGCAAGGTAAGTAATAATTTACATAAATAATTTTGTTCAATAAATAATTAAATGAAACAAACATGGATAAAAAGATATACTACATTTTGCTCCCATATAGCTGCTGCAATATGTGCCTTGAAGCTCTTCAGTACTGATGGATCTGATGAGCCCCCAGGAAATGGACCAGTGAGTACCTCCTCAGCCTGATCTACATCAGCAGCATCATCATCATCCATTTCTAAAAATGAAACAGAAAACAATAAAGTTAACAGAACTGTGTTTTAAAAGGAAGCAGTCCAGTGGACTGTGCTGTTTGTTTGGACAATTTCAAGGTGGGTGAGAAGTGTAGATTGTTGCCTCTGTGCAAGCACAATTTTCATGCCAGTGGACTGTGCCGTCTAGTGTCTTATGAAAGTACCTCAGATTGTAGTCCAGTGGACTGTGCTGTCTAGTGTCTTATGAAAGTACCTCAGAACTTTGGAAAAATAAAACTACAAGCACATGAGCAATATAAAAAATAAACTAAAACGGACCAACACAGTTTGATATGAAAACATGCTGATAAAAGCTGTACCTCCAATCTAAAATATCACGGGCTTCCATTATGAGAAAATAAAAATTGCTAACATTTATATTTGACATTTTATGAATGAGAAGTTTTGGACTTCACTAGATTATGGCTCTTGTTTTGACATCTGTTGTTTTACTTGTTATGCTGCCAGTGCCTCCAGTGGTTATGCGGAATGATGAATGGACATGGGAAGACATTTACCATTACTTGTATGAAGAAAATGCCTTTGACAATATTGTCATATCACCAGGTCCCGGTTCTCCCACATGCCCAGCAGATATAGGTTAGATAAATGAACTATGTTTTTTAGCCTTTTATTATTATGTGCTTATGGTAAGCAGTTTGAATACAACAGACACACACACACACATTAGAGGTAGTTTGAGTATCATGACACATACATTATTACATTTATTGCAATTGGCAAATGTGAACTACATCACCCAAAAGGCAGAATCAGTGTCCTTGGACAAAAGGTTGTGATGGAAGTTTACATTTTACGCAAGATGGAGTTTTAAATGTAATCTACATCTGAATGATGCAATATATGTCATTGCCAAATTAATATTGTTGATTAGACCGAAACACTATCTTATTAGAAATATATCTGCTGAAACTTGATTCGCACCTTGTGCATTAGACCTTTATGAATTTGACAGTTTTGGTTGTTGCTGTGATAGGGTGATGAGGTTGACTGTCATGCTATAGATTTCTGCTTAGATTATTTGCACATTGTTTTTACTTAGCTGAATTTTATTACTTGTTTGTAACTTATTTGAATCTCACAGGAATATGCCTTAAGCTGCTACTCGAGTGTAGGGACATCCCTACATTAGGTGTTTGCCTTGGACACCAGGTATTTCTCTACAAATTTGTTCGTAAGAAATTGGTCACAGTGGCAACTGTGATCTGATCAATCACGTCTGTACCTGTTTGATTATATTGACGATTGTTACTTAAAAGAGCCCGTGATGTCATTTGAAGTTAACAAATTGTTACTTAAAAGATCAGTTTGTCAAGAAGAAAACAGTTCAAAATGCAACTTTGAATAAAATAATTAAAAACACCATCAATGGATCCTGCACACCGTGCTACTGCAACTTTCACCAAGCTATTTACGAGTAGGTTGCAGATTTTCGCATAAGAAAGTCACATCCAACTTGCAGTCTCTTTTCAAATGAGAGTAGCATATAAGACAAACATACTTGGATGCCATATATTTGCATACATAGACAGCTTTGCAAACTAATCATTTAAAAGAAATCAAAATGCAACAATTATGCTTTTCAACAACAAATCAACAATTCTTGGGACAGAACTGCGACTATCAATTCAGAACTAAGATGACAACTCTCGAAGAATAAATAGTCAATAATGAATACCTGCCCTCCAGTAGTTCTTGGGATAACAGAGATTGAAGCAAGTCTATGTAAGATTGGGTAGTAATAAATACATCAACATAGACCTGAAAACAGTGAGATTGAATCACAGAAAAATTATGGATCCATCATAAGTCTCAATGAACACCATGGAGAAATTTTAGAACTATATTGAATAGAAAAAAACAAATCAATCTAACTCCACCTACTACTCTGCAAGTTCAACAGCCAATGTCTTTAAAATTTTGTCAGCTGGTTGGAGTAATTTATGGGCCTCCTAAAATTCAACAACAAACATAATAGTTAAACTTACAGCAAGGAGATGGAAAAAAAGAATGATGGAAGAGAAGAGAGAGACCGTGTATGGCTAATGTGAGATACTAAAAATTAGGATTCTCTCCCTTAGTCACATGTATTTATATTAATATGGTACGACTAAGCAACCAAATGTAGCATAAAAGCATAACACATACCACATACACTATATTATAAAGCCAGAATCTCATAGCTATGTTGAACTAGTTTATCTTTATTTTCCAATCTACATCTTCAAGGATACAGATGTACATGAATTAATGAAAATCAACAAGTACTACAAGAAAATAGTAGGGAAAAAATAAGAAAATTAGAAAAGAGAAAAATTACGCTGGTCATTTAGAGAGAGAGAAAGAGTCTCATTTCCAAGCTATTGACAAGCAATACAAGCTCTCAAGGAAAGAGAGGTTCTATCAATTCACCACGCATTTCAAAATTGTTTATTATAAAATAAAATTAAAAAGGTATTGATTAATTGTTCATCGGATTTGATGCATTCTCTCAAAAGCCTTGCCAGGTGACCATATTGATAGAAAGCACAAGTACCAAAAACAAGAACTGCTAAAGCTGCATTTCGCCAAAAATATTGTGTCACGCAAGCAGAATAGTCATAATACTAAACTCATCAAGCAGAATAGTCATAATACTATGCTGCTACTATCTGTCCCTAACCCCAAATTGAACTAAGAGGAACACTGGGGCAAGGTATATGGGCATCCGTTTATAATTGACTTGCCTTTTGTGCTAAATCTATAATTGTACATATATAGATTTATATGAAAATGATTTATATAATCGACTCCATTTGATTGGGATATAAGATTTAGTTTAATTTGATTATATAGATATCTATGTGTATCAATGGATTCACATGTGAATCTTTATTAAAATACTTAACTCTAATTGAATGTAAAACTCAGAAAGTAAGTGTCATACCAAGAAATTAAGTGTTCCTTGAACTCTATAAAAATTGTCTTTGATTGTGATTTGATATGATCGTCACTTATCTAGGGTCTAAAGATAAAGGACATGAAATTTGGAACTTTGCGTATGTAATTGAGTTAGGGGACATATTCTCCAACCCTCATGCAATGTATTTAATTACATAATAATCACTTATAAACAATACCAATATATCAAAAGCTTTGAGTATTATAGTTGTAATTAGTGTTGGTAGTATCTTATAACACTTAAATAAAAAATAAAAAATTCTGGAGCTTATTAATTTCCGAATACAATTGTAAATTGAATATTGTGCATTGATTGTGAATTAGTTTTTAATGAAAATGTGGCAATATTGGTCCACAGGATGCCTTATGTTAACAATAACATCTATCTGGAGCTTGAAAATGTGGCAATATTGGTCCACAGGATGCCTAGACACTGTAAAAACATTTAGAACAAAAAATAAAATGGCTGGAAAAGCATATTTGGTGGATCTTGTTCTCTTCTCTCTCTAAATTGACATTGAGGCAGTGGTCAAAGAGCTCAAGACCCTTTTTTAAAGTTTTGTAATGGTTCATGGTGGAAACAGGTATTGAATTTGATAGGGTAAAACACTTTTCTTTATCTTCAAATCAATTAAATTTGGTGGCAAGAAGACTTCATGCAGACAAACTGATTATATCAATTTATTAGAAACTTTCCCAATGTGGGGGAAATTAAGGGGGAAAAAAAAAACATATAGTGTTCGACAGTGAAGAATCCAACAAAGCATTAGAGTTCAACAATCTAGGTCCGAACAAGTTCGACAATAACTAGCCGGACAAACTGATTTGGTTCGAAATTCAAGTGTCGAACAAGCCGCACCTTCTCGCGTTCGAAATTACAGTGTCGAACGGTTTGGAACTGATTCATTCATGGCAATGGTAACAAATACATAAAACCCTAAAATCTAAGCCAAATGAGAACTCACCTGCTGCTTTACTTGAGCACCAACAACGTCTTCACCACTGCCTGTGTTAAGCACCAACACAGTGTAACACACAGTTCACCGGTTGAACTAAGAATGGAGGGGGGAAGATGGACGAAGGTGGGTGTGTGGGGGGTGTGTGAGTGAGTGAGGGTAAATATGGGAGTTTGTGTGTATATTGTTGTGGGTGTGTGTGTGAGTAAGGGTAAATATGTAAATTTGTGGTGTGTGGTGAATAAAATATATATTTATTAAATTATTAAAGGTGTGTTTTTAAAAAAATATGTTTATAAAATATATATTTATTAAATTATTGGCTTATGAAAATACTCACGTAAGGGCTGTTGTGTATTTGAATTTTGTATGTGACGAACCACATTGTAGTTGGGGGATTAACTCGAACCTATGAAGCACGTGTTGGTATGGATACGATACAGGTACGTTAATATGATAAAATTTTTAAAAAGTAAACTACGGGCATAGCTTAATACGTTTATAAGAAAATATATATTTTTAATTTAAAGTAATACAAAAATTGATTAAATGGTTTAATTTGTCAAGATCTAATATTGCCAAAAGTAAATGTATAAACTAAAATTAAATGTCATTATAATAAGTAACTTACAAACCATAGCTTAATTTTGAAATTATATTAAAACTAAAAAAAAAAAAAGAGTCTAATGAAAGAAATTTTATCTCTATAGTAGAAGAAAATATTATTTCAATTGAAGTACGGTACGGTTTGGATATATACTAGGTATGTCTGGGTACGTTAAAAATTAAAAAGAAAAAATTTAAGTATGCGTTTCGTGTATCCGATACGTATACAGAAATACTATATGAAGTACCATATGCCGTTAAATATCTGATACAAATACAACGTGTTTGTCAAAATATCCAAATTTTATAGCTTGAACCACTCTTTCACATCACAAGGCATGACTAGAACCTTGGTTTCACACCTTGCTTGCTTGACTTGGCAGCATTCCATGTTTTTCCTTGCCTAGCTTCACACCATTCCTCGCCGCGCCTCTTTTGGTTCATTGTAACCTATGGTTGGAACTCACTCTAAGGCCATCATAGGTTGAGATTAAGGCATAAGAATCTTTATAGGATTTGTATACATGATTGGCCCCATGACACCCTTTCAATAGATCACTAAAGAATTTGTGCCTTGAAGAGTATGATTAAAGGTTTGTGAATATTTCTTGTCCCATTCTTTTAAGTGTCCTTAAAAAAAAAAAGAAAAAAAGACATCCACAAGAAGACAAAAAGATTAAACCATGACTAAGGCATGCGATATTCGTTTGGTGTACCATATATCCTCATTGTAACCCCTAATATTTGAGCATTGCTATAGTTAGGCCAAGGGATGAACCATTTATTCATGAGCATAAAACACCTTGCGAAGGTGAGCTGACCCCCGAGGCTCAAACCTCCAATAATAAGGAGACTTCCATCTCAACAAGTGATGATATGGAAAGTAATTTTCAAACAAAATTTATATATATACATATAATTTATTTAGAATGGTGTGATAGTTACATATTTATAATTATAAAGAACAATAATAGGTCTTTTAGTTAAAAATAAAAAGAACATAGAATGTCATATCATCATATATATAGGACTTTAAAAATGACCCGTGGCCCGGGATGGGCCCGGCCCTTTTAGGCCCATTTGGGCCCAAGCCCAATTTGAGCCCTGGGCCTAGACCATCATTTTGAAGCCTGGCCCGCCTGGCTCGACCCGTGGCCCAGATCATCGGCCCGCTCAAGGCCCATTCAAGGGCCGGGCCGTCCAACCCGCTTGAGGCCCGTTGTCTTTTTTAGTAGAAAATAATAAAATTTTAGCAGAAAAATTAAATAAAAAAAATTATCAGGCCCGCCCAAGCCTGAGGCCAGGCCAAGCCTAGGCCTAAGCCTACCGGTCCGCCCAGGCCCGAATTTTGGCAGGAGCCTGCGAGGCCTGACATGGGCTGGGACAGATTTACACCCCTATATATATATATAATCAAAAATGTTTGAGACTTCTAAATGAGGAACTCTAGAGGGAGCTTTAGAGGTGGGCCTCAACTTATATGATTTAATATTTTGACTTGTGATGCCAAATTATTTATTTATTTATTTATTTATGTATCGCCACATCACTAGAGTTGGCATTAGAACTCCAACTCTAGTGCTCTCTATCATCACTCATATATAATTTCAATAAAGATTGAGAGATCTAATTTTAAAGCTCTAAAGAGAGCTCTAGTGATGTGGTAAGGAATGGGGCCCATATGTGATGTGATGTGTGTGTTTATATTTTTTTTCTCTTATCATATCATTAGAGATTTTTATCATTATTGATATAATTTTTGTATAAAATTCTATTCGTATCATATTATTCAACTAATATATGCACAATAGAGGTCATCTCCTCTAAAAATAAATAAATAAATAAATAAATAAATAAATAAATAAAAAACCTTTAAACTTGTCACATTAATTTCCATCGAAAATGGTCTCATCATGTCAAGTAATAAGGGTAGGCTATAATTTTTTTTTGAATATTGTGTTATATTGGGAAAATAAAAAATATACAAATAGTATCTCATTAACCATAGTTGAGAAAGTACCTAAATCAAATGGTGAAGAAAATCTTAACAAGTAAATATACTATTTTTTTTTTTTCTGCATCACCCTCACTATTAGGAGTGTGTAGGGTACAATTCGGGCAGTTTGAGAATAAAATTATAAATCAAATGGAGAATTGGTGGATTTTTAAATTGCGATTTGAGCAGTTTTAGATGGATTGACGGATTAAAGAATATTATAACCAATTATCAAGCCTTTGCATAAATATAATACTAATTTACATAATATTTTTCATATATATAACTAATAATTTGCAATAAATTTCACAAATTAAATCCCTCTCATATTCATTTTTATTTTGATATTTCATTATACATTAAAAAATATATATGTATTAACTATAGAGGAACGGAGCGGTTTCGAAGGCTGATTATAAATTTTAAAATTTAAACCGCGGTTAGCAGGTAGAGCAGTGTAAATTGATGCGGATCGGTGTGGTTTTAGTAGGTTGAGCGATATTTTGCATAACCCTGCTCAATATAACTAAGAGTCCAGATCTTCGGCCGCACTATCCTGTTGCCCTCTAAAACGATGTCGTTTTGGAGTTTTTTTTTTTTTTCCCTTTCTTATTTTGCTTTCCCCTTTTTGTTTTTGAACCCTAGCCTCTGAGAGAGAGAGGCACCATCAGGATGAAAGAGAGAAAGGCGATGAACGGAGAGGTGAGGCACAATCTGGATAAGAGAGAGAAGCGACGAACGAAGAGGCAGCGGAGGTAAGGCAAGGCGACAAAGGCAAGGAGAGGCGGCGGTGAGGCGGCGAACGAAGAGGCGACAGAGGCAAGGCAAGTTGGGATGTTTTTGTAGTTGTAAAATGATATTTAGCTCCATTATGTTGTACTTCTTTGCAAGAATATGGTCTTTTGTGTTCATTTGTAACTTTTGCTCTTTTGTGCTTTGTGCTTCTGGTCATTTTTATCTTCTGGTCTTTTGTGCTTTGTGCAAGAATCTAGTCTTTTGTGCTTTGCCATTTTTATTCAAAATTTTAGATCATGATACAAATAGGTGTTGTGATACATATTTGGCATTATTAGAACTGAGATTACATGTTCTTGGCCTTTTGAATTTTCAAATTTAGAAATTGTAAGCATTGTGGCTCAGCTGATCAAGCTGATCAAGCATTAATTATGGATTACTGGTAATGAAAAAAGCATTGATTCATTTTAAGAAAAATACATTGAAGTAGAATTGGGTTCATTAATTTTGAGAGTTTACAGCCAATCAATGGTACAATCTGGTCCATTTTAAGAAAACATTGATTCATCCTAACTGTTCTGTGGAAGATATTTCATTTAAGTGTAATGAAAATTACAGTTGTTAATTATGGATTATTGGTAAGTAAAAATACATTTGTTCTCTTTTGCATTTTGATATGCGAGACTAATCCCTATGTTAATGATGGTGCTTCATTCTTTGTAATTGCTAAACATTATGAGGCTTAAATATTCAGTAACCATTAAGGTAGGTATTGAATGACCTGGATACATCATATACTTTAGTCTTTAGAATGATTTAATTATGGTCTTTTTTTCCCTGGTACAATAATTGATAGATTGTTGATACTCTCAATTAGAGCATTACTTGCAAATTGCTGCACTTTTTAACTGTGACAGGGCGATGCACATGCATGGAAATAGAGACATCATTGTTAAAGATTTGCAGTTATTCTAGACAAAGATGTTAATCACTACAATGTTTATGTTTCTATTATAAGAAATCTGGTTTGGATTTAGTTCAAAGGATGTGATATGTTCAGCATTAGACCGAATTGTGTATATAATGGATGTGATTCTTGACTGTTATGTTCAAAGGATGTATATAATTCAATGGGTGTATATAATTCAATGGATGTGATACTTGACTGTTATGTTCAAAGGATGTAGATAATTTTGTGATATGTTCAAAGGATGTGATACTTGACTGTTATGTCTACAAGCTATCTGTAAATAGAATAAGCCTTTCACCTATGAATTGTGTATATAATTTTGCAGATGTCAACTTCAAGTGTTAACGGCAGTACCTCAGATCAATTGACATATTGCAACAAAAATTGTCCTAAATGTCATAAAAAAAACAACTATTCGAATTTCTGAGACGGGGTGAAACAAAAACAAATTATTTTATTGTTGTCATGATTGCAGTGGTTTTATTGAATGGTGCTTGCCTACAAATTCACAATTTATAGGTGCAGGAGAAGTGCAAATGGAAAATATGCCAACTATCACTGAACAGCTTCGATTTATGAGCGAACAACTTCAATTTCAAAGCTCGAAGATGCTTAAATTGGAAACAGACATAAATCAGTGTCGTATTTATGGGTTGTTCATATTGCTTATAATTGGTATCGTATCGGTTATGAAGATGTTAGAATACATATGCAAGTTAGAAGTAAAAGTAATGTATTTCTCTTTGTTTATGTATGTAATATATATACTTATGGGTTGTGGTAATGTATATATTGGAGTTGGTGGTGGCACTTTTGTACCTTGAAGTTTTCTTGTATCCATTCTTTTTGTCGATTTCTTATGTCCATTCTTTTTTTTTAAAGTGACATTTTATTAATTCTAATAAAACATTGGGTAAATTACACTTTTACCCCCAAACTATATGCGCTTTTCTATTTGGTCCCTTAACTATTGTTTGTGTTTCTTTAGTCCCTAAACTTTAATAATTTGTGTCAGTCAAGTCCAATTTGTGTCTACCGTCCAAATCATTAACGAAATAGCGTTAGTGGAGGGAAAAAGGGACATTTTACACACAATAAAACTGGAGGGAATGTTCCCACCAGTCTTCTGATATATACCCACATATATATACATGGTTATGTATGAAAGAAAAAAAAAAAAAAAAAAACAGAGCATCAAGAAGACAAAAAAGAGAAAGAGGAAGGAGAGTAGAAAGAGAAAGAACAATGTGCCGAATGGATGCAACGCATTGCTCATGTGGCAAAACTGCTGTGATGAAGACATCTTGGACAAACTTGAACCCAGGAAGACGATTCTTATGCTGCGAAGGATATGGGCTCAATGGGAGAGGATGTGGATTTTTCCAGTGGTTTGATGTACCTATGTGTGGTCGGTCAAGGCAAGTTATACCGGGACTCCTACAAAGGATTACTAGAATGGAGGAGCAAATATCAGAATGAAAGGATGGAGAAAATACTCTGGGTTTGTTTGGTTGTGTCTTGGCTGATCACCTTGGTATTATTGCTGTAGAAGATACTCTGGGTTTCCTATGTAATATATTTGTTATGTAAGTTGTTGGATATGTAATGAATGGAAGGTTTTGTATGGAAAATTGTGTGCCCAAATCTTCTATAATGGTTGATTGTGTTTACCAACAAAAAATAAACACACACACACACAAAAAAAAAAAAAAAAAAAAAAAACAGAATAACAGTTCAGCCCCCCCTCCCCCCGTTTAAAGATAAACATCATCATCATTTCCATTCATAAAAGTTTAAGTTCATTGTCATTATAAACACAAAAAACAATCCTACATAACTAAATAGTTGACATGAAGCTCATTGTCATTACAAACACAAAAACAATCCCACATTTCTAAATACTACTGTGTTCACCCTCTCTTCTTGGATGTGCCTCCCTTGGCTGGTGCTGCCCTTTTCAGTCTTGAGGCTTGAGTGATAGAGGTTGCAACAGCAGGTGGTGTTGGTCTTATAGGCATTGGAGGTTGACTTGCAAAAGTTATAGCAGTAGGTGGTGGCCTCCTTGGCATTGGAGGTTGACTTGCAAAAGTTGCAGCAGTAGGTGGTGGCCTCCTTAGCATTGGCCCTTGACTTGCAAAGTTCCAACATCTCTTTCACCTGCTGTTGTATTATCTTGCTACAAAGCACAAGATATATCATAATTAGTGATCACCAAGTAAATGAAAAGAAACAAATGCTGCAGGTTTTACTTATAGAGGGTTGAAGCTCTAATTTGCAAGTCCTGGTGTTGTGGTCCTTCTGTTCACATTTTTTGCAACTCAAATTCTTTTTAAATCTCCTTAGCTTTGTAGGCTTTTGACCTTTAGGTCCTTCATCTGGTTCCCTTCTTCTTGTCTTCCTTGGCCTTTCAGGCTGCTTAAGGTATTCTGGGGGCAGCTGTAACGGCTCCATCACGTATAATAATTAATACTTGATTAATTAAGAGGATTTAAGATTTAATTGCCGAGTATTATAATTTATTTGGGAGTTATGAGAATTGTGGAATCTGACTTGTTTATGATTTTATTAAAGGTTTATTTTGGAATTAGACATTAAGAGTCCAAATGGCTTAAGTAAGTGAAGTTAAGAAGTCGAATCAATTTAATCTTAATTATGGACCCATTTGGGAGTTTAATTAAATATTCGATTCAGTTTAGTAAAATTGGGACTTGATTAATTAGATTCTAATTGGAGTTGATTAAGTCATAAGGATTGTGAATTGTGGGTATTATAAATTAGATTTAATTATGATGTGTGCAATTTGAAGATGTAATTTATGGTTGAAAATTTGAGTCTGATCAGAAATTGAAGGCCTGAATGATTTGGGAAATCGAAATTGATAATGATAATAAATTCAATTTAATATTTGGAGCCTTTTGGGAGTCTGACTAGAAATCTGATTCGGATTGATAAAATTAAACATAAATAATTGGGCCTTAGTGGAAGTCAAATTAAACCAATTAAATTATGAGGGATTTACGATTAGTCATAATTAATTTAATCATGTGCTAATTGAAATTTATTAAGACTAAGTATTGCTTAATTAAAATTTATCCTGAACATAAATTGCCTTAAGGAAGAAACTAGAATTGTGGGTGTGGGTGCACTGAGAAATCAGGTGGGTGCACTGAGAAATGTGGTTATGATTTGCGTGTGTGTACGTGTAATGTGAAGGCAGCATGTGATATATACATAAATATATTAATATATGGGTTCTTGTATTGATAAGAGTTTGAGAACAACAAAAAGGTATGGCTCCATATTGTTCTGTGCAAACCCGGCAGATAGAGAATAGAACCGAGAGAGAGAGTGAGAGAGAGAAGTTCAACTTTTTGCTGGAAAAAGCTTGGGTTTAGGAGATTTAAAAGGAGATTTAAATGAAGATATAAAAGGAGAGTTCAAGAGCTTATTAAAAATTCAGCCATGGGAAGTTAAGGTAAGGATTTTAATCTTGATTGTTGTAGAATTCTTGTATCACACTTGAAATTAAAAATGAAATTAGACTCAAAATCATGTAATTAATAGGAATTAGCAAGAAGATGAAGAAATTTTGGATTATGTGTTAAGATCATGGTTATATATTTGGAAATTAATTAGTTAGAGTTTGATTTCTATTATTCTTCACAAATTGAAGCCCATCCTTGCATGCACGTTGGAATTTCAAGGCCTTAGGTTTAATTCATGTGTAAAAGATTGATAAGTTGAAATTTGGGTTAGATATGAAGGAAATTGATGAAAATCTAAATTAGAGCAATTCAAGAATGAAATTATGATTTGATTTTGAATATAGAAAATTAGTTGGTTTTAATCTTAATTTCATATATGCAAATGCTTTCCTAAGAGTCATATAACTTCAATTTCATGTAAATTAAAAGGAATTAGTAAAAGAGTGATAAAATTGAATTAGATTCAAAATTATAGAAGTTAATTTGGATTGGGTTGCATGCATGTGAGTGGTTATGGAGAATAAATTAGAAATTAATTATTTTGGGTTTGATGTTGTGATTTTGCATGAAATTAAGCTTCATTGGTACATGCATGAATAAATTTTACAAGTTTAATACACTAATTATACATGCATCATGAATTTTGAAGAATTTGGATTAATTCGATCTCATGTTTTGAAAAGAGAAAGGAAAAGCTTTAGAAGAATCAAATTTATGGAAATTTGAAATTAATCCTCATGAAAGAAATAGTTTTGATTTTATTATGAAAATTATGAATTTGTTTGATCCATGCATGTAATTGAATTTAAAAGTTTTATTCAACTTAAACACATTTTGGAACATTTATGATCATAAATTAAGTTTTGGTTATAGATTGAGTTAAGTTGAGATTCTAAGGAATTGATTTTGTAATTCATTAGTTAAGATTGATTTCATTGTTAATAATGAAATTGGGTCTTACTTTTACACGCATCATGAAATTTCAAGAGTTTGAAAAGTATAATTCATGTTTTAAAATTGTGAGTTTGATATAGAGAAAATGAATTAAAACTAAATTTGGTAATTGGGGCATGATTTTGAATAAATGATTTAGCAATTTATGACTTTAATAAATGGTTCTCCATGTTTGTATACCAAAGTACATGTTTTGAAGCTTTGAATACTAAATTTAAACTTTAATTGCAATTTTGGAATTTCAGAATTTTCGTTGTCCGCTCGAGCGAGGGAAGTCTCGCTCGAGCGTGAAAATTGACCTTCCAGTAGTTTTTCAAATTTTACAGTCCGCTCGAGCGACCAAAGTGGTGCTCGAGCGGAGACCCATTTTTAGCACATTTTGGAAAGTTGCATTTAGTTCATATTTTTATCCTCATCTCTTTCCAAAACATTCTAGACATGATTTATGACTCAATAAAGATTAATAAGCCACTAATCAACATAGATTAGTTAGTTAAAGAATGAATCATTGATCTTGTGGTAATTGTTTAAGTAGCCAAGTAAATGATCAATCTATTTAGAAAAGAATGACTTAGTAATGAAAGAATATGTGAAATAAGAACCCGATTTATTTAAACGAGAAAGAATAAACGTAGTAAAACTTCGGACTATAAAGACTAGAAAGGACAAGTTTAATCAAGGGAGTAATATTGTATTTCAATGTGTATATGTTATGTGCTTGTGTAGGTCACGTGCCATTGCCTGCCTGATTTTCCTGATATGTCCAGTCTATCTCATTTGCTTCTGCAGCCAACTGTGAGTAATAACTTAGTAAAAATATGTTCAACTGTACTTATTTTTTGTGTGACAAAATGAGATCAGTTTTCTGAAATGATATGTTCTGTACAATGAATGATTGTTCAATTTTTGACATGTATTCGTGACATCCTTAGTATCATGTGATATCTACAGCCGTTACCCAGTATCGGAGGTTCCTTTATGGAACTGGTTATTCGCAACCTCACGCGTATGCGTCCTGTCTGTGCATTGTTACTCATACCGGAGGCCCACCATGGGGGCTTAGCTGTCCTGTTCTGTGACCCGGATCCGGAGGTTCCTTCTTAGAACTAGGTTATTCATAACCTTACGCTTATGCGTCCTGTTCTGTTACACTTATGCGTCCTGTTCTGTTATGCTAATGGATGTATCACGTAAATGTAATCATGACTTATGATTTCTGTCTGTATATGATCTGAATAAGTATGAATTTGATAAAACTGAATTATGACTTATGAATCTATATGGACTTATTCATTAAAACCCTTTACTCTGTTATTATTCACTAGGCTTTAGCTCACTGTATTATTTATGTATGTAGGTGATCAGGCGCGTGACCAGACTCAGAGGCATCTGTCTAGAATATGTTTTGTCAGCCAACCTATGTGCCTTCCATGGAGGTTCTAGATATGTTAAGTGTTATTATTATGTGATTTAAAGTTTAAGTTATATTCTCTTGTCTGGTTCAGCAAGTCATGTGTATTTTGAAAAAGGGACTAAGTCCCTTTCTGCCTAATCTGTATATATATTATGACGTGAGGATGATGTATATATATATACATGAAAAGTTTAAAATTTTTCTGTCTCATATAAGTCTGCACAGCTCAATGGACGTTGTATATTGTTATTTGCTTCCGCTAGCCCCTAATATTATGTTAATTTGTCTCAGAGGCCTTCGGTAATCTCAGAATTACTGGCCGGTTACGATGCTAAACCTATAAGGGCTGGTTTGGGTCGTGACAGAAGCACTGGTTCTTTTCCTTTTTGCTCCCACTTCTCAGCACCATTCATTGGGCACATCATGTGTGTATAAGCCTTTAGAAATGTATCTTTTTTGTAACAATAATGGACAAAGTCCTCAGGTTGTTCCATTGATGTCCAAATGATAGATATTGCATGTGCACAAGGGATTCCTGTCAACTTTCATCTTCTATAGGAACATGTCTCCTCCTTAAGGTCCACCATGAACTGATCACTATGCATTCCTTTTACTTCAAATTTTTTATCTCCTGCCAATGCTAGAATGTATGCAGCTGCAGTTGTCTTATTTTTCTCCAATACCTTATGTATCTTAGGGCCTATGTTATCTTGCCACTGTTGTGCATACTCTCTTCTCTTAACTAACATTTCCATCAAATACATTCTAATTCTCTCCAAACAAGTCAAAATTGGTTTGTCCCTAGCAAATACAATGGAAGCATTGAAAAACTCACATAGGTTGTTTAACAAAATATCATATTTTGCACTGGTACCAAAGTGGGACCTGGTCCAATGGACTGGATCCTTGGCAGCCAACCATTCATATGCCAATTTGTTCTCCATCTTCAATTCTTGCATTTGAGCATTGAACCTGCCCACATAAGCTGCTCTAGCTAAATTCCATAACCTGTCCTTCAAGTTTTGACCTCCAAACCCATCTTTCTCGAAATTGTTGTGTAAATGTCTTATACAATGCCTATGTTTAGCTGCTGGAAGCAAATCAGAAATTGCTCTCTCCAAACCCTGTAATTATCCAAATATACATGTCAAACAAACAAAAATAACATAAGCCACAAATAGTTTAGAGATTATGGTCCATTTTGCTTATCAGAGATTATGGTCCATTTTGGATCATTGGATATTCCAAGATCAACCATCAAATATTGTAGAAACCAGGTCCAGCTGCTGGTGTTTTCAATCTCCACCATTGCATAAGCTGCAAGATATGTTTGGTTATTTCCATTCAGTCCAACTATAGTGAGCAACTGACCACCAATAACACCTTTTAAATGACAACCATCAACACCAACTATAGGCCTGCAGCCCTTAATAAACCCCTTCTTCAATGCATACCAACAAACGTAGAACCTCTGAAATACATTAGTTGGGTTTCCATCCTCATCAGGTTTAAAGTGCAAGTACACACTACTTCCTGGGTTGGTCTTATCAATCTCTTTGCAATAGTCCCACAACTTTGCAAATTGTTCAGTAACACTTCCTCTTAGCTTTGTTAGAACCTTCCTCCTTGCTTTGTAAAGCTGACTAGGAAAAACCTTAATGTTAAAATATTTCCTTACCCTTTCGAAGAGTTCAGAAATAAAGCATATTGGATTTGTTCTAAATTCATCCAAATACACCATTGCTAACCAACTAGAATTGACTAGCCTATTTCCCCAAACCCTACCACAAGTGTGCTTAGGATTGTATGTCTTTACTTGAAGTGTTTTCTTATGTCTACTTCTCAGAGATGCAAAAATAGTCCAAGGGCATCATTTTCTACAATTTTCTCTAACTCTACAACCCTCATTCTTTTTAAACCTAATGTCTTTACTATTGAGGATGGCATGATGCCTGACAGCTCCAGCAAACTGAGCCCTACTTTTAAAAATCATTCCTAACTCAAAAACAGGGTTCTCTTTTCCAGAAACAAATTTGAACTTTTCGTACTTGGTCCTTGGCAACCCATCATCCCCATCTTCTAATTCTTCAAGGCTAGCAAACCCATTTGAGGAATCCCATTCCTCACTTTTTGGTTCAGAAAAACCTTGAACATGACTATTTTCTAGTGGCTTACTTGCATGTTGGTCCACTCTTGTTATTGGCTCCTCATTCAAGCTGTAATCACTGTCAACAAACACTTTATATTCAGCCTCTGAAATAGAATTTGAACTATGCTCATCCCCATCAACATTGGGTTCATAAATACTCCTTTCTGTTGTGTTGCATTCCCAATCCCATTCCTCTACATTGACATCTTGGAAATATTCATCAAAACTTAGTGGAATAGGGACAGGTTCCTCAATATGAAGTTCCAATACACCTGCCACTATAAATTTCATCATTTCATACACATCCTCATCAAAACTAATAAATCTAAATCCTCCATCCATGCTCTGCTTCTTATCGACTCTGTAATGAAATCCAACAAAATCACTATATCCTACTATTTGGGCACATTCAACCAATGCTAGCAATGACATCCTCTCCCTATCATTGTAATTAATGTAATCTACTTGGCTCCCAACATAAGACCTCTTTTCATTTTCTGTCCTAAATTGACCACCATGATTCACTTTAATGGTAAAGTGATTAGCATTGATGTCTGCATGGGCATTGAACCAGTATAACATTAAAAAACAAAAAATTAAGGAACATATGCAAATGCATGGGACCACAATATCATTCACAAACAAAGCATGAAAACAAACACTAAAAGACAAGGGACAATCAGACAAACATGTACAACAAGACTTCACTTTTTGGAACAATACATACACTTCAAAATTCACTTCTTCGAAACAACATAGTAAACAAAAAAGATTCAACAAATAAAAAATTGACCAAAAATATACAAAACTGATCGAAAATGCTCAAAAAATCATAACCATGCAAAAATTTTAACCAAAAACTAAAAAATTTATACTTACACTTTGGTATTTGATTATCTTGATGTTGTACATACTTCGCCATGGTCATTCGGCCTCAATCAACCCCAATAATGTTGCAAAACCCTTCGATTCTTCAAGAAAACCACAAACCTTAGCCTCAATCGAAGTTCTAAAGACTGAATTGATGATCTGAAAACCACAAACCCCCCATTTTTGTTACCCCAATTCGCCTCACGTGTATGGTACATGCGGTTGAAGATGAAATGTCCATTTTGACCTTCATATCAGTCTTTCGTATCATATGGAATGCACGTGCAACACTATTCCATTAATGATTTGGACGACAGACACAAATTAGACTTGACAGACACAAATTATTAAAGTTTAGGGACTAAATAAACACAAACAGTAGCTAAGGGACCAAATAGAAAAAACGCGTATAGTTTAGGGGGTAAAAGTGTAATTTACCCTAAAACATTTAAAAGAGGAATTACATAAAAATCATGACATTTTCAATATTAGGAGCTCCATTCCAAACTACATTCTCATGGTTACAAACATGACAACATGAACAAACAAGCAACCAATGTAGATTAATGCTCCAAAAACTCTTCATAAACAAACAACTCTAGAATGCAAAAATATGAACCTCCCCTAGCAAAGCAGTATAATCTGTCCATTACCAAGTATATATATGCATGCATTCTGCTCCCAATAGTTAAACCTATCAATCCCTATCTCAATCATATAGTGAACACCCAACATAGTAAAATTTCAATATTTTTCTTATTCATAGGATAAGAACAAAAAATTAAAAATAAAAACAACATCGTTCCCATTGCAAACATTGTTCCCAAACATATCCTTTCCAAACATTATTCCCATTGCAAAAAAATAATGACCCAAATCCGAACAACATAAACAAATACACCCAAATCTGAAAATATAATAACATCATTGTTCGTTCAGGGATGTCCATGTACATGATTGTCAGCAGGACTATGTGAGGCTTGCGACATCTGGACTACAAACTGTTGAACAGTGGTACCTCGAAGCAACTCCTGAAACGATATTTGAGTGGGATAGGCTAAAGGCATTGACAAAGGCGTGTTATTTCCTTGCAATAGTGCTAAATTTATTAAAATATCGATACAATGAATACTACCATTTCAATGTAAAGTATGTAAGCAATTATAACTCACATCATATATGGGATACATGACATGATGAACACTTGTACGACTCATGGCAAAGAGACGTTGAGATTGAGATTCAGGTCAAGATTGAGAAATATAGACACCATGACCATGACCATGACCATAAAGTAAACCAACATAAAGAAAATAATATATGAAATGAAAAAAAATTAATAATGCATTTTTATTTTAAAAAAAACACACAATATGAAATATTACCTTAACATAATTACTACCCATGGCAAAAAGAGATTAAGATTGACCTTGGGGGACTATAAACAGCAACACCCTATACAACCAATGCACGAAAAAAAAAATTTCACATGACTAGATTGCAAGAAGAACCAATTGAAGATATGTGGGAATCTTAGTTATCCAACAACATTAATAAAATAAAACAATGGTTCCGTATGAGGTTCAATTTCCCTAAGGTTTATGCATGTCAAAGTTTGTATACAATATTAAATATTACCTGTATTGAATGATTATCCACGGCGAAAGAAGGTTGAGATTGTCCTTGAGAGGCACAAAAAGAACCACCCTACATGCATCACAAAAGACCCAAAATAATAAATATCACCCTACTAGATTGCAAGAATAACCAAGGTTGCACACAATAGTAAATATTACCTGACTAGAATTATTACTCATGGCGACAAGAGGCTCAGAATGACCTTCGGGAGTACAAAAAGCATCACCCTACAAACGACCAATTTTTTTAATTCATTATTTTTCCAACACACATAACACCAATTTGGTAACATATATCACATAACACATAACAATCACATATAACAAACTATCATTTAATCATATGCAACTTTTTCGTGTAATTTCCTGCTTAGATTGCATTCTTTTCTTCTTTGTAATAGATTTTTCCATCCCGCCCTTGATCCTCCTTCTTCTCTTACTAGTTGTTTGTCTTTTCTTCAGTCCCTTAGCTTGGATTAGACAGTCTACTTCATCACTTTGTGGGCATGTGTTAGTTGAGGAATTTCTCAATTCAGTGACCTTCACTTGACCACAAATGTGCATATTTAATTTGTCCTCAACCATTACACTCAATTCTTCACCTTTTGCAAGTGACAAATGATAAGTTTTTTCATTTTCAACAGCTCTACTTGTTATTGCTCTAAACATATTCATCAATGACCTATATCGGTTTCTCATCAGCCTTGACATCATACCCACGGCTATCTTTCACACTTTCGATCCTTACTTTTTTAGTCCATCGTTTCAGTATGTATTGTGCAGGAAGGTCCGTTGCATTGAATATATCTCTAAGCACCTTCAAACAATGTCGACACAATATGCCCTTCACTTCAAACTTTTTACAACTACAACTCAAAGAACCATTTCTATCCATTGTGTAACGCCCTCAAAATAATACAATAATTGCAACCCCAAAACATGTGTTAATAATAGCATAAATCAGAGTAAATAGTTCTTTCATTACATGAAATTAATAATACAAAAGAGTTTAGCATAAATAAATGCCCTTCGGGCTTACACCTTTCCAAGTCTTGACTTGGTTACAACAAAAGGAGGCTAGTTCATACACATTTAGCCCTAAGCTATACAAAATAAAACAAAACAAAATAAGAAGCTCTTGCTTCCCAAAGATCCCCCCAATGCTATTGCCTTGGTGGAGGCATGACATCATTACCTAAAAATGGTTTTCCCCAAATAGGGTGAGCTACAGCCCAGTAGGAATAATCTAACACAATATATGAGATTTAACAAAGATATAAGTACATGTGTATATACAATGCCCGGGATAAAACATTCATGCTTTTATATTGCCATTGAGTACCAATTCTATGTTCCATTATATTTTCCTCCAATTCATTTCAAAACATAAGAATCAATTTCATTATTCCTCAATAACCCAAATGAGACTATAACTTAGTAGTTCTATAATTTTACAACCAACACATAAACACTTAAAATTGTCATTTTATGGATATTTCGTCAGCGGGATCGACACCTATGTATAAATTTCAAATTTTCCATTTTATGGATATTTCGTCCGCAAGATCGATACTCATGTATTATTTCGGGACTTTCACCCAAGACACTCCGACTAACTTAATTATAATGGAGTCCATCCCCTTTCTCCTCCCAAACAATGGAGCACATCCTTTTTCCACTCCCAAATAATCATACATATACAATGTATTCACAACATAATCATATTCATTGATAAACATCCATGGACTAGTTTTAATTCACCTAATCCATATGCAATTTCTACGACAAGCAAAGCTATCATCTACCGATAGCCCAATACAGATATTTCTAAACAAATATACAATCTCAAGATAGATAAATTATTTGAAATTCCCAAAGATGTGAAGTATTACATACCTAATTTCACCATCTATTCCAATACTCACTCAATTTCATGATTTCAATACCAATTCCAATTATTTATACAAAATAATCATGATAATCATTCTAGAGCAAAATCCCCCCTTTTCAAGGTATCAAATCCAAGTACCAAAATCAATTATTTTGACACCACATGACTTCATTTTCAAACCCCATGCTCATTTATTTCACTTTTATCAAAACCCCTCTTTTACATTTCACCCAAACTCTGGGTTTGTCTACATTACCCCCAAATCTCACCATTGTTACACAATAGACAAATAACTAAGTTAGAAACCATATTAAACTGTAGAAAATCCCTACCTCAAAGAGAAAAGACGAGCCAAGCAAGGATAGAACTCCAAAAATGTTGAAATCTAACTTTAATCAAGTCAAATAGAAGATCTTGAGAAGTTCTATCTTTTTATCAAAGGGAGTAGAGTGGAAAAATCAATAGATCTAGGTCAAAATATATATATATATATATATAGAGAGAGAGAGAGAGTATTTTAGAGAGAGAGGCTCTCAACTTTAGGGTTTTGGATAAAAAGATATGAAAAAGTGATGTAAAAAGTCACTTTTACGATTTGATATACGCGCAGTTCACTCGAGTGAAAGAGTTGATGCTAGAGCGTCAGACACAACATTTTGTTTCGCTTGAGCGCAAAAGTGGCCCGCTCAAGTGCAAAAAACACACATCCAAAACTTCTATAGACAACAAACAAACCGCTCGAGCGTAAGGAAGGCCGCTCGAGTGCTAACTCGCTCGAGCGTGAAAAACACTTCTCCAGTACTTTTGTAGACGTGCAAAGTACTGAGAGTTTGCAACTCCTGCTCGAGTGCAAGAAGGCCCACTCGAGTAGAGGACAAAAATTCTAAGCAGCACCAAATTTGAAAACTAAGCAACCAACCTATTCCAAACGCACGACCACAACCCAATAAGCAAAATAAATGGGAGACAAGGGAAACAAGATATGAATCACTATTCGAAACCATACAAACCCGAGCCTGGAATACAACGGGTGATGAGTCAAAATTGGAATCGCTATACATTGTCACATTCTTATCTTTTTTTCCATCTACCACCGTTCTAATTGTGAATATGGTACTCTCACCATCATTATTAGTGCCTACAATAGACGCTTAAATGGACTGCATGTACTCATTTTGGAATTTCTTAAAAATTATTTTGGTGTAAATCTCTACCACTTGCTTTAATATCAAAGTTGGAATTGAAACCCTTGACAATTTTTGGGACAAATTATATTTGGCTTCCAATTCTTTATATCTCTTCTCATAGAGCACCCTTTCAAAATGCATGAAAAATTCCATCAAGTTATGATCACAATTGAGATAATCTTTCAAAAATGCATTGAAGGATTCACTTAGTTGAGTAGTATTATTTCCAACTGCCCAGGAATTCATAATATATGGCCATCTCCGTTTCTCCTTCACACCAAAAGTTTGCTCTAACCAATGATTGTTGTGTGGATCATACTTGTCAAGAATTTGTTCCCATTGTATTCTGAGTTCTTCTTCATCATCAATTTCATGCTACATCTTCAAAAAGAGAACTTACATGCTTCATAGCATTTTGTATCAAATGCCATGTGCAAAGTCGGTGGTTTGTAATAGGCATGACAATTGGAATGGCCTTATCCATCGTAGCATCTTGATCAGTGAAAATAGTTTTCGGAGTTTTGTTTGACATTGCCTCCAAAAAAATTTGAAATAACCATATGAATGGTTTGACAGTCTCATCATACATCAAGGCTACATCGAATATAACTAGGAGTGGACAACAGTTTATCCGATCCGCAAAAACTGCCCAATCCGCATACAAATGGGCGGTTTCGCAAATACAATGCGGGCGGATGCGGTTTGAAATATGGCATCTTTGCGGGTTGTGGGCAGGTTGCGGGTTTAACCCGCACCCGCAAGAAATCGCCCGCACTTTATTTATTTATTTATTTATTTATTTTATCTTAACTATTTATTTCATTTCTATATCCCACCTAGATATTTTTTGTCCAAAACAAAACACCCTTTATTTTTTGAACTTACTCTAACATTACATTTGCTAATAGTATTATATCAACTGAAACTGAATAAATACTGATCATATTATTATTGTTACATAACTAAACTTGTCCCGGATGAAGTGTGATTTGGAATTTTAAATTCCTTAATGAATATGGAGTTATAGTTTAGGATTTTGAAATATATGTTTGTGTTAGTTTATGATTTGATTTAAGATTTTGAATGATTTGTTTGTGTTACAAATTGATTTTGTTGTATTTTTAATTTTATAAGTTTTAATTCATTAATTATTAATGTTGGAGCGTTTTAGAAAATGGGGAGAAAATGGCCCAAAATAAATATTTACAAAATGGGAAAAAAAATAAGGCTCAAAAATAAATTTTTGAAGAAAAAAGTCCAATCCGCAATCGCCCCGCACATCCGCAAACCCTATCCGCACAAACCACAAACCACACTGCGAGCGGTTGTGGGTTGTCTTTTCCCCAAACCGCATAAATGCGGGCGGGTCCAAACCGATCCGCAAACCGTCCAAATCCAAACCGCGAACACCCCTAAATATAACTGTTTCTTGATGATGATTAAATCTAACAAAGGTTTCAAAAGGTCTGTGCTCATTATTTAATTTGTAAGTAGTGTCAAAGGTCACTACATCACCAAATTGAGCGTAGTTCATTATCATTTGAGTATCAGCCCAAAATATATTACTTATCTGCTCTTCACAATCTAATTGGACAACATAATAAAATGATGGATTTTCCACTGTTTTCTTACGAAAGTACTGCAACATACTACCCGCTTCTCCATATTCTAAATCTTTTTGTCTCTTTGATCTCAAGTAATTTTGTTGGTCCAATTTGGTGAAGCCAAGTGCTGCTCTTCCACCAGATTCCCTACCAAATAGCTCATAAACAGACCTAAGAGGAATTCCAGATTCTAAAGCCAATTCTACTTTAATTGCTTGGGTGATAGATATTTTTTTTTTGGATGACAACATATGAATGCACTTTTAAGGCACAAGGTCATGATTATGATATTCAAGAAAATCATTTGTAACATATTTTCCTATATTTCTATCTAACTTGATACTCAATCGGACACCACAACCACATCTCACCTCTTGTCTCAGAAATTTTACTAGTGGATCTCGCTTGTCAATATCCTGAGTTCTCTCTTTGTACTCTCTTTGTAACATACAAAAGTCCATAAAGTTATTTCCTTAGTTTGTTTGTTCTTGCGTGCATACGCCTTTCTAATACTAAAGCCCACCTTTTCGCCGTAGTTATTGTAAAAGTTATATGTAGCTTGTTCAGAGTCAAATGACATGCCCAATTTTGACTTCCAACCACAACTAGCCAACTCATCAACAACATTATTTTCTTCCATTACCTACAATTTAGTACCATACAAATAATAAAAAAAATAAAAATAACATAAACAACAATTGAATAATGTAATCAAAGTAAGTAGGCTTGGGATATAAATTTTTTCTTTGGGAAATAGGACAACAATATCCCAACTGCCAAGCAAACACAAAAGTGCTACACACTTTGCAACTCATTTTTTTCAAAGCAAACTACTAAACATACCAATGATCAGTCCTTTAATTCTTGAGATCAAACATACTAAATCACAAATATAGCTTACAGAAATTTCAAAGTAGACTACTATACAGAAATTTCAAAGCTGACTACTATATAGAAATTTTAGTCCTTTAATTCTTTTTAATAATCAAACATACTAATTGATAATTTGCAAAACCATGGGAATGCTAAAATATTTTTAGAAAGGAGCATGTTCTCATTTAATAAGCAAGAAGAGCAGATAATTAATAATCTCATGTCTAATGTTGATTAGAGTGTTTAGTAATACAAGATAGGTACCTAATATTATAATAGAATAGAGGTTTTTGTCTTGAAAAAATTGTCAATATTTCTACTAGTTTTGGGTGTCATCTCTTTCAGACTCACCTTTAATTGTTTTACCTTTAATTGTTTTTCAAAGCAAACTACTAAACATACTAATGATCAGTCCTTTAATTCTTGAGATCAAACATACTAAACCACAAATACAGCTTACAAAAATTTCAAAACAGACTACTATACAGAAATTTCAGTCCTTTAATTCTTTTTAATGATCAAACATACTAAACCACAAATACGGCTTACAAAAGCACAGAAAACATACTAAACCACAATTTCAAAAACACAGACCACACAGACATTTCAGTCATTTCAGAAATTTTCAAAATTTCAGATACAAAAATTAGGAATTTCACATCATAGACAGATCTGGTTATATATGTATATATCAGTAAGAAAAATCTGAAATGATGAAATGGACCTTGTCATGGCCGCAATCTCGCCTTGCCGTCGCGTCGCGTCCCGTTCCTCCATCATTGCGTCGTGTCGCGTCGTGTCCCTCCGCCATCCTCCGTCCTTTGCCGTCTCCGTCTCCGTCTCCTCCCTTCGCCATCCTTCGTCCTTCGCAGTCGTCGTTGCGTTCCTCCATCATCTCTCTCTCAGTTCGTTTCTCTATGCCTCTCTCTCTCTCTCTTTTCGTCTAGCGTCTCTCTCTCGTCTCTGTCTACCTGTTAGGGCTAAACAGAACATATCAGAGGAAGATGAAAGTAAAAGAAGTGGGAAACTCAAATTTTGGGAAAGAGGGGGAAAAAAAACTAACCAAAACGACGTCGTTTTAGTTGGAACAACATTGTTTTGCAAGGGCCACAGGGAAGGCCGCAGAAAAAGGCGGCCAAGGATCCTTACTCATATAACTAAATCATGTGTCTAAATTTAAGATAATTTGTAATTACGAATCTAAATTAGTCCTAAATTTTATTTTATCCATTTTGTGTTATCATTTTTTAATTGACTCAGTATTTAGAATAATTTATATAAATAACAAATAGAAGGAATGTTATATAAATAAATAAATAAACCACTTAATTACAAATAATAGAGTACAAGTGAATGCAAGTAAAACATATCTACTCTTCTTCTTCTTCTTCTTCTTCTTCTTCTTTTTTTTTTTTTTTTTTTGAGGAAATATCATCCCCCTGCCCCCCCCCCCCCCAAAAAGAAAAAAACTATCACTTGTTTTTTAATTTGACTCCCATACTTCGATTTATTTCAATTTAGTACTTGAACTTTTAATAAATTGATCAATTTAACCCTTGTCATCACATTCTGTTTACAATTAGACGAAATGTGCTGACGTGATACCAAAGTTCATTTAGAGTCATTTTTCCCCTCAAACTATACCTAAAAAATCAATTTGCCCCCAAATAAATAAAAAAAATTAATTTAAATATTTAATGAATATTTTTTTATTTCAATAATGAAAAAATTAAATTTTAAATAATATATACTTTGCAAAAAAAAATAATAAAAATATATAAAAGTCCTCATTTAAAATTATCTTGAGACTATGAAGCATGGACACTTCGACAAACATGTTATACCCGTACCAATTACTTACTGAATTTTGAAAATTCTTTCCCACTCAATTTTGAAATTACTATTAGTCGATCAATACTATTGAAATTAATTTAGGTAATAAACTAGTTACAATTGCGCGCGCACACACACATAGAGTAGTAAAGAAATTTTCGGCTCAATAAGTTTCTCTAGGATCAACTCGAGATAATTTGAGACCTACGAAGTACAAGTATGGGTATAAGTATTAGTATTGGTATGATATAAGTACATTGACATGGTAAAATCTTTAAAAAGTAGGGTACAAGTACAGGTATGGTTTAATACGTTTGTAAAAAAATATTTATGTTTAGTTTGAAATAATACAAAAATTGATTAAATTGTTTAATTTGTTAAATCCAACATACAATTTACATTTAATGCCAAAAGCATGGGTATAAGATAAAATTAAATATTACTATATTAAATAACTTATAAACCATAACTTAATTTTATCATGAAAAACGCATGATAATTTAGGAGACAAAATGATATTTCTTTTTCTTTTTTTTTTCAATTAGTAAGAAAATAATTACAAATATAATAAATATTATATAAAACTCGCTGTATAGTCCAAAAATAGTTAGAAAGCCAACTCAATCACCAAGCCCAAACTTAAGAAGAAATAAAAAATAAACAGCACAAGCATCGAACTTCTATTTATAAGAATTGAATCTGCAAACTCACTCTATAAAATAATTTATAAGAATTGAATCTGTAAATTCGTTTGAGAACAAATTATTTGAATAATTTTTTAACTTTTTATGAAAAAATGTATAAAAAGATAAAAAGAGTAATATATTATTATTATTATTTATTTTATTTTTTTTACTAAGGCTAGGTTTGACATCTCTTAAAAAAGTCAAAAAGTCACTATCCTATTTAAGTCACATCATATTTCTACCACATCACTGTAAACTCAACTTATATTTTATAAAAAATCAAAAAATATACTTATTTAAAACATCCTAAATAACCCCTAAAACTAACCCAAACGAGACCCACGCTATAAAGTAGTCCTACACAATGCCAAATGCCCTGGTTCAACCACATAACTCACTTGTACTCCATTAATTTATAACTTATTTTATCCGTATATAAATGATATTTTTTACAAGTTAGAAAAAAAATAATTTTAAATGAAAATAATTTAAAATAATCAAACTTTATGTCTACTTTCAGAAACACATTTTTGAATTTTTAATTCATATTTTTATATTTTTACTGATCTTTTAAAAATATTTTAATAAATTTTCTTTTACTTTTTAAAATCATTCAATCTTGATACATTTAAAAAGTATAAAATTTATACAAAAATCTTTAAAATATTCATTGAGTACAACAAAATAAGAAAATATATTAAATTTTCAATTTTTTTTGTGTTTGATGAATTTTTAATTTTTTTCTACAAATATTATACTTTTTAAATATATCTAAAGTAGGTATATCTAAAAAATAAAAAAAAATTACATAAATTATTAAAAAAATTCATTAAAAATAAAAAATACAAAAAATAAAAAAAACTTAATTTTCAAAAAAACAGTGTAAACAAAACAATTAAATTATTTTAACTTAAATGCACTTTTCCACATATATTTGGCAGGAAGGTTTGTGTTGGGTTAGGATTATTTTAGTCACAAAAAGATAAATAAATTTTTTAATTTAATAAGATAAAATGTTACTTCAAAATTATAATCATTTTATTTTTTTCTTACAAAAGTTTAAAAAGTTAAAAAGTCCATTACAAACTAAACTTTTTAGCCACAAGTTAAAATAGTCAAAAAATCAACCCGCATCACAAACGGAGGCAAAAGAGACTAAAAAATCAATAAGACAAAATATCACATCTAAACTATAATTATTTCATTTTTTCTTTCACAAAAATTTAAAAAAAAAGTCAAAAAACTTATATCAAACGAAACTTTTTAACTCTAAATTAAAATAATCAAAAATTCAAAAAGTCAAAAAATCAACACACATCCCAAACCAAGGCTGACTTTGTTGAATAAGGGGTTGTTTGGGGTATCCTAAATAAGTGCACTTTTTGTCTTTTTGGACTAAAAATTTGAGGAAAAAAAATATAGTTGTTTAGATTAACTTTTTGACTTTTTGTGAAAAAATGTGTATTAAAAATTTGTATAAATTGGTGTGTAGGGGAAAACTAGGATTAGAAATTGTGCAGCCGTAATTTTTGACTTTTGATAAATAGTGATAACTTTTTAACTTTATGACTTTTTTTCAACTTGTCAAACTTGACCTAAATAATAAAAAAATTTCTAAATTAAAATATATATATATATATATATTATAGTAGTAAAAACACACCGTTACAAGTTGGAGGACACGGCCAAAGAAGCGCGCCAATGTCGCTTCCCTCTGGTTTCAGCTGCAAACGCTCCCCTAAACATCTGACACCACTCTCTCTCTCTTCTCTCTCTCCTCTCTTTTCATTCTTCTTTCTTCTTCCTCTCCTTCTCATCACACAGCTCCAAAACAATGCATTCCATTCCCAGAACCATTTCTAACTCCTAACACTCCCAAACCTTCTCATCTTTTGCTTTTCAGCCTGTGTGTTATTTTTTTGGATCGAAGATTCGAAGAATTTCGGCAAAGGAGATCTGAAGAAGATCGGTATTGATAATTTTTTTTTGTTTTGTTTTGAAAATTTGGAGGTTTGTTTTGGGAATTTGATGATACGCCAAATTAGAATACATTGGCATCTATGAAGACTGTACGGGTGGTTGAAGTTGAGACGAATCGGCTTCTTCGGTGGCTTCCCAAGCTTTGTTTCAGATGGAATGGCAGATCCTGTTAATTATGGCAATCCTGAGCGTGACATCGATCAGGTGTCTCTCTCTCTCTCTCTCTCTCTCTCTCTCTCTCTCTCTCTATATATATATACATATTCAGGAATTCAAAACAATGTGTTGTTGACGTAAATCAGTGGATCACCATTACAGAGAATCACCATTTCAAAACAATGTGTTAGTGAGTGTGTTGATTTGTACATGTATGTATGTATATGCAGTTTAGTTCCCAATAGAATACTCTATGATTTGAAAAACGTATATTATCTAGGAAAGGATTTGTCAAAAACCAAAAATGGTTGGTTTTCTTTGTGTTGTTATTGTTATACTTGAATATGGAGTCGAACATTTTAATTCAGCTGGATTTGGAAGCTGAAACAGAATTGTGCTTGTGCTTTTGCAAGATAATCCCAATAAGGAATATACAAAATAATAATAATGACATAGTGGTTAAAATAGGAAATTAGGGAGGAAACAACTAGTTGGGAAAGTCAGTTTATACTTTATTATAGATTTCATAATTAATGACTCCCCTGATTTTTATTTTTATTTTTATTTTTATTTTTTTGCCACTAAGGGCTTATTTGATTAGCAGGATTAGTAGTGGGGGAGGCTAGGGGGTGTTTGATAATCTGATTTAGCACTTAAAACTGAATGCATAATCAATTAGGGCCATTTAATAACCACAATTGATATCACTTAAAAATTTAAGTGCCTCTTAAAATATAAGCTAAAATTTAAAAAAAAAAAAATTTAAGTCATATAAAACTTACTTAATTCTGATTGAATTTATAAATGCTAAACATATGTTTCGATATACACTATTATAAACTCACTACTACCACCACCACCACAATCACCATCATCATGCCACAGCCTCCACTACTATTACCACCACCACCACTTTTACTACCACTACCGCTACTGCTACCACCACTATCACTACCGTTATCGTTATCGTTATTGCCACCATCATGCCACTACCACCAAGGGCGAGTCTACACCCAATGTTGGGTGTTCAATTGAACACCTTTAATTTTTTTTTAATTATATATTTATAATTTAATCCAAAACTTTATGTTGAACACCCTAATCCACTTTCCTAAACACCCACCATAGTTGAACACCCACTCAGCCCACTTTCTTGAACACCCAACCTAGCCCACAACCCGTTAATCAATATATATGCTTTGTGACACACAACATGTTTTGGAGCTTTGCTTTCTCAACCTGTGCAAAGTACCTTGTTTACAAAATTGTGTGGTTTGCAATTTCTAGCAAGTGTACCACTTGAATGTTAATGTTGATCAATAGTTTTATAACTTATCTCAATTTGAATTACAGGAGCTTTCCTCATTTTTTTTATCATGCCAGTGATAAAAATAAAATATATTTGTGTAATTTTTTTATCTACATTTTATTTTTTAAAACAATGATATTGATAAATTATAATTTTTTTTTTAATTGTATATGATTTGAAAAGTCTAAAAAATTAAAATTTTGAATGTCTACCTTGAAATTTTTTTTTTGGAGTACTCACACTGCGAACAACCTAAAAAAAATTCTTGGAGTCGCCACTGACTACCACCACCACCACCACCACTTTCATCACCATTGTCATTGTTTCCATAACCACCACCATCATTTTACTATCCCTACCATCGCTACCACTACTATCACCACCACTACCATCAACAATACCGCTACTATCATCACCATGCCACCGCCACTGCCACCGCCACCGCCACCGCTACCACCATCATACCATCACCTTCAGCACCACCGCTACCACTATCACCACCCTCACAATATAAAAATTGAAATATACAATTTGAGAATAATAAATTTCAAATTTGATTTTATACATATCAAACAATTTATTTTTGGTTCAACACTTAAATTTTTATCAAACAGCTTTTTAGCTTAAAAAATTGGTATTCACTTTTCAATATTTAATTTTCTGTCTTCAGTTTTCATCTTTATCAAACATCACCTTAGTGTAGGATTGATTGTCCAGTTAGATTAGTGAGGTATATAGTTTCCTCTAGTCCACATTTGTTTTGCAATAGATATGGAAATATATAATCCCAATTATATGTATGTTTTGCATTATTAGTTGTAGGATTAAAAAAATCTGTCAATTTTGTTGGATAGAATAGTTATTGGAATCTAATCTGAATAATAAAATTTGCAACCAAATAATGGAATGTGAGTCCCATGGATTAATAATCCCAATGCTATATAGTCCGCCTAATCAAACTAGCTTGTAAGAGAAAATAGCATGATAGTGAACTCCAAAAAATTAAAAAGGGGGTAGTGAACTTAGAAAGATTAAATGACTGGCAATTTTTAATAAAAGATGTTGGTACGCCACGCACTAGATGAGATTAGCGGATAGGTTAATTTCTTTTTGCAATTGGAATGAAGTATCTTGAGTAGTTCTTTGTGTGTGTGTGTGTGTGTGTGCACGCGCAGTTGAAGTAGCTTGAGTAGTTGAGTTTGGCATTAATTGGAATATGGTTGTCATAACAAAAGTGAACAAACAAGCCTAAAGTTAGGGGATGTAAATGCCAAATGATGCATATATTTGTAATTTTACTTTCTCAAGACTGTAACGATAAAGATAAGAAAAAGAATAGATATGTAGTTGGCACAAAGAGATTGAGAGCTAACCAGTGGAAAGAAGCATCCTATAAAGGAAACAATTCTCTCATTCATGTTTTTTGATATTAGAAATTAATCCTAATAGATTGATGCAAGGCATGTGGCTTGAACTTGTGACCTCATTGACAACAATGCTATTGTTGTGCAATATCACAAAACTGGTTATAACTTATTATTACTTTCTTCAAAATTATTTAGGCCAAGTTTGGGAAAACTAAATAAGTGTACTTTTTGTCTTTTTAGACTAAAAAATTGAGATTGAAAATATGGATGTTTGGGTTAACTTTTTAACTTTTTATGGAAAAATGTGTAATAAAAAATTGTAAAAATTCGTTTGTAGAGGAAAATTTGAATTGGGAGTTGTGCAGCCGTAATTGTTGACTTTTGGTAAATAGTGTTAACTTTTTAACTTTTTGAGTAACTTTTTAGCTTTTTTACTTTTTTGGGAGTACCCAAACTTGGCCTTAGTCTCTACCTAAACATTAAAAAAAAAAACAAAAAACAAAAAAAGTACTCATTTAACCCAAACACTGCAAAGATATATAAATACGAAAGCTATATGACATAGATGCTCTCAAGGCACTCTGAATCCTACAAATTCTGAAAGTTGGCACTCTCACTCCTCCGGCTGCACTTCACGAACTCATTACTTAGTGCCTAAAAAACTAGAACTCTATGCCTTTCAAGCCTTCCACTCCTTTTTTCAGGCAAACGCTTGTGAGCTCAAACTGTGTGACCAAGGTTGTAATATGTTATATGTTATAGGTTATTTTATTTTATTTTTATTTATTGAATTTTCTAAATGTATCAGGTTCTAGCAAACAATTATCCAAAATTAAGCCGTGTTTAAGATAAAAGATGCTCAGCTAGAAGCGAGACACAAGAAAAATTGTTATACATAGATTCATTGGATACTTATATGTTTCCCTTTGTCTTTTATTATTATTATTTCTTTTATTGAAATAGAGGGTATTGGAAGTCTTGAGCTTTGCCATATGACACCTTGGAAAAAGATTATTGCTTAAAACTTCACTTATCTTTTTATTATATAACTGATAGCATTAAAGTTAGTCATGTATGTTTATTCATTTGTACTGCTTAATTATTTTTGTTAACATCTTCACTTACTTTTTTCTTTCTTCTTTGGAAGGCACTCATTACTTTGAAAAAAGGTACCCAGTTAATTAAGTACAGCCGCAAGGGGAAACCTAAGTTTTGTCCATTCAGAATTTCTGCAGTAAGTTATCTTACTCTCACTTGAGCTATTCAGTTGTCCATGTTGAACATGGCCACATTGATGTAAAATTTCCCTGCAACTGTCTTTAAAATGAAAACTTCCAAAAGAATGGTAACTAAAAATACTCTTTTCCTGCAGCAGGTTTACTTGTATTTTATATTTTTCTTCTTGTATTGTGTGAAATGTTACATCACTTGCACACAAGAAGACATGCCCACATTTGACGTAAAATGAATTTAACTGGAAATGAACCAATAACAAAGGGCTATTATAAATTAGATAAGTGCACCATGTGTGTGGGGTGAACAATGTATTTTGGCTGTACTAGATTGAGTTTTGTTTTATATCTCTTTGCTTTCAAAAAAGAAAGTGAATAGTTTATGAACTCAATAAATGTACTCTATTTTCAAATTAGTGCAGTTGTGTTGTGAAGTTATTTTTGTGATGGACAATTCCCTCTTTCTGATCTCCAGCAGCAATAACAATACTGAACATTTAAAATGTTACCACCATTCTTATAGAGATGCTCGTATTGTTCTTTGCCTCGGTTGCTGCCAAGGGGTGTTCTCCAATGGAGATTCATTATTTCAACTTCCAGGAAGACGTCTTCTTGTTGATTAATAGGGCCTCCTTGACCATGACTGGGTGGGTAAGAGTAGAAAGGTTGGAGTTAGGGCCTTCTCGACGCTTTGATCCCGGTCATGGAAGGTCCCAGGTATGAGGATCGGACCGGGAAGTAGGAGGGAGATTAGTGTAACTTGCCACAAAATTTTGTAACCTCAACCATAAAATGTATAACCTTGCCACAAATTGGCGTAACAAAAAATGCCATAATAAAGACACAAACTTTTGTTACATGAACTACAAAATTTTGGACATTTTGTTGCACCAATTTGTGGCGAGGTTACGCATTATGTGATTGATATTACGAATTTTTATGGTAAATTATGCCAATTTGTGATGGGGTGCATATGGTACATAGGCATTTTCCCTTCTATTATTCTTTCTCTCTCTCTTTCTCTTGTTTTCCATCCATATGTATACAAACAGTTAAGAAACAAACCAAGAAAGACAACAAAATCAACGTCACGCGTGATGATCTCTGTCTCTGACATGGAAAATGTTTGAGACTTAAAAACTTCCTACAATTTGATCCACAATGTGGTAGTACAATAGGTGTCAATTTCTGATTAGTTACACACTCAATGATATATTGTCTACCTTCCTTTGCCACATCATTGTGGGTCTAAAATCTGGTTCTCTAGCATTACTCCTCTGATATATGCGTCATCAACTCTATTGACCAAGCATAAATGTTCATCTTCCCTTCCTGATAGTTCCTAGTTTTTTTGAGTCCACATTTGTATGTTCTAAAGTCACTTTCAATTTCCCAAACAAAGGCAAACCTTAATAAATTACCAATCCATTCACGAACCTTCTAATCAATCCCAAGAGATTGGTCTTGTGATCAAAATTTCAGGTTTGGAAGTGGAGTTTGGATTTGTTAAGGTTGAAAGTCTCTATTTTACAGTGAAGTTGATCCATTATTGAACAAATATGAACTTACTTCAGTAATCTAAACCTCTCCTTATATAACTAATTAAAAAATTATTTATGTAAAAAATAAAGTTGATCCAGTATTGATTGTCAAACTATTAGATCATAATTATCTATAGAGCTTACATGTTTTTAAAAATAGATCGTCCAGGTGTTATATAATATATATATATATGTATAATTCGATCATATGATTAATTATGTCTGATCAATTCAATTTTTTGTATGCATGCTCTTCTCAGCTTGTTATATTAGATAAATAGTTCATATATGACATAGATAGAAACTAGTCCCACAATGTGCTAACTTCACCTGTAAAGTTGAGATCTTTAATTTTAGCAAATCTAAGCTCTTGGAAGTGTGCTCCTTTTATGGTATCTGGTTTGAAAATGTCTTAATTGCAAATAATTTCTTGGGTCAATTCATATGGGACAAATATAGCTATATGTAGGGCTGCAAATGAAGAATCATTCGTGAACAGGCTCGAACTTAGCTCGGTAAAGGTTCGTTTGAACTCAGTTCATTAAATTTTTATTGCATTCGAGATCAAGCTCGAGCTCGTTAAAATATTAATAAACAAGTCCAAATATACTAAAGCTGGGCTCGTTTAACATTTAGTTAAATAATATAAAAATATGTATGAAAATAGGATAAATATTTTATTTATATATTTAAATAATGTAAATGTAAATAATAGCTAAATTTATTTATGTAAATAATAGCTAACTATAGATAATACATTTATATAATAGTAGTGGTAGATATTATTATTTTTGTAAGATATTGACTTTTTTTTTAGTATGTTTATATATATTGTTTAATCAAAATTTTAATTGTAACTTTTGTCTCATACACAAGTATAAATTTATAATTTCTTTGGCTCATTAAGGCTCGTGAACAGGTTTAAACTCGTGTCGAGCCTAAACCAACTCGGTTCGAGCTCGTTAAAATCTTAATAAACAAGCCAAACATACTAAAACTCGGCTTGACTCGGCTCGTTTGCAACCCTAGCTATGTGGTATATAGCTAAATATAAGTACATTTCACTAATATTTTTCGTTTTCTTCATTTTTTTTTTCTTTTAAGTCCATAATTCAAAAATAAACTTTTAATGAATGGCGGACCAAAAGGAGGCTTGCAAAGTTTCAAAATTTTCATGTAATTGGTAGTGTTTTTGCTTCATGCTCTGTAAATTGCTGATGGTGATCCTCTCAAAGAGCATAAAGATAAGAAGAGCAATTCTACGACACTTAAAAAAATAAAAAATAAAAAGATTATTTTTATATATTATTTGTCCTAAATTGTTTGTTTGGTATGGAAAACAACAACTTAAAAATTGTAATCTAGTATCAAAATTTTCAATTTTTTTAAACCGATTAAAATATCTCATTAAGTACAATTAATTTGTGAAAAAATTTAAAAATTTAACAAAAAAATACATTTGTTAAGTTATTATTTTTTTGGACAAACAATTTAGGATAGAGATATTATATATGTAGATAAATTATACAATATTAATAAAAAAATATTAAAAATAATCCTTACGACTGTTGTTAAGGTTGGCAAAATGTATTAAAAATGTAAAAGACGTATAAAATATATAAAAATAAGGTAATAAAAATTTTTGCATAAAAATATGATCATTATAATATTGTTAATTAATTATATATTTTGAAGTTAATGGTGTAAAATGATATAAAAAATGGCATGAGTCCTAGCACAACTCAGTCTTTTTTTTATTAAAAAAAAAAAAAAGTCCTTTTTTGTTGTTTTTATTTTGTATGTGTCTATTTCAATATTAACTAAGAATTTTATTTACAATTTTAGTGATGTTTTTAAAATTTCATACTTATAAAATTATAAAAAGTGCATGTTTTAGTATAATTTTTGCACTGTCTACACTATTAATAAACTAATTAAAATCTTATAGTCAAATTTAGAAAAATATAATTTGGCCATCCATCATTCTAATTTCTGCGTGTGCCACTGCTTCTAATCTAAACCTTAGTTAAATATCAAGTTTCAAAGTTAAAATTTACAATAAAACCACCTTGACTGAATAATTATTGTACATAATTCTAGGATTAAACTTTGGCTAACTTTCTCTATTTTGTACATTATTTACGATTAAACATTATTTTTCATATACCCAATATTTAAATTCAACATAGACTCTAGAATCTTTCACATCATTTCATAATGTTTGTGAATCTAAAAAACTCGAGAAAGTTCGAGACAATTTTAGAAATTTCTAGAATATTTTAAAACAATCTAAAACTTTAAAAAAATATTGTAAAAGTCTGAAACAATCTAGAAAGTTCTAAAGTATTCTAGAAAAGTATAAAAAATTCCACTATGTACTAAGATTTTTTTTAGAGAATTCTATAATATTGTGAAAGAAGGAAAGTAAGCTAAAGTATTCTAGAAGGTTAATGATAGCCTTTGAATTAAGTTAATCCTAACTGTCTATTAAAGAGGTGAAAGACTATATAAAGGAACTCCTCATTTACCATCCCTCAATTTGCAGATATTCTGTTTAAGCATAAAGCTTCCCTATTTCAAACCAACAGGGTTGATAAATTACTTGATCATTCGTTCTTGCTTGAACAAATTTTTTTTAAGAAGATAAATCAACATTACCATCCAACACTCTTCTTGTTCATGCAAACTTGATTGGTTGCTATTTCACTGACCCTACTATTCATTACTGTAAGCAACTTTTTCATTTCTTTGAAAGATTTTATCTTGCCATGCAATTCTATTTTATCGAGTATACTATTTATTATTTTAGTTTTTCATTTTTTTGAAAATTTTATCTTGCCCGCAATTAAAAAACTAAATGTTATCTAAACGGTCTTATTTTTTCATGTCTAACTCTCACGATTCAATTCGAGAGGAACTAAAACTCCATAAAAGTTCACAAAAGTAATTTAAAAAATAATTTAGCATATTTTTTTATTTATTCATAACCTATTTAAATACGATAAATAAAGATAAATACTAAAGAGACGTACGACTGGAACAATTCTGCCCTAACACATAGTTTTTCCTCATGAATGCTCAATAGACTGGTGTGTGGTAGTGTTGGGTTCGAATGGATCATGGGAGGGGAGAATATTGTTGTCTGGTAGTGCGTTTGGGTACAGGAATAGATAAGCACCTTCCCCAAAATTTTATATGATGAGCTAACCAAACTAATAGGCCTAAAGTCCTTAATTTTCCCCGCGTTTTCCCTTTTAGGAATCAAACAAACAAAAGATGCATTCATGCACAAATTCCTACTCCCTTCTCAAAAAACTCATTAAAAACATTCATCAAGTTTATTTTCACAATGTCCCATCAGTCTTGAAAAACTGCCACAGAAAACCCATCCGGCCCAGGAGCTTTATCTCTCTCACAGTGAAAAACAGCCTCTCTAATCTCCATCTCCTCAAATGTGTCTTTCTAACCATCTTGCATTGACATCTTCAATCATCCTCCGATCTATACCTTCAATTCCAAGTCTCTCAATCCCCCCATCCGAATAAAGATTTGAATAGAAATTAAAGATCTCATCACAAATTAGGTCCTCTTTATCCACAAACACTCCTTGATCCACCTCAAGCCTCTTAATAAACTTCTTCCAATATCTTAACTAATCATGCGTATCTATTTAAGTCTTTGTCTTCATGTAATTAGATCCATGCATGGTGTAATTTAGTTAATGGAAATTTTAGCTGGACTTGCTTATTTAAATGCATGTACATGTGTAGTAATTCAGATACTATTTACTTGTACTTCTACAAGGTACATTGACTTCATCTTTCTCTTGACTCAAAAGTCATGACATACAAATTAATAACACCAAGAGTAATGATTTAATGATATTTGCAGGATGAAACAACAGTGATCTGGTACTCTAATGGACGTGAAAGGAATCTGAAGTTGTCTTCTGTTTCACGGATTGTCCCTGGACAGAGAACCGTGAGTTAGCACATCTTTTAAGGGTGAACTGATAATTTTAAGTTTGGAGTTCATTTAACCTGATTTGGAGTATGGTACCAATATTTTTGTTGAGCAGTTGCGAGGTGAAATAGCATTAAAAATTTTAGTTGTTAAATGTATTGTTACAGGCTGTGTTTAGAAGATATTTGCGCCCTGAAAAGGAGTACTTGTCATTTTCACTTATATATAATAACGGTGAAAGATCCCTAGATCTGGTGAGTGAAAGTAAATATCTAATTTTAGTTATTTTAATTTCAATGCTTTCAGAGCAATGTGAACCATGATGATGAGACACTTTTAGTGCATTTGTTAAATCTAATTTTTTCTACTCTATAGATTTGCAAAGACAAAGTTGAGGCAGAGTTGTGGCTTGCAGGCCTGAAGTCTTTACTATCTCCTGGTCAACAGTATAGTAGACGTACTCGAAGTGATATTAGTGATGTAAGTTTTTAATCTTGACTCTGGTTGAAATGATTAACCCTATTTTCCTTTAATATATTTTATTTCTCCCTTTCTTAAGAATAATAAATTTATTGTGTTGTACAATTCAACTATTTTGATGGGCTTAACAACTTAAGTAATTTAAATATGAATTTTTACTACCATTGCGAGAATTTTCTTGTTGATTGCTAAAAGAAGGTGTTTTCTAGAGACATGCTGCACACAAACCGCTGTCCCTATTTTTTCTTTGATTGTGTCGATCATGTCACTGCATTTATCATCTGAAATGTCATTAATATGGAAATGCACAATCTGTTTCTTCAATTTGCATTTTTTTGGGGTTACATCGGAGGCCCCTGCCTAGGGGAGGGTTCAATTTGCAAATTTATCATACTCCTTTTACAGCAAGGTGTTGGTTGCTATTGAACTCTGCTTTGGCTACTAAAGTATCCATTGAATGGATACAACATTCCCAATTTTTTATTTTATTTTAATTTTAAAGAAAGAGGGTAATAGTGGGCTGGCAATAAATCTATAATTAAGATTTAAATATGTTTTTCAAATATGATGAGAAATTCATAAAATCCTACAATTTTATCAGTATATGTGCAAAAGCCGGTATAGTTCAAGCTAGTACTGTTCAAATCACTTACTCATGCTATACGGGTTCATTAAAGTTAAAAAAAATTCCTCGCAAAAACAATAGTACAAAAACAATTGAAATTTTCTCTTGGACAAAATTCTTCATCTCCTCCTAAGATATTTTATTGTATTGTGTCACTTGTGCATAACTAATGCTATCATTGAATATGTATATTATGTGTAAGACACATATTATTTAATTGCTTTGCCAGTAAACTTCTAGGAGGTTGGTATTTATTACTAGATAATGAACTTCGTGTATTTGTCTAGTTGCTAACAAATCACTTGTTTGTTCAGTTGTGTCTTTATATGAATTTTTATATTATATCATGAGGTACTTACTATATCTGAGTACTAGCTGTCAATTATGTTTTGAAATTTCAGGTGACTATGCCAACCTTCATGAGGCATACTATTTAATTGTTTGTTGAGTGAAAATATCATTTATACTTGAATTCATTGCAGTTTCCACTTACTTTGATACAGTCCAAAAGATTTCTTGTTCATATACTTATGACAATGGCCTCATTCATTAAAGCGTGAATAAGTCAGTGGTAGTTTACTGTATAGTTTCTTTGTTTCCTTATCCTAGACAAACATTGATAGTAATGATTATAATTCTGTTGTTTTTACATTTTACTGCAGTTATATGCTGGTGGTAGTGATTTCTTTTCCAATGGCCGTCCTTTTGGTGCGACACTAGAGTTCACTTCAAGTATCGCCCGTGGTAGAGTGTCCATTGATTCATGTGCTAGTGAAACTTTGAATTTTCCAAGCTCAGATGTGGGGTCTGAACGTGCAAGTATGCAAGGAAGAACAAGCATTGGAGATGGTTTCCGAATTAGTGTTTCAAGCACTCCTAGTTGTTCAAGTCAAGGTTCTGGACCAGATGATATAGAATCCTTGGGTGACGTCTATATTTGGGGAGAGGTTTGGTGTGACACAACTGATGGATCTGTGAGTCCATATCCTACAAAAAATGATGTGTTGATTCCTAAACCTTTAGAGTCGAATGTTGTTCTTGATGTTCACCAAATTGCTTGTGGTGTTCGACATTTTGCTCTTGTTACGAAGCAAGGCGAGGTCTTCACTTGGGGAGAGGAATCTGGGGGGAGACTTGGTCATGGAATTGATAGGATTTTAGTCGCCTCATCTTGTTGATTTTCTAGCCGTTACTAATGTAGATTTCGTTGCATGTGGTGAATATCATACATGTGCTGTATCTATTTCTGGTGATTTATATACCTGGGGTGATGGTGCCCATAATGCTGGTCTTCTTGGTCATGGCACAGATGTCAGCCATTGGATACCGAAAAGAGTTTCTGGTCCTCTTGAAGGAGTTCAAATTTTTTCTGTTGCATGTGGCGTGGCATTCAGCATTGATAACTTCTAATGGAAAGTTATTTACATTTGGTGACGGAACATTTGGTGTCTTGGGCCATGGTGATCGAGAAAGTGTCCCTTTTCCCAGGGAAGTTCAATTATTAAGTGGATTAAAGACTATTAAGGTTGCATGTGGAGTGTGGCACACTGCAGCCATTGTAGAGGTTATGGGCCAACAAGGTGCGAATGTTTTATCCAGGAAGTTGTTCACTTGGGGGGATGGCGATAAAAACCGATTGGGTCATGGAAACAAGGAAACATATCTGCATCCGACCTGTGTCTCTGCACTTATTGACTACAATTTCCATCAGCTAGCTTGTGGACATTGTATTACTGGCCCTTACTACATCTGGACATGTCTTCACTATGGGCAGTACTGCTTATGGTCAATTGGGCAATCCACAGTCTGATGGAAAGTTACCTTGTTTAGTACAAGATAGATTGGTAGGTGAATTTGTCGAAGAAATATCATGTGGTGCATATCATGTTGCTGTCCTCACATCAAGAAGTGAAGTTTTTACTTGGGGTAGAGGTGCCAATGGGAGATTAGGACATGGGGACATTGAAGATCGGAAGTCTCCAACTTTGGTTGAAGCACTAAAAGATAGGCATGTAAAAAACATATCGTGTGGCTCAAATTATACCTCGAGTATATGCATTCATAAGTGGGTATCTGGAGCAGATCAATCAATTTGCTCTGGTTGTCGGCAAGCGTTTGGTTTCACTAGAAAGAGACATAATTGTTATAACTGTGGATTGGTTCATTGCCATGCTTGCAGCTCCAAGAAAGCATTGAAAGCTGCATTGGCTCCAACTCCAAGCAAACCTCATCGTGTCTGTGACTCTTGCTATGCTAAACTAAAATCTTCTGACACTGGTAATGGCTCTTATTATAATAGGAAATTTACTGCCCTTCATCACACAGTAGACAGTAGGGAGAGATCAGACAGGGGAGAGTCGAGAACTTCAAGGATTTTGCTCTCTCCTACCACAGAACCAGTCAAGTACCTCGAGGTAAAGTCAGCAAAGCCCGGAACCAGGTCTGATAACTATGCTATAGTCCGAGCTTCCCAAGTTCCATCACTTTTACAACTAACAGACATTGCATTCCCAAGTTCATTGAGTGCTCTTCAATATGCTTTCAAACCTGTTACGGCACCTCCTCCTCAACCTCAGCCTCCCCCACAGTTTCAACCTCAGCCTCAGTCGGCAGCCAACTCAAGATCCTCTTCACCATTCTCAAGGAGGCCAAGTCCTCCACGCTCTGCATCTCCTGTATTTTCTAAGGGCGTGATTGATAGTCTCAAGAAGACCAAAGATCTTTTGAGCCAAGAAGTGACAAAATTGCAAAGCCAAGTACTTTTTTTTTGCCTTCCTTTTTTTGTACTAACAAGCTTGGTTTTGTTTTTTTCCTACTAATTCATTGTCATAAGATTTTGAATCTAGATGCGGCCCCTTGATAAGAATTTACTTACTTTTATTTTGTCTTGACTTCAGATTAAAAGTTTAAAGCTGAAATCTGAAGTCCAAGATACTGAGATTAAAAAGCTAGAAAATTTTGCCCAAGAAGCTACTCTCTTGGCTGCGCAGGAATCTTCCAAATGTATAGCCGCAAAGGAAGTTATCAAGTGTGCTGCAGCTCAGGTGCTCATACTAATCCCTCTTTTACCAATTTCATGGCATTTCTCCCTTAGGGGGGCCCTTGTGGTGGATGGGGCAAACCAAAATGGTGGCTTTTTCTAATTCATATGACATCCATAATTATTACACAGATACATACACATGAATAGATGTTTGTATATTAAAAATCTACGTCTGCTTATATTTTGGGAAGACTTGGTTTTGTAAGAAAGTGTCGTTTTTGGAGAGATGGAATCTTTAGATTTTGAAACAAATTAACACAGGTTACCTCAAAATGGAAACAACCCTTTCAAATTGCATGTTTTCCATTGATGTGTGTGTGTGTGAACATTAAAAAAATCCATTGATATTGTTGAGTCACTGAAAAATGAAGTTATAAATTGCCAATTTACTATAATTTTTTAACAAAGGGAGAGAAAAGAAGATATAATTGTCCTTTTATTTGTTTTCACTTGAGATTGTAGGGAGCTTCTATTTGCACACACCTATTACACTCTATGCACATCCTTCTCAATAAATAACTTGTTCGGAAGTAGCATTCCGAAAATAAACAACTTGTTCGGAAGTAGCATTCCGAAAATTATCATTTCTTTCGACAGTAGAATTTCAAATTTTTTTCATTTTTTTGACATTCAACTTCCAAATGTGTTTATTTGAATTGTGTGTGATGTCCATAATAGTAATTTCACTTGAGAATAAAATTGTAATAAAAATAATTATCATTAAGTATGTGCATAGAGTGGATTGGGTGTGTGCAAATAGAAGCTCCCGAGATTGTACTAGCCTGATCTGCATCTTCGATTGAACAAGCACATGGAGATATGCATAATTATTGTTTCCAAAAGTGTGATTTTCAACCTGGGTTATCAAACTTAACTGACCAGTGACAAGGTATAATGGACCCTTCGATAGTTTGGGGTAAATCTTTGAGGTTGTATTGGCCTTCAACTTGTGAAGACCTTGTTCACATGACCACATTTGGTGTGGGCTGTTCAACCTGGCTTGGTCAAAGCTACTTGAGTTGTTCTATTTGGTTCATTCTGTGTAATATTTATTCAAAAATATTTGAGAATTGTGGGTTAGGAGACTTGAAATCAGAAACTCAGCAATGAAGTGGAATAGCGAATCAAGTGCAACTTGTGATAAATCACAATGATCTTTTAATACATGTAAGACACACATGGATGCACATATAACATCTTCACAGTTAATATAATGTGTAGCAATTGGACACATAATATTGGACAATTAAAAACCCAAAACCTAAAAGCGTTGTTTCTCCTTTATCGCAATGAGATCAAGGTGCTTGCTTACTCTCCGTAGCCGCACTGGCAGATTGGCTATATTGATGAATTTAACCTATCAGAACTTGAGATTTATTGTATTACTGGCTCTTGGCCCAATGTTAGACCTCTACAAACTAATGCCATTTGAATGGAAGGTCCAATGCTGGTAGAAAAGTGGTTTTCCATGAACCTTGTCCTCCACTAGTTGCCAGGTTGGGAAATTACCCTATAGGTTATGTATTTTAGGATCAAACAGACTAAGAGTGATCCTAAACAATTTCTGTAGATAAAGGAGTCCAGAAAAGAGTGAGGGAACTGCATTTATCCGCACATAATATAGCTTATTTACTTCCATATGATATGAATCACATGATAACCCCTAATACTGATACATAGAGTCATTTTAGAAGCACAAGCATATTTATTGGTGTATATTTACATTGACAGATGAATTCAAGCGTATGGTTTTAATTCTTCAGTTCCAGCAGACAGAAATGCGAGAGAAAGATGAACTCATTATTCTATTGCATTACTGAATCTTTTGATGTTGAAAAAGAGAACTTATCTAACATTACCCTCCAAGGACTCCATCAGTTTTACTTCTGCTTTCTGGTTCTGTTTCTAAATTTTTTATACATATCATGCATATGTATCATGTCATGCATTAACTATGTGACCCAATACTGGAACCAGTGATCTGGCTGCAATTAAGTAATGGCTTTGCCATGTGTAATTAACATGATAACTTTTTTGGGTGAAAAACAAGATAACTTGTATTGCTTGAAAAAAAAAAAAAAAAAAATGGAAGAAGAAAAGAAGGCAAAAGTGGTGCGCCCACTGGCCCTATGCCAAGTTTGTACTACATGTTTTGCATATATAGTTCTATGACCAATGCCATTGATCTCCTAGTTTGTGTGCATATACTTGAACATGTTTCTTTTGCTGCTAGTATATGTTTGATGGATATATAGTAAGATTCGACATGACAAAATTAAGAATGATTATCTTGGTGAATTGATAGGAGCAACACCAAGTGAAGATAAGTTGAGAGAGAGAACAGACTAAGATGGTTGGGTCATGTACAATAAAGACCTGTAGATGCAATGGTTAGGAATAATCATCATAAATGTAAATATTAGCGGCTGACCTAAATAGGTATGGGATGTGGTACTAAAGAGAGGTATGGATTTATTTAACTGAGCATATAGTCCTTGACAAAGTGGGATGACAAAAAATAATTCATGTAGTGGACCCTACTGTGTTGGGACACAAGGCTTAGTTTGGTTTGATTTGGTTTGGTTTGGTTAAACTTTCTTGGGCAAAATATTAAGATAGGTTACCCTTTTTCTTATAGAAAAACTCATGTGGCATGATTGACCTGTGATGACAGAAAAGTAATGTTGTAAGATGACACTGATCTCTTTTTAATACTGTTTCAGTAATAGGTAAATTATGTTAATATGCCTGTATTTTCTCTGCTTTTTGTGTTATTCAGTTGAAGGAAATAACAGAGAAGTTGCCTCCTGAGATATCAAACAGTGACGACTTTAAAGACATGAATGCTCAAGTCGAAGATTTTCTTAGTAGGAATAGAGTTCCAGGGTCTGATTCTCATTCTTCCTTGCAAGAAGACTTGGTGTATGACCATCAAAATCGGCCTGATAGAACTTCCTTGATTGAGTCTACTAATAGGCAAGATCGTAGGATGGAAGATCATCTGGATGTTGCAGGAGTTAGAGAACTACCACAAAATGGTGAAGATACTCCAAGGAATAGTAACAGACTATCTGATGCTAGAGAACCTGTACCTATACAAAGCAATGAGAGTGGTTCAAGATCGCCTAAAGCTCCTCCAAAGACTGAAGGACAAAAAGAAGTCATTGAACAATTTGAACCCGGTGTTTATGTAACTCTTATTCAACTTCAAGAAGGTACCAAGATCTTCAAGCGAGTTAGATTCAGGTACTGATAGAGATTATTTATTACTGTTTTTTTTTTTTGTCTTTACTGAACTCTTTTCATATTTTAATTAACTTTTTATATTTTTAGATGCACTAAAAAGTAAAATATATGTGAAATTTTTTTGAAATATGTTCACTAAAGAAGAAAAAACGAAAAACAAAAACTAGCACAAAAATATGAAACTAGTTGATAATTAACCACAGTATTCATGTACTTCAATTTCTATATTCAACTTCATGATGCTTATGTCACAATTATCTTATTACCTGGAATTCGACTCATACGGTTCTACAGCAAAAGAAGGTTTGCCGAGCAACAGGCAGAGGAATGGTGGAAGGAAAACAAAGACAGACTACTTAAAAAGTACAGCCCGCCGCCAACGTCAAATAACACTCCAACGAGACCACCCACAACTCCAACGCCTGCTGATGAGAATGCTGAGGTGGTGAATACTGAGGCGGCGAATACTGAGGTGACACCATCTTTGTAAACATGGTTTTGTAGCTTAGTCTCCTGCAATCAAATGCAGAAAGTGTAAGTAGGAAAAGTTATCAGCAATTGTATGAGACGGTGGATGTTGTAAGGCCGACGGATTTGCTCTCAGAAACATATTATAGCTTTTTTCCGAGTAGGATGGACAACGGGATTCTTTCTTTATACAGGCCTGCTGGCACGATATCAAATGTCGTAAAAGACAAAAGTGAAATGCTTCTTAACACCAATTGATTTTTAGGAGAGGTGGTGAAACTCGGTGTGACAACAATTTTTGTCATTCATTTAAATATTTATTCTTTTGTGTTGTGCTATTTCCAGAATCTAATAGTTGCTATTCAAGTTGTACAGTAAGTGAATTTTCTAGTGGGGAAAAAACATACACTGTTGTCATTTGTAGAGCTACATTTTTTAGGTATAACCCTTTGTAATGCAAGGAAGTGCATTTTTCTTTCATTGTAACTGGGAGAGAGATCAGATTGTAGGGCTTCCACGAGTTTTATGCATGCTGATATGGCAGTTCAGATTAATGCTAGAATGATCAAATTATTGTATCAATTTTTATGTCATTGCCACATTTTTAATGAGGATGTCATGTCGTGAGCAAATGACCTCAAGCGTAGAGAAACTACAACCAAAAAAATAAAAATTAAATGAAATTATACAAGTTGTGTATTAGGGTTTCGACAAGAATGAATCAAAGGCATGGGGATGTTGGTACTGTTCGGCTTGCAAAACAATTGGTAATGGTTCTGTTTGTAGTTATTCATGTATTGGTTTTGATTATGAGTTTTTAATGAGTTTTGTTTGGTATGCGAGCTTTAAGGATTGCGCCATAAAACGAATCAATTTACTCGAATGATTCATTAAAAGTTCGTTTAAGATTGATTTATTGTCTAAACAATTTAAATGTGAACACATTTCAAAACTTGTTAAGTTTTTAAATCAAACTTTATCAATATACTATTCGGCTCGACTAGGTTATATACACTATAAAAACAATTTACTTATGTCAACTTGATTAAGTAGTTATTTGGAGTTTGTTTTTTATGGTTTTTTTTTTTTTTTTTTTTTTTGACTTTTTAAGAGTTAAAAAAGTTAATATGTTTGAAAAGTAGCTAAAAAAAAAAAATTGAGTAAAAAAATAATATGATTTTGGATTTTTTTTAACTAATGACAAACAATTTAGTGATTTTTAAACTTTTTTTATTTTTAGCCAAAAGACGGCTTTTTTTATGAGGTTTCCAAATGACTTCTAAATCTCATTTGAAATTTGTTTAAAAGGATAAATAAATCAAATTTCAACCCATTTTAAGCATTGTTAAATTTTTCAATCACGTTTTGGTAAATTATTGATAAGTCCTAATAATTAGATTTAATTCCCCTCAAGTCTTATTGAAAATCAATTCTAGTAAAATTGTTGAAAAAAATAATTTTTTATGATAATTTTTTGCGTATGTCGCAAAAAATTGACAATTTGTGACTATTTTTATCACGATTTTTATAAATTGTGACTAAAACTTACAATTAGTGACATTTTTCTGTAACGAATCTGTTAGACTATCGCTAAAAGTTGAAAATTATTAATATTTTTTTATGATAATTTTTTTAAACTGTCGCTAAAACTTATAATTAGTAACATTTTTTATGACAATTTTCTAACTGTCTGTAAATTAACAATTAATGACGTTTTTAAATAGTATTTGATGAAAAACACCATTAATTATTATAGAACCTATTAGACAATAAATTTACCCATTAGGACCTATACGTAAATCTCTAAATTTTAACAATTTGATACTATGTTCCCACTAATTTGTTTATAGCCTAGTTGTAGGGATGTAATTTTGGCCCATGACTCGCGGGTGGCCCAAGGTGGGTCCGCCCTGTTAAGGCCCGAGCCTGAGCCAGCCCGAGGCCTTGGGCCTGAGCCATCATTTTGAAGCCCGGCCTGACCCGACTCGTGACTCTGTCCATTAGCCCGCTCAAAGGCCCGCCCAAAAACCCGGCCCATCTGAGGCCCAATGTTATTTTTAATGAAAAATAATAGAATTTTTGTGAAAAAAATATAAAAAATTAAATTAAATTAAATTGTTTAGGCCCGCCCAAAGCCCGAGCCTAGACCAAACCCAGGGGCTTGCCCTACTGGCTCGTCCAAAGCCCGAATACTCCCTGAGCTTGGGCCTAGTTTTTACAGCCGTGGTAGAAAGCAGGATTTTGGCGGAGCTCGTAAGGCCCGACATGGATTCGGCTCGGGCAGAGCCCGAATGGGTCGGACCAGGCCAAAATTACACCCCTACTTAGTTATAAGAGAATGGAAGGGGACATGGTCCCTCCAAAGATTCTATTTTTTCAATAAAAAAAAAAAATCTAATACTATGACTAAATTCTATTTGATGTCTCAAGTATATTGGCCCCCCGGAATGCTATAAATTCAGAATTATCTATCTAGAATTTATTTAAAAATAAAAATTAATGGTTCAAATTCTTTTTACTCGTAACTCTATACTTTATCAATTTAATTTTCACCACAACATACCTATTTTAAGTAAATTCTAATATCTAAACTTTTCTTATTGGCCGCACTTGAAACTTGTCTTTACTCTTGCGAGTATGAAGTTTGAAAATAGTTTTATAAGTTTTTAATTCGTATTTTTATATTTTTAATAATTTTTTAAAATATTTTAATTAATTTTTTACTTAATCTTGGTGTACTTAAAAAATACATAATTTGTACAAAAATATTTAAAAAATTTATTGAATATAACAAAAATGAAAATGTAATAAATTTTTACATATTTTAATAAATTTTTAAATATTTAAAAAATTTAGTATTTGTTGGAAAAAAAATTAATTGAAAAAAAAATTTTTTAGTAAAATTTTTTAATTTTTGTTTAAAAACCAATGTAAACTAATTTTTTGAATTTACATTTTTTTTTTCAAATTTACAAACTGAGACAACCATTTATAAACCAAAAAAGTTATCAAACAAGTTTTTTATGGCAGTTTTTAAAATTTTTGTAAATATAATTGAAAATTGAAAACGAAATGGTTACCAAACAGGCTTCAGATGGTAAAAATGTTGTAAAATTAACAAATAATTAAATAAGCTACCAATGTAGGAAATGACTTATCAAAAGATTCTTAGGCTATGTATGGTTTGATTTTTAGAAAAAAAAAATTAAAAATTAAAAATTAATTTGGTTAAAAAAATAAAATAAAAAATAATTATCATTTTTATATAATTTTTATTTTTTGAGTGATTAGAAATAATTTTTTATAAATTAAATTGAAACAGCCATACGTATGTATATTACCTGCCCAAAAGTTAAAATGATAATTATTTTTTATCCTTAAATGATAATTATTTTTTATTTTTTATTTCTTAACCTAATTAATTTTTAATTTTTTAAAAAAAATCTAAAAATCAAACCACACATAGCTTAAAAATCTTTTGATAAGTCATTTCTTACGTTGGTAACTTATTTAATTATTTGTTAATTTTACGACATTTTTACCATCTGAGACCTATTTGGTAATCATTTCATTTTCAGTTTTCAATTTATTTTACAAAAATTTTAAAAACCGTCATAAAAACTTGTTTGATAATTTTTTTAGTTTATAAATAGTTGTCTCAGTTTGTAAATTTGAAGAAAAAACGTAAATTCAAAAAATGAGTTTACGTTGGTTTTTAAACAAAAAATTTAAAAATTTTACTAACAAAATTATTTTTCAAATAATTTTTTTTCCAATTAATATTTTTTTTCAATGAATTTTTTTTCTAACTAATACTAACCGAGGGACAATTGGTAATGCTACTTTAAATCTTAGGAGGGGTTGTAATTTCTAAAATGTAAGGGGTGTCAATGTAATTTACCCAATAAGGGCAAAATTGGTATTTAAAAAAATTAAAATTCTGAGGGGGGAATCTGTAATAAAATTTTAAATCTCAGGGAGGAGATGTAATTTTCAAAATGTGAAGAGAGAACTGTAATAAATATAAACATCAGGGAACGTCAGTATAATTTACCCTTTATTAATATAGATTCTATTACCTTAGAATATAGTGGTAAAATTTTAGTAAAAAAATCATAATAATAAGGGAAAGCCTATTAATATAGTTAAGTGTAAATTCTCCAAAATTACATGGTGGCAATCGGTGATTTTTTTTCCTATTAAATTTCTATTGATTTGTTAATAGAATTCAATAAAAATTTCATAGAAAAAGTAAGATTTATTAATTTTTTTCTTTTTGAAAAATATCAAATAAATTTTACTTTCCTATAAAATTTATATTGAGTTGATAATAGACTCAATAAAAATTTCATCAAAAAAGTAAAATTCATTAGGATTTTTCCTTTTTTTATTTTATCAAACTAGAGTGGCGTGAAATCTTTTAAACTGATTTCTCAAACTCAAAAACAAGTAAACTTATAGCGACCCCGATCTTTTCCCATTTAATTGTTGTATCCGGGCTTAGGTTCCGTGGATCCTATCATTGTATAATTGTTGTTGTCGTCCTTTATCTTCTCTTTTTGAGTTATAGGATGTGTTGGGCAGGTTTGTTACAGGTTGGTTGGGTTTGGAAACCAAGTGTTGTTGTGCAGAATTTTGGACCTTCGCTTAATCGAGGAGTTGGTCGCTCGAGTGAGATTTTGTTTATGGTCCTTCGCTCGATCGAGGGTTTGGTCGCTCGAACGAGAGTAGAATTTTGTGTCTGGTGGCTCAAGCCAGGGTCTCTTTGCTCGAGCGAACGATTGCGTCTAGTATAGACCTAAAAGCTGTGTTTCTTCGCTCGATCGAGCTTTTCTTCGCTCGAGCGAGCAAGGTGTATGTTTTCGAGTTCTTCGCTCGAGCGAGCATTCTATCGCTCGAGCATGCTTCTGGGTTGCAGACCTGAAGCATTGCATTCTTGGCTCGAGCAAGACTTTATTCGCTCGAGCAAGTCTTTCTTGTGTCTAGTCACTCGAGCGACCAATCATTTGCTCGAGCGAGCTTGTCGGATTTAAATAGGTAGCAGCGGGTTTTAAAACACTTTTTTCATCCTCTTTTTGATTCCAAAACCCTAGGTCCGACTTCTCTTTCCCTCCACTCACTTTCTCTCTTAGGTTTCATCTACTTTTAGGGTGATTCTACCCTAAGCTCTTTATTAAAAGGATAAAGGGGGTTGAGGGTTTCGTTTTTATCTGAACGTTTGACGGTTTGGAGCACTTTGCATTTTGATCATCTTCTCCATTTGTGTTCTTCACTTCGAGGTAGGGATTTCCTACTCCATATTATAGGTGTTGTTCTAAGTTTTGGTATTTTGATATGTTGGGGTTGTTTGGTAATTTTGGAAAAAATCCTAGTTGTTGTAATAGATTAATTTGTATAATTTATTTAAGGAAAATTGAGAAATTTAGTTAAATTCATGGAATTGGGAAATTATAAGCTTAAATTGTGTAGTTGGATAGTTTAATAACACATCCATGAAATTGTTGAGTTTATATTTGTGGTAACATTTATTTCCTGTTTAGAGATAATTGTTTTGGACTATCGGTGGAAGATAGTCGTGATTGTTGTAAACATTGCATGTGGATTAGAGAAAACTGAAACTGATCACATTGGTTAAGTCATTGATTTTGACTGTTGAATTAATACAGAAATACGTGTATTGATTGAGTATTGTATATGGTAAGTGTTTAATACATTGTATATGCATATTGTTGAAAGGAGATAGGGGGTGTACTCCACGGTTTGGGAGGAGATAGGGGATGGACTCCTAAACCGGATATTGTTTAGGATGAGATAGGGGATGGACTCCATTAGCACCACTAATATGTGTGCTTATTGATTTATGAAAGTGTTTTTACATGTTATTGATACATCACTAAAATGTGTATCAATTGGGAAGTATGGAAGTAAATTTTGGTTGAGGTTGATACAACACCAACATATGTATCCATTATGATATTAGAAATGTTTAACTTGATTTGTTATCCCAATTGAATTGGAAATATTGTTAATAAGAGATGTAATCTCTGTTGAGTTATTTGGTCAGGTTCTGAGCCATATTTGTATAAATGGAAAGTTGAATAAATAATGAAAAATAAAACGTATCATGGACATTAGTGTCATGAAACTGTATGATGATGAAACTGATATTTTGTGTAGTCCATCTATTGAATGCTATTACTTTATTCAATGCTTATATTTGGTTTAGTATATTTCTATTGGGCTGTGGCTCACCCTATATGGGAACATTATTTTCAGGTTCAGGTGATGTGCTATCTCCAAGGAATTAGCTTGGAAGGATTTAGAGTTAAAGAATCTATTTAGATTAGTTGTTATTTCAGTTTATTTGATATTATATGTAAACTCAAGCCAAGGGCTGAATTTATAGCTGAGTTAGTACTTACATTTTTATACCCAAGTGTTAAGCTTGGAAAGATGTAAGCCCATAGGGCATTTATTTTGATGTTACATGTGATATCCTTCAATAATGATACTCTGATGAATGAGATAATGATTGGTTTTCTTTTATCAATGCATGCTACTGTTATATATTATCGGTTTATTTTGAAGGCGTTACAAAACTTGAACTGTATTTTTTTATTTCAAATTTTTTTTTTACGTATGACAGATTTTTTTTTTTTTTTTTTTCTTCACGGTGTGATGGTTATAATTATTTTCAATAATAATTAGGATCACCGCATGTAGGGCAATTTGGAAAGCTAGCTAAAAACTAATTTTAACTTTCACCCCATCTTAAGTCACATCACCTTTTATATTTTTTACATGCAAAATGATAAAAAAAAGTCAAAAAAATCAACTTTTAATCACTCCCTAGTAAGTAAGATGATGATCATGATTATGATTATTAATATTATTATTTTGTTGTCTTAATGGATTTTTTTTATATTTAAGTTTTTATTTTTTTTAAATTCACCTAATTTTGATATACTTAAAAATAAAATATTCTTGAAGATTTTTTTTTTATAAAAAATATATTAAAAACAAGAAAAATCAATATAAAAAAATCAACACATTTTGGTTGTTTTAGTTAACTTCTATCAATTTTTTTTCAAGAATAATTTTTACCTTTAGGTATATATATAGATTTAAGTGAATATAAAAAATAAAAAAAAAAACTTGGAATGATCTAAATAAGTATATTTTTTGATTTTTTATAAAAAAATGTGTAAAAAAATAAAAAGATGATATGACTCAAAAAAAGATGAAAAAGATAAAATAAAAAAAGAAGAAGAAAGACTATCCTATTTTAAGAGATGCCAAATAGTCCCTTAAATATAGAAAGAAAAAAGTAATATGTGACTTTCGATAATAAATTTACTTAATCTTTTGAGGACTCAATCTAAAAGTCTATTTTTAGCTGTGTTAGTTAATTTTTTTGGTTCATAAAGACAAAAATAATGTGAAAGATCATATTACTTCTATCTATTCAATTATCATTTATATGTCCATATGTCACCTATTTGTCCAAATGTTATTTATTTATTTATGTATAGCTCATTTATTCATCTATTTATCCACGTCTCATTGATATGTCCATTTATTTATTTACCTAATTTGCTTATCTATCCAAATCATCACCACTATTGCTAGCGACTTTTTCAACATCAAAAACTATCCCGATGGTGGCAGCGGTGTAACAATATGATGGTAAAAATAAGGAAAAATTACTAATCAGTTAACCTGTCAAAAAATTATTGCAAATTGAAATTAAAAAAAAATGTATATCTTTAATTATTAATACTTATAAAGTTTACCATTTATTTGTAATTATTTTTAAAACCCTACATTGTGTTGAAATTTTTCCTCAAAATAAAAAATAATTATTTGTTCTTTTCATCAATTTTTTTATTATCATATTTTTATTAATAAAGTAAATCAATTCATAAACCAAATACTATAGACATCCATAAAAATGATTTTTTTACTAAATTTCTCTAATTTAAGTTTTGATGAACAATATAAAATGAAGAGAAAATTACATTTTGCCCCATTTATTTTTGACTATTTTTTTCACTTTGGTCTTTGAAGTTTATTTTATCTTAATTTGACATTTTATGTTTTAAGTTTTTTCTAATTACTCTTAAATTAATTTCTATTCAAAATTTAAAAAAAAAATCATGTTAGCTGTCACATAATATAAAAAAAATATTATTATATTAGAATTTAGGTTTGAGTTTGTATCATAAATTTGAGTTATATATAATAAAATCTTTTTATATCACATGATTGTTAATGTGTCATTTTTTCTCTAATTTTCGATATAGTTAACTTTTAGAGTATATTAAAAAAAAAAAAAACTTGAAATATAAAAAGTTAGAGTGAAAAAATATAAATTTTTAAAAGGAGATTTATTAGGAAATATTTTTTTAAGTACTTGTATTCCAATTAATCAATAACATATTTTTGAATTTCAATAAGTCATATTGTTTGGATATTTGATCCTACAAATCATAATTTTCATATTTAAAGTATTTTATGCACAATTTTATCTTTATAAATATTTTTTGAACACTTAGCAATTTCATGATGTGAACATTTACATCATGAAACATTCAAATTGTCAATGTGAATAATATTATTAAATGTATTTTGGTAACTATATCACTCATAAAAATTTTAGGAATATAAGAAATTAATTTAAACTAAATGAAATATAAATAGATAAAAAGAGATTTATGAATAAATATCCCCTTTTTAAGGATTTGGCTTCTTTTATATTAGGGATCCAACTTGAGAGAGCATTTGGGCTTAGTGGGCCTATTGTGAACCCAATCTCGATTATTCAAGCGACTCACTTTTTATTACTTGTTGAAAATTATATTTATGTAAAAAATCAAGATGATTAGATTTCGGTTGTTATATATTTGAATAACATTTATCTTACGATATATATTACGATATAATGATATTACATACACCAATTAATATATACATTAGTGTATCAATTAGTATTATAATATCATTAATAACTCTATTTATTATATAAATTATAAATATTCAAAATATTTAAAATTATATTATATCATCTGTTAATATACTAATATATACACTAATTAATTATATATAACATTATTCAAAATTATATCACATCATCCCGTCGATTCATCGGTAAAAATTGACGAGGGTTCAATAACTGAGGGCCCGCTACGCGGCTTATGATTGAGTAGAGGTTAAGAAACCACTCCGCCATTTTCCATTATTTCTGATTTTGCCCCAACATTCCGTGAACCTTTGCAACTAAAGTCAATTTCATTTCCTTCTTATAATAATTCATTATTATTTTACTATTAATACTCACTGACCCAAAAAAAAAATAAAATCAATACTCCATTATCCATTGGTCCTTTCTACTTTCCTGCCCCCAATTTTTTCCCGAGAAAATTATCCAATTTTCTCGTGGATTTCATTTTTCCTTCATCTGTCCTGGAAACTTGATCTCGGCCTCTGAATCGTCTTCCGAAACCTGGAATCGTTCGGATTCAGATGGGACAACAACAGTCGAAAGACGAATTGGTGTATCAGCAAGTCAATTATGGTAACGTCGAAGGAATCAAAGCTCTTCGCAGTGGAGGCGCTGGCCTTGAGGTACTGACTAATCACTCTCCGATCTTTCTTTTGATTCATTTGTGATTCTTCATTGTGTTAAAGATCAGATATATTTTGGTAAATAGGTAAATGAATCTGTGTTTTGGGAGCTTATCTATGTACATATGTGTAACTTTGAATTCTGGTGATTGTTTATTGTGTTATGTAGCAGAAACATATTACAAATCAGTAAATGAATCTATGTTTTTGTTGAACTAGAGAAGTTGATTTGTTTCTGAACAATATGATAATGAATCTATGTTTTTGGAGTTTATGTATATACACATGTAAATTTGAATTATAGTGATTGATTATTGTGTTATATAGCAGATATGTGTTACAATAAGTAAATGAATCCATGTTTTTCTTGAACGATGGGTTTTCGAATTCTAGTGATTGTTCATTCTGTTATATAGCAGATATATGTTACAAAAGAGTAAATGAATCTATGTTTTTGTTGAACAAGTGAAGTTGATCTTTCTGTGAACAATATGATTGTTTTTGTTGCAGTGGGTTGATAGAGAAGGGAAGACTCCATTAATTGCTGCTTGCATGAATTCAGAACTGTATAATGTTGCAAAAACTTTGATAGAATTGGGTGCTAATGTGAATGCATACCGTCCAGGTATTCTTTTCGTGTTCAAATATTTCATGGGTTTCTAGCTTCTGATTGTATATGCATATAATTTGTTTTTTAGGTGATAGAAATTTGTTCTCACAAAATTCTCTGAAGTCATTAGAAAATAAAAGCAGACTTGGAACTCAGCCTTGAAGCCAGAAATTTTTCCTTGGGAGGCCAAGCCAAGTTCAAGCATCTTTTATACACCATTGCTTTTCCTTCCCTTATTATAATATTCAAGACATAACAAAATGTTATTTGAATAATTTTTACCAATTTAGAAAATTGTAGCAAAACCCTTCTTATATTTATAGAACTTACCAATTTTACTGGTTATAAAATTGAATTTTCACTTAAAAGATGTACTTCAAATTTCCAAATTTCACTTGACTAACTTGGTATAAGTAATAATAAATTGTCGATTGTTTCTTATAATTTTTATTTTGCATGATTTAACTTAATCATTTTGATCAATTTTTGATTATTTTTTTAATTATTGTTTTAGGTCGCCAGGCTGGGACTTCATTACATCATGCAGCAAAGCGAGGCCTTGAACAAACTGTTAAGTTACTTCTTTCACATGGAGGTGTGTATACTAGTATCTTGTTGGTCAAAGATTGCATTACTGCAATGTGCTTAGAACATAAAATTTATGCAAGCAACAAACATTGTTCCTTCTCCACTATTTGAACTAGTTTAACAGAAAAATATTTTTTTTAAATTTCAGCAAACGCATTAGTGGTGAATGATGATTGTCAAACTCCTCTTGATGTTGCTAGAATTAAAGGGTATAGCAATGTTGTCCGTGCAATTGAGGTATTCTTGAAGTTTGTGATGTTATTTCACTATTTTAATTTTGATATGGTGTGTGAAATAGCAATATTTGTATTTCTTTATTCTTTAATCATGTAGCAATGTGGCATTGTCTGTTCTAACTTCTATGTAATGCTGCATAGAGTCATATCTGCTTGTTCTCTGGTTGGCTGCGGGAGCTTTATGGTCCAGGCTTTCTTGAAGTACTTGCTCCTCAACTCCTCTCAAGAAAAGTGTGAGTGTCATTTTCATTGGATGAAATTAGTTTACAATTGGAAATAAGGGGGACTTAAATGGCATGTTTGACAGGACACTTGCATTGTAGATTTTTTCACTTATCATCTAGTATGTTTACAAAGAAAATATAGCTGCATGGAAGGATTTATACTGATGCATTTTCCAGACATGTTAATGTTGTATCTTTTTATCCTTTAATAAAAGAAATATTCTCACAAAGTACTATATATTTATGCTATTAATCAATGCACATTGGCAGTTGGGTGGTTGTTTTACCATGTGGTTCCCGTAATCTTTCGAAGCCTTTCAAGTTGGAGCTTGCCATATATCCTAGTTTGCAGGTATTTTTCTTTCTAATTTATCAATTCACCAAAAATTGGGACTGGTATTGAATATTTGCATGTTTTGGCTTTCATCTGCTACTTATCTGCTGTCAAATACTGAAGTTGGGTTCAGGCTTGTTATAGTCTTTATTGTGAATGGTCTTTTAGCAATGCCTGTAGAGTTTAGTTTTGTCATTTATGCTGTTAGTTAATCCAGTCGATAGCCATTTTGGAATCTCTTGTAGCACTACTTAAAAAAGGTTATCTTAGCTTTTTCTTCAATTTCTTTGGTTTCTTATACCCTTGATTACCTTATTGAGTTATGGGTTTCCCTATGAAAGAATAAGTCATAATCCTTCTTGAAAGGATCAAAAGTGAACCAAATTTGTGCCTAGAGGGGGGTGAATAGGAGAAACTCAAACAACCATGCCCAATTTCAGTTTAAGCAGCAAATAGATTGTTGATGTAGAGTAAATCTCTAATATTGCAATCACAAAAGATAACATGCAATTTCCGTGGAAACCCCTGAAGAAAATTGTCCTCAAGGTAAAAACCACAGGCACATTGCAATCAAACAATCCATTATATCACGACATATAACAAGGTTTAATGTAGTGCCTTACAACCCAACCCGGTATGCAGTCAGCCACACTTGATACCCCCTACCACAAACTCTCGTTTGAACTCCAAGACTCAAGAAAAGCAACTTAGAACCCCTGGAATACACTTTGGACTTGACACCTTGTATCCATGAATACTCGTTCAATCTCCACAGCTCTGGTGGCTCCCTCCTAGGACTTCTCTTGCATATGGACTAATCTTCCATGATTTGTCCAATATCATTACGTGGCTTGGATCACAATTGGACAACAAGAATGAAAGGATGGTAAATGGCATTGTGCGTGTGATTTTTCAAATTTCACCTCGGAGAAGGTTTGCAGCTGTCTAGAAACAGTTGATCAAATCATTCTACTTCTCTGAAATTTTGGTGAAATACTTAAATATAGTATTGTGGTGTGGAGCTCTAAGGAAGCTAAGGCAATAGACAATCCTCTCTTGTGTTGTTAGAATATAAATAAGGTTGGCCTTTATATAGTTTTGTTATAAAATACTATGCATGAATTCCAAAAATTTGCCTGAACAGCCTTTGGTGGGTTCTGCTGGAAATCCCCTTTTTTGCTATCTGATTGAACAACCTTCAAGCAGAACTCTTGGGAGACCAATCTAGGAGACTGTTTGAGCACTCCTCAAGTGGTGTTCATCCCTTGAGCAGCTCAAGCGCTCTCCGAGTGCCATTTGAGCGGGGCTCTCAGGGTATCTGTTGTAGCCCCTTTTTTCAAACAGTTAAGCACTAAATACCCTGAGGACTAAAGGCAAAACCTAGTCAATTAATCATGGAAAAACATGTCCTAGATTAATGCAACATGCTCAGTAGGTAATGTATATCTTGTAACACATGGAGCCAGCATTGCCTGACCTCAGGAGATCTTCAATTGACGACTCAAGGATACAATGACTTGCAACTGTTTGCCTAACAACCTAACTTCAGTTTTTTTATGAAATTTCGAATGCACAACTTGTCACATGGCTGAGGTTTTTCTTTTTATTTTGGATATGGGGAAGCAAGACTTATTTTCTTCTTTTTTTGATTTAGTTAAATTTATCACTTAGATTTTCTGTTTTTGTATTTTGCATGTGAAAAATATTCAGACCTTATCTAGTATAAGTTTCTCTTTATAAAGGCAATAATCCCTGTTATTTTATTTTTCTTTTCTCTTTGATAAGTAATCATCCCTATTATTATTCTCTCTGTTACTGTTTATGTAAGGTGTGGTGTGGCATCCCTTTGTAGTCATTATGCTTCATGTCAAAGTGAGCACATTCACCCTTATTGCTGCCTTGATGAATCAAACAACTGGTTGCAACTTTCACCTGGATCTTTGTGATTACTTGCAGTTGGTTCCATTGCTAACCTAAATCCACCCTATTGCCCATGGATCTGGGTAGCGCTAGCTACAAGGTTGAGTGTACATCTTGCCCACTCCAGACCCCGGTTGGGAGACTTGTGTATTAGGTCACCCTTTATGGATTTAAACCATACCTGCCTTATTTTGCTGAAGAACTCATCCTTATTTGCTAACCCCACACTTTCTAATCAAGTCAGTTCTCTTTTCTTTCCTTCTTCTTCTTCTTCATTTTTTTTTTTTTTTTTTTTTTGGGGTACAAAAAGATACATTCCTCAAGAATGCACGTCACCTATCTCATGACAATATATTATTCTTTCCAATTTATTTATTTTTTGTTTGGTTGTTGTCACTATTGTTGACTGTTTTCAGGATTTGACAAACCTGGTGTATTTGATGTACCCTGCACTAATACAATAAGTGTAGTGCTTGTTTGCTCTTTGAAATATCTTTTTATGTATCAATTAAGAAAAAGAATAGTGTACTTTGTTTTGACATTAACTATATTTGCTTCTTGTTTATATGGTCATTGATATTTTAACTTCAACAATATTTTTGATATATGAGCAGGATGCCCTGCCTCGCATTCATATTGCACTGTGGAAATCCAACTTGGAAGAACCAAAGTTTAACCAGTCTGATCCTTCAGTGATAATTTCTGATAATTCCACCAGTAATTCCTCAACATAGTCAAAGTTGGAATACTGTTATTATTTAGTGTGTGTGTGGTGATTTATTTTATTTTCAAGCATAGTCCCAAGATGTTTTAGGTGGAGGCAAGGTGTAAGTCTCAAGGAGTTAGGCATAAATGCATAGAATTTTGGACTGATTAGAACTGAAAATAGGTTTAGAAATTTTGAAGAGTATACATATAAAGCAAAAGAAAATTTAAAAAAATGGAAATTTATATGTCTGGGAACTTTTTTATGAGAAATTTTTTTTTTTTTCTTCCTCTCAATTTATATATGAAGTTTAAAGGAAATTCTGAAGTAAACCTGAGGCCAAATGGCAGAAGAGCAGGTAAGGGGATTATACCTGGATTTCAACATTTGTAGCAAGTAGCTAACAGAAATTGCATTGGGTAAATTATGAATACACTCCTTGAGATTTGCTTAAAGTACAGATTACCCCTGTAGTTTGAAAAATTACAAATACTCCCTTGTTAAAAAAATTTATTTAACAAAATTACCTAAAAAATAGAAATTCATAATTGCTCTCCTATGCAATAATAAAATTACCTAAATTATTAATTGAAACATATTTATGACATCTTTAAAAACTATTAATCTATGAAGCACAGGTACGGGTATGAGTACTGGTACTGGTACGATACGGGTACATCGATACGGTAAAATTAAAAAAAAAATAGGGTACGGGTACGGGTACGGCTTGGTACGCTCGTAAAAAAATATTTATTTTTAATTTAGAGTAATGTAAAAATTAATTAAATGGTTTAATTTGTTAAGGTCCAACCTATAATTAACATTTAATACCAAAAAGAAAAGTATAAATCAAAATTAAATGTCAATATATTAAATAACTTACAAACTATAGTTTAATTTTAAAATCATGTTAAGCATAAAACAAAAACTAAAAAAGAAATTTAGTAAAATGAGTTTTATCTCTGTAGTAGAAGGAAAAAATTGTTTCAACTGAGGTGAGATACGGTACGGCTTGGATATGTACTAGGTACGTCTGGATATGTCAAAAATTAAGAATAAAAAATTTGGGTATGTGTTTCGTGTACCCGGTACGTATGTAGAAGTACCATACGAGGTACGGTACGCCGGTAAGTACCCGGTACGGGTACGACATGTTTTTCGAAGTACCCATGCTTCATAGCTATTAATTGACTTGATGATTTATTAATAAAAAGGCCGATTTGTTATGAAATTAAAAACCTCAAGGGGTGGAATGTAATTTCCAGAACTACAGAGAGCGATTTGTATTTTAATCAAACCTTAGGGGTGTATTTGTAATTTATCCAATTGCATTATAGGCTTTCCACTCATAATGATAGTCTGTTCAGATATTAAGTGGGGAAGTCCTTAACAATGTTAAAGTAAGAAGAATAGTGTAAAACTTAAGGAGTTCCATTTGCTTGTTAATGTTTGTGCCTAACATCTAAAAGGTTAACTTCAAGTCAAGGCACATATTGCATGCTTAAAGACTCCCTCACACTTGAATCTGTGAGTGTGTTGAATTTAAGGTAGCGTTTGGTTCATTGAAATGAGGGTGGAATTAACCATTAGAATGTCCAAGCTCACATTTGGTTTGCTAAAAAAAATGATGACAATCATTGCAAATTGAATCATCATTCACCATTGTAAGTGAATGGTCATATTCCATAAAGAGACTAAGGAATGAGCATTCTATTCTATTCCATTCCACTTTCATTCTAGTGAACCAAACATTGCATTAGTGCCTAGACTAGAGCTTACCTTTAAATGCTTTTTTTCTTGAACCTTGCCTCAAGATAATTATTAGGGCATAAGATTCACTTGTAAGTTTCTATGAAATATTTTGTCTAGAGAACTCCAATGGTCCACAATGAAACATGATGAAGTTGGTGCAAGTATATGTGTATCTATAATGTACCTATCGTCCTGCTCTCTATCTTAATGGACTTAAACATAATATCCACTCTACATACAGAGCTTTCAGTTTTGTTTTAGGATTGACTTTTGACGATAACAACAAAATGTGCTTGCGTAGCGTTATAATTATTGTTTAGTGAGAATATATGCCTTAGAAGTTTAATGCACCTGAACTTTGTCTTTCTGTTACAGAAACACGCGTTAAACTTGCAGCTGTGAATGAAGCTGACAAACAACAATTGCAGTGGTTTTGTAATGCATGCAAAGGAATTCCGCAGGTAGTACAATAAAACATTTCTTAATTAATGTTGATCTATTTTGTGCTGGAGCATTGACAGAATTGATACATGATAATCACAGAGAAAATTGTGCTAGCATAAATTGCTAACAAAGTTTGATTTTTTTTTTTTTAAAAACATAAATCAGGCCATATACATTAGAACCTTCCAATTATGCATTTGGCTAATCATTTGGTTGTCATGAAATACTTATAATTAATTGTGCCTGTTCAAAAAATCAGGTAATGCATCCAAATTTTCCTTTCAACACCCAACCACCTGTTGTTCCAGCAACTGCCCCATCATCTACAGAGGATGTAGAATTAGCCATGGCACTCAATGCCTCAGTCCAATCGGTTATGGAAACAAGACCACCTCATGTTGATGCTATTCCTAGCCCCAGAGCAAACGCATCCTCCAGCAATCATGGTGGTTGGAGTACCTCGGCAGCCCCTCCTCCAAAAGGAAGTTGCAGTGGGTGGGAAATTCAGGAAGCTGGTCCAAGTGGCAATCCAACTCAACATGTTCAGAATCAAAGCGACATTCCTGCTGTTGTCCAAGCACCACATGAGATTCCCACTCCTCCTTCACTCCCATCGGCCCCACCTATTGACAATGTGGTTGTAGATGATGGTCCGATTCATTATCCATCAATCGATTCTAGTCCTATTGATTTGTCTTCCCCTCTTGTGGAGAACTTAGCTGCTCAGGCTGATGACAGGAAAGAAGATTCTTCATCTTGTGTGATTTGTTTGGATGCTCCAGTTGAGGGGGCTTGCATCCCATGTGGCCACATGGCGGGATGCATGTCGTGTTTGAATGAGGTCAAAGCCAAGAAGTGGGGTTGCCCCGTGTGTCGTGCCAAGATTGACCAGGTTGTACGGCTTTATACTGTTTAATCATCAAAGCAGAAAATGATGAAGTTGTATAAGGTTAGTGAGCTTTCAGTACCTAGAAAACTGTCTATATCTTCTAGCAGATGTTATAATAAAACTATGACATACATTTATCAGCAACTTCAAAGGTTTTTGAATATATTATGTAGACCCCCGTATGCTTTCTGAAATGCGGCCTACCTTGAAGTTTTGGAGTTACATCATTCTCTTCTCTCATAGATTTGTTCTTATTGAACATTTTAGATACTGATTTATGCTTACTGAAGATATTGATTGATCTGTAAGATAGCGATGAAAAGGTCTCTTATACCTATATAGTTAATTTGTTATTAGCACAGAGGGAAGGTTGGTGCAACCCTAGAAACCTAAGCGGTGGTCGGTGATCTAAGCACCACAGAAACGGACACGATAAGGACACGACATGGACACGTAGACATGCAAAATTTTAAAAAATGCAAGACGCAACGTGTTGGGGATATGTGCAAAATATATAATTTTATATATTTATTATGTCATTTTTAAAAAATATTTAATGTTACTAAATTTATCACTTTTAAGTATGCTATTTTAGTTAAAAAAATAAAATATTTTAATATTTTTTGAAAAAATGGTCCCCAGTGTGTCTGGCTCTTTCTAGCATGTACGTCACCTCTAGAGAGGTGTCTGTGCTTTATAGTCAGTGAAACTCTGAAACTAAATGAAAGTTTGGTGATATAATTGAAATTGAGGTTTCTAGTAGTCTAAAAAATAAATAATATTAATTCTATAATACAAGAAAAGGATATTAAAAAGTGAAATTCACTAACATGAAATACAATCTGTCTTTAATTTTGCAGATGGCAACATACATACGAGGGCAAGAGAGTTGCCAACTACAAACAGATCATCGGTTGCATGGTGTCTACCTGGTAATCACACTTTGTGTAACTTTGTGAATAGATTGTTATATATTGGAACTGGACCGAGTTCACACCGTTAATGGGATTTTTCTTTCATTTGGTGAGATGCCTAGTAAAGATTGTAATTTGTTGTTGTATAGAGGAAGTGGACTGAAGTTTCCATGTCCTTGTAAAACTCTGTTTTTTCTATTTTGTGTGAAGCTGTACTTTCTAACAGTTTTGGTGCTGATATTATATCATTGCTGTTGCTGATTTTCACCGCCTTACATATATATATATGCTCTCACTAGCGAAATTGCCTTGAAGGCACTTCATTATTCGAAAACAACATTAAGGCAAAGTTTGGCATTTACTAAATAATACAAAAAGTTAAAAAGTCACTATCCTATTTAAGTCACATCATCTTATTTAAATCACATCACCTCTCTAATACATCACATCAAACCCAACCCAAACCCAATCTATATAAGCTAATAAGTTAAAAAGTACACTTTTTTAGAACATCTCAAACCAATCCTAATTATCAGATTTATTCAATCTTAACCCTCGATTTTGCCACATAGGACGTTTTTCAAAAACTTGTTCATTTTATTATATAGATATATAGAGTGTTTGCAAGATGAACTCCATCACTCTTTTTGCAGGTGAGTTTTGAATAATTGCCATTGCATGTTTTGGGTTTTACTGGAAATCTTCCTCATTTTAGCTATGAGAAGCTTTTTGACTTGTTTGAAACTTAGGGGTAGGTGCGAATGCTTTGATCTTGTGGAAGTGGGCTTGTGCACTTCAAGTTTGGTTTGATCTTGAATCTGTGGAGAATGAAAATGCTAGGGAAAGAAGCTAAAACTAGTTCTTGTTTTATTTTTTTGTTTGTGTTAGGAAAATGAATGTGTATTTGACAAAAAAACTATTTTTTTTTTCTTGATTATCATAGAAATGAATATGTATATATCTAATTTCATTTCTTCTTGATTTTCTTTTCGCAAATATAAGATACAATAGCATAGCATTAAAGAAAATTGTTTCTTCCTAGTTTTTACTCTCAGTTCTCAAGTAATGGTCAGTATTTGAGAGTCTTTTATTAGTAACACAATTTTAATGAAATTATTGCGAAAATTAAACAAGACAGTCGTTGAGAACTCTTTAATTTTTATTCAACAAAATGATGCGTACAATATTTCATGTTGGCAAAAAGACATTATGGAATGAAAGCATTGAAATCAGCTCTATTCTTTTTAACAGTAGAAGACAAGCAAGTGTTAAAATTTTGATAATTATACCATTAGTGGTAGAACATCCCATGTTAGCTCTATTGCCTCCCTTAGAACTGCCTACTTACTTTAATGGACTTAAACTAGTGAAGTCCAATCCCAACGTGGTGATTACAAACAACTAATTAGCTAGGAAAGTTATATTGGATTCTTTCTACGGAGCAAGAGATAATTATATTTTGGTTAGGAGTGGTACTTATGCCCTGTTTGTCAAGAGTTTTTTTTAGTTAAAATAGTCAATAAAGACAAAAAAATGTTAAAATAGTCAATAAGACAAAATGTCATATCATACAAATCAATTAATTACTTTTTTTTTCCCACAACCATCTATTTAATTACAAAAAAATTCACAAATTATCTCAAACACAACTTTTTTTTCATCTCATAAAATAATTAAAAAATCAAAAAGTCAATTAAAATAGTCAAATTTCCAAATAAGGCCTTGGTGCACAAGGATGCTGATTACTCTTGGAGGGAGAGATAACAGGTAGAAAGCATTTTCTTACTTTTTTTTCGAAGAGACTGATTTAGATATAGCGAATAATACTTGCAAGCGCTCCAAGTCCTGACCCCTTTTTCTTTTATTCTTTTCTTAAACGAAATGAAGTGATGTCAAATTGTAACACGACTATAGATAGATAATTACCTTGTAAAGTTATACTCGATTTTAACCAATAAAACGTAGTTGTCGTACATTCCTTTCTTAACCAAAATAAAAATGAAAAATTTACGTATAGATCCTAATATGTGAACTTATTATTCAATAGGTCCTGTGATAACTAACTACAGTTTTCATAAATCGCTATTAAAAAACGTCACTAATTATTAATTTTCAGCAACAGTTTGAAAAATTTATCACAAAAAATTACTAATTATAAGTTTTAGCGACAGTTTAAAAAAATCATCATAAAAAAAGTCGCTAATTTTCAACTTTCAATGACAAATTGAAAAAATTATTATAAAAAAATGTCACTAATTGTAAGTTTTAGAAACAATTTATAAAAATCATAACAAAATAAAGTTACTAATTGTCAATTTTTAGCGACATATACAAAAATCATCATAAAAAATTATTTTTAGCAACTATTTTAATAGGACTAATTTTTAATAAGATTTAAGAGGAATTAAGTCTAACTATTAACTATTAAGATATACTGTTTATTTACCCAATAAAGAAACATGTCACTATTGATTTGATAATTCCCATTCAATTATAGTTTTTCCCCTATTTTTGTGATATAGTTTTGGCACTCACAACTTTTGAGAGAGAGAGAGAGAGAGAGAGAGATATGATTATTGGATATAATGACATGGAATCTTTATCATGAGATTTTCTCGACTGGTCCCTTCATGCTACTGTGAAGTCAAGTGTATAGGTTCCCAGATTAAGTGAGTTTAAATTATTTGAAATCAGAATTCAAGTTGAAATCACTAATTACTTCTATGGCAATTTACTTCTAAAAATTAGTTACGGAGTTTGGCTCTAAGTAGTTATGTATATGGTGAACTAGTTGGATGATACATGCATAATTTTTAGGTTCATTACATATATAATTTGAAATCCACTGATTACAGCCAATGCAATTACTATTAATTATAGTAACTTGCATTAGAACCTAAAAACTAGTGGTGACACTACAAGTTTTTAGATTCAATTTCAAGTTTCTAGTAATTACTTGACTCCAACTAAAGGCATATACTTTCATTAATTCTAAAAATTATGCATGTAGTGAACCCAAAAATTGCATTAGAAGTTCGCTCTAGTCTTGGAATTTAAGTTGTTCAGGATTTGCAATTTGGCACCCAAAAAAAAAAACCTGTTTTAATAGCTTGCCACATGTATATACATATATGTAATTTGCACCCCCTTTTTTTTTTTTTTTGAGAAGTATTTTGCCTATTGGACTGATTAATCTGAAAGACCAATCTTACCATCCATTAGAGGAGGGCTCAATTAAAGTTGAGAGGCCGTAAATGTAATTTGTACCTTTTTTTCATGACTCGTTATTCGATTCATTGAACCGACTAATTCGGAGAATCAAGCCCTCCACTTAAGCATATAAGTTAATACTTAAGATTTTGAGAATCAACTAATTACTTCTAATGCAATGCATATTGTACCAACTTGCTTTAGATTGATTTAACTTTAGTTATGGAATCAACATATGACTCACTCTTGGGGTTAAGTAACAGTATTTTGGAATTTCTTTGGAAGAATATATATATATATATAGAAACCGTAATTAATTAAAGTTAGCATAAAGTTAACAAAATTGTACGGACACAATCAATGGTAACCCTTTTTGCCAAATCATTAAGATCTTGTATTTGAATTTGTATGGTTTCAATAGGGAAAGATTTTGCATAGTAAAACTTTAGATATAGGTAATTACTTTAAAACTACATATATTGATTAAGACCGGACACAATTTTAGAAATAATCAAATTTGGGATGTTCAGATTTGCAGTTAATCTTAAGACGAGTCTCTTTATCATTGGACTATTCAAGCAGGCTAGATTCCATTGATATACTAATGAACAATAGTGCCAATTTCCCTCAATCAAGTGCTATACTATTATGGCACATCTTTTACACCACTTTAAATTCAAAATCCACCGCCAAATTGGACTAAATTCTACTTTGCTTTTCTTAATCAAAGGGAAAAACAAGCAAAAATCCAAAAAATGTGATTAGGTTTGGGCTCTTTCACCCATTACTGCGACTTAAAGGAGTAATCTTACATTTTCAATTTCATCGGTTTTCTCCAACCCTTTATCAAGAACCCGCAATCATATTATTCTATTTGTTTGTACTAAATCGAATAAATGAATGATTACAAAAATGAATTAATGTTGATCCTTTGCATTACGGGGAAGAAAGGAAATGAGAGAGAGAGAGAACCCAAGTATCTGTTATTGTTGGGTTACATGTAATTATTATTTATATTTGATCGGCAAAAAACACAATTTATTGATAAGTTCAAATAAAAGTACAATGTATAACAATCCAAACAACATCAATAAATATGCTACGAGGAAACTCAAGTTGCATCATGGCTATGCAAAGTATATCCCACCTAGGTGGGCATATGAAAAGCTAATGAAATTGTATGCAAATCCATCTCAGCAAAAAATAAATAAAAGAGAGAAGAGAGGATTACATGTTATTATTGATAATATTAATTCATGTTGATAAGACCCCTTGATCATAAAACCAAACAAAGATGGATATGTTTTGTTGTTGCTATCACATTAATGTTGTCTCAATGTGTTTGATTTCTCTTTTTATTCGTCTGTTTTAGCAGAAAATATTTTATAGAAAACGTTTTTTATTTCCTCGTATTTGGTATGATAAAAAAAAAAAAATTCCCAAAAATAGGTGTTAAGTTGCCAGTGTCTTCACTAATCCATTACTAAACTCTTTTGTGATGTCAAAAAAGTATTAGCGACAACAACTTGTGATGGCAAAAAAATTGATTTTTGTTAGTAAAAATAACAACTATAATTTAGCAATACCAAACTTTGTATCATATTGACACTGGTTTGGTGGCAATTGTCCAATTTCCAAATCATATTTTCCTCCTAGTTCATGATAGTGTTCATAGATTGTATATGCATTTGGCATTGTGCAAGGAAAGTAGAAAAATAAAAAATACAAACTTGCAGCATTCAAGTATTATTGTCAAAATATAACATTTTGAGTATTAGGGAAGTTTGGTGTAACTTATTTAATTTTTTTTAATTATTTTTTTTTATGAAAAATGCTATAGACTCCAAATAAATTACCAAATTTTCTACTAAACCTCTTATGTAGGTGTGGGACCCACACAAATCACATGTGTGTTGGTCCCACACCCATGTGAAAGGTTTGGTAAAAAATTTGATAATTTATTTGGGATCTCTAGCATAACTCTTTTTTTATTATAAGATTTTATGTCAGATTGTTTAGTGTAACTTTTATTTACTAAGTAAATAAGCTAAAAAAAACTAATTATTTGAAAATTATGGGAGGAATGCTTTTGGTTTCTAGCTTTTAAGTTGGCTTTGTATCAATTTTTGTTTTGATGAATTTTTTTCAATTTCAATTTCAATTTCAAGGTTTTTTTTTTTATTTTTATAAAGTAGATATAGACTAGACAATTCTCAATATAAAAATTTAAATTTTAAAAAAAATTAAGGCAATAAAAGGGTAGTTTTTATCCAAGAATTCTTTGAAATCAATTTTTCTTCTTTAGTGAACTTCTATAAAAAAAAAAAATTTGTAAATTTTAAGTTTTATGATCTAGATTTCAGATTGACATAAAGAGTATTTTAAAAAATGTACTCAAATTGAAGAAAAAAAATTATTACAAATCGAAAAAAAAAATGGTGGAAAAAAAAAAAGAAAAAAAAAAAGGAAAGACTCCCCAAAAAAGCTTAATGCTATGATGGCATAATTTGGACACTAAATTTTGAATTTTATTTAATGTACTACTAATGTATTGGCATAGGATTTGAAATGTAAAATTCATTGAATCAACATGTTAGCGACAAATTACATTAAACCCAAATTTTATCACATTATTAAATCCAAAATTCAATCATAAATATTTTTTGGGATGCATCCAAAATAATGGAAAGGGTATTTCGATAATTATAAGAGGGTATTGTCAATCAAAGCAAAAGAGAAGATTGATTGGTGAACAAACAAACAAAATCATATTATTCCCATTTTTATTAGAAATAAATCATCAGCTTTTCTCGTCTCTATCTATGTGATAATTTTTCCCTAGCCAGAGTTTTTCTTTCTCTTTCATTTACTCTCATTTTTTAGAGAGGGAGACTGAAAAAATAGTTGAAAAATAATTCATCCCTGCAAAAATCTCTCACAAAAGCGCTCTTTCATAAACTTTGACCGACAATAGTTTAGCATTACAATGTAAGTGAATAGACTCTTACTCGTCAGAATCTATAAAGGAATATTTTTATGAGATTTTTGTGGTGATGTAGCACGACTGAAAACAATTGCTTCCCTTTTTTAGGAAAAATATCTTCCATTCTCTCTTGAAAACGTTTTCACAGAAGAAAATAATATAGAAGTCCATTTTTTAGACTCATTTTTTAACCTAGTGATATGTTAAAATGATGACTTACTGATAATTAAATAATATGTAAAAGAAATAATTACATTATCTATTAACTTTTAGGTTAGAATTGCAGTACTCTTTTAAAAAAAACAAAGCTGTAAAAGCGAACCATACATCTCATGTAGTATGGCCTTTCATGGTTTTCTAGGATTGATCAAACAAAATTCAAAAGGCAAGAAAGCAAAAAATAGATTGAGCCCCCTCTTGTTCCCCATGTGATCAATAATTTAGATGAAAAATAAAAAAATAAAAAACTAAAAAACTAAAAAATATCAAATTTGAAATTCAAAATTCAAAATTAAAATATGAAGTAGTTACATATAGGTAATTGAAGAAGGGTAAATTTAACGAAAATAGAATGACGGTTCAAACCAAAAAAAAAGTATGTGCTTTATACACATTACAAAAAATTAAAATTTTAGAGATAAAAATTTATGAATAAAATTATTTTTTATGAACAAAATATTTTAATTGTCAAAAGTGCCATTATTGTATTTTTAGCAACAAAATTAGACATTTAATGATGAATTATTATATTTTTGGCCCAAAAATTTTCCTCCCGAAAAATAAATAATTTTGTCCAAAATTATTTATCCTTAAAAGTATATTTATTAGCGACATTTTTTAGATATTGTCATTAAAAATTATTTTTTTGACTTTTGGAATGACTTTTTAGTGACGACTCTTGTTACAACAAGAATTGTTCTCCTAATTTTTTTGTAACAAAATTTTTACTTTTGAAAATAAAAAAGTTTGGTCACTAAATAATAAAATATATTGGTCATTCCATAATGAAAAATAATATATAAGCCCACTTTCTAAACCCACTTTCTAGGCCCAGTGATGTGTTAACAAGATGATTAGTTGATAATTAGAGAATAAATAAAAGAAAAAATTGACGTAGATATTTAATAGAGTATCACATCATTGAATTTAGAAAGCAAATCTAATTTTTTAACCTGAATAGCAATTCTTCTAGAAACATACCCCCCAAAAGTGTATACTTTATGCAAATTATGAGATTTAAAATAAAGGGCAAATTACAAACACCCCCCTCGAGATTTGGTGAAAATACAGATTCCCCCCTGAGGTTAAGAAATTACAAATTACCCCCTGAAGGTCAAATTTGCATAACAAATTAGGGGGGAATCTGTATGAAAATAAAAACCTCAGAGGGCAATTTGTTATGAAAATATAAACCTCAGAAGGCGGGATGTAATTTCTCAAACCTCATGGGGGAATTTGTATTTTCACCAAACCTCGAGGGGAGTGTTTGTAATTTGCCCTAAAATAAATGATGAGTCATAATCAAATATTAACCAAAAAAATTCAATCATAACCAAAATACTCACAATACGTAATAACCAACATCACAATAAATTATAACTAAGTCATAACTAACATGTCACGCCCCGAACCCGCCCCTAGAAGTTCGGTGACGAGACCGGCCAGTAATCCGGGGATTACCACAGGCCTCTCCATACAAAACATAAATAAAGGGGCTCGCGGAAGCACATGCAGATAAAATAAAGAGTCCGAGAGCTGTGCGTAATATGAACATTTATATACATGCCGAAAATAAGTTATTTACCCACACAGACATTACATAACATGTGACAAAAGATCTGCAACACTTAAATACATAAACAAAACAAAAGACAAAACTCAGAAACGGCCTTCCGTGCCGGTCTCGACTCAGAGGCACTAATTCGGTAGGCTTTCAAAACGCTTCGACACGAACTCCGCCTAAGCTTGACTCCCCGAAAGATCACCTATAAATACATATATACGGGGGTGAGCTAAAGCCCAGCAAGTAACAGTAACGTAAAGGGGTTAGGGAATGAAGTCTAACATTTTAAGTAAAACCGTAATAAAACATCATAATCAATCAGTCAACAGTCATCATATAGAACATACATAATGGCGTACTCCATAGTTCATATAATAACATAACATAACATGTGTCGATTTAACGACTAGAGTAACGGTCCGGACACCGATTAAACACATACCGAGATCTCAGAATCGTCATGGGCCTACATATCCGTGCCGTCCCCCATGACTCAACCGCATGGGCCTACACGCCTATGTCGTTCCCCACAACTAAAACTATCTATGGACGCCATACTAGATTCGCAATCAAGACATTCATTCACGTAAAACATTATCATTTAAACATATCATAACATTTGTCATTGAACATAATTCATAATAACATATCTATACGAAAATGTTACTTACAGGATTCTTGGCACCGATAGCGGTCTTCACGTTGTCCTCAGAAACATCAACAAGAGCACATTCTTAACATATCATCATCAATACCTAACTCATGTCATTTCCTTTCTTCTTTTACATTCTTTCATATACATTTCATGCTCATAAGATGCTAAATAATGCCATTAATATGCTGTAAATCATGTAGAATATCTTCCCAAACTTTCACGAAAATAAGCCCTTACGCCGAAGCGCCCATGTGTCCGCCGGCTGACAAGACATTTTTACAAAACTTCGAAGGTGATTTTCCCGCCGAAGCGACTTCTCCACGCCGAAGGACCACTAAAACCAGATTTTCTGTTCTTCTCCCCTCATCTCATCTCTACTTCACTTTTCTTCTTTACAACAACAATTACTCAGACAAAAATTCAACATCAAGGCTTCAATCAAAACCCACATAAACCATAACAAGATCAAACCCATATATTGAGGTGAAGAATTATAAACATATAGGTACAAACTTCATATCTCTATTCATGGAGGTTTTACTTCCCATAAGCCAAATCTTCATAAATTCATGGATTCATCTCATACATGCGCAAATTACCCATTCTATTCCCTTTTCTTGTCATGAACTATGGCTGATCAACCTTAATTGAAGAACTTAGAGAGGGATTCTTACCTTAGTTGCCGCTTTGGAGAGACAAAGCTTGAATCCCTTCTTCTTTCCCTTTCTTTTCTCTTTCCGATTTCTCTCTTCCTCTCTCTTTTCTAGATTTAATTTCCTTTTGTTGAGTCAAATGGGTCAACATGTTTATCTATAACCATATATATCATAAAAAGTAGACTTATGACATAAATTCAAGCCAAACGGCCTTAACGATTGAGCATGATTTGACCTTCAATTTATCGTTTGAATAGTTCTAAATATTTCCAAAGATCGCATAGGTATTTTCAATTTCATTTTCGAACTCATTCGGTCATTATTTTCATCCAAGATGTCATGTCACCAGATTTCTTCTCATTACAAAGATAATTCTCAATTAACTCAATTATTCCGTAATTAAGGAACCAGAATGACGTCATATGGGTCCGGTCATTACATTCTCCCCAACTTAAGGAGTTTGGTCCTCCAAACTTTTCTTATCCTAGTAAAAGTTCAACTAAAGTTCATGTAGTAACCTCATAGAAGCCAGACATAGAACAAACATACTTGTCACGTACTGAAGTCGACTGTCAAGTTCCATCAGGATCAATGCATAGATAGTAACGTAGATATGACAGTTCATAAGAATTCATAGCAAAGGGAATCTAAATCATTTCATCTGAGTCATATGTTCATATGTTCAATATTGCCATTGCATAGGTAATAGTGCCATCATCATAAGGAATAATAAAGTCATACCCGTGCTTTTCCAAAGATTTTGTGTCTTTTCTGGTATTAAGCTATAAACTCTTGCTTGCCTTAAACCACTCCCTTCGGATGTTGCAATCGTCATCGGTGTTGCTGTTGAGTTAACTCCACTAGCAAAGGATTTCTCATTCTGGAAGAAATTTGTGGTGCTTTAGCTATATGTCCTCTTTGTCCACATCGATAACACACTCTGCTCCACGGCATATACGCCCAATCTTGTTTTCCACAATCTTCTGGTAGGTACACTTCCCTTTGTGTTATCGAATGATTAAGTTTGATTTATCATTTGCGAGCCCACCGATTCACTAACCATTTCTATTCTCTGCTTTCTTGAACTTCTTATTTTCTCCCTCAATCATAGTAGTTGCTTGAGATGTCTTCAAAGTCGCAATATTAGTTTCCGCCATCAAGGCTCTGTAGCACGCCAACATACTTTTCCAATTTCAACACATTCACTCTATCCAAGACTCGACATAGACCACCCTCGAATTTTCTTGCCTTCTTATATTCCGTGTCAACCATATGTGGGGCATAACGAGCCAACTCAGAACTTGCTCTCATACTACCATCGACATCATACCGCTTGAGCCGCTCAAACTCGATATCTTTCTATCCCGCATGCCTTTGTGGAAAATACTTTTCATAAAACATCTCCTTAAATCCCCATGTCAATTCTCTATTTTGATCACGCATCAAAGATCCACCATCTTCTTGCTTCTTCACCAAAGTGAATGTCGCCAATGTAACTTTATATACATCATTACATGGGAACACTTCAAAAATTTTCTCTGTTTCTAACACCTATGCTTCTGCTTTTAACGGCTCAAGGCCTCCTGCGAACTCTGGCGGTTTCAGTTTCTTATACTTCTGGGTCAATGCAATCACATCATCATTATTCATATGTTCTACTTGCACTGGTGGTGGTGGAGGAGGCGGAAATGGCTGTCTCTGTGGTGGTTGACCTTGCTCTAGTTGTTGTCTAACCAATCCTGTTAAAGTTTCCATCATTCTTTCCAACCGTTCTATTCTAGCATCAGATGCTTCAGTTTCATTTACATTCCTTGTACTAGTCTCCTCCATTCGTCTATAGAATCCATAGCAGATAAAACATTTCATTTGCCATATATTGTTTCCTTTACTGTCTTATCCTCATTCAATTCTTGTTTCCCATATTCAGAAACACACACACACACATGCACATATGCTCATGCCATGCCCTATATCTTTTCTAATGCACCTAACAGCTCTTATGGGCACGTGTGTGGGAAATAACTCGTGCTCTGATACCACTCTGTCACGCCCCGAACCCGCCCCTAGAAGTTCGGTGACGAGACCGCCAAGAATCAGGGATTACCACAGCCTCCATACAAAACATAAATAAAGGGGCTCGCGGAAGCACATGCAGATAAAATAAAGAGTCCGAGAGCTGTGCGTAATATGAACATTTATATACATGCCGAAAATAAGTTATTTACCCACACCTGTACATTACATAACATGTGACAAAAGATCCTGTGCAACACTTAAATACATAAACAAAACAAAAGACAAAACTCTGCAAAACGGCCTTCCAGGCCAGGCCTCGACTCAGAGGCACTAATTCGGGTAGGCTTTCAAAACGGCGGCTCGACACGAACTCCGCCTAAGCTTGACTCCCCGAAAGATCACCTATAAATACATATATACGGGGGTGAGCTAAAGCCCAGCAAGTAACAGTAACGTAAAGGGGTTAGGGAATGAAGTCTAACATTTTAAGTAAAACCGTAATAAAACATCATAATCAATCAGTCAACAGTCATCATATAGAACATACATAATGGCGTACTCCATAGTTCATATAATAACATAACATAACATGTGTCGATTTAACGACTAGAGTAATGTCAGGTCCGACAGATTAAACACATACCGAGATCTCAGAATCGGTCATGGGCCTACATATCCGCGTTGCCCCCATGACTCAACCGCATGGGCCTACACGCCTATGTCGTTCCACAACTAAAACTATCTATGGACGCCATACTAGATTCGCAATCAAGACATTCATTCACGAAACATTATCATTTAAACATATCATAACATTTGTCATTGAACATAATTCATAATAACATATCTTTACGAAAATGTTACTTAGGATTCTTGGCACCGATAGCACGGTCTTCACGTTGTCTGTAAACATCAATGATAGCACATTCTTAACATATCATCATCAATACCTAACTCATGTCATTTCCTTTCTTCTTTTACATTCTTTCATATACATTTCATGCTCATAAGATGCTAAATAATGCCATTAATATGTCAGAAATCATGTAGAATATCTTCCCAAACTTTCACGAAAATAAGCCCTTACGCCGAAGGCCTATGTGTCCGCCGGCGACAAGACATTTTTACAAAACTTCGAAGGTTGATTTTCCCGCCGACGGACTTCTCCACGCCGAAGGACCTGCGAAAAACCAGATTTTCCGGTTCTTCTCCCTCATCTCATCCTCTACTTCACTTTTCTTCTTTACAACAACAATTACTCATACAAAAATTCAACATCAAGGCTTCAATCAAAACCCACATAAACCATAACAAGATCAAACCCATATATTGAGGTGAAGAATTATAAACATATAGATACAAACTTCATATCTCTATTCATGGAGGTTTTACTTCCCATAAGCCAAATCTTCATAAATTCATGGATTCATCTCATACATGCGCAAATTACCCATTCTATTCCCTTTTCTTGTCATGAACTATGGTGATCAACCTTAATTGAAGAACTTAGAGAGGATTCTTACCTTAGTTGCCAATTTGGAGAGACAAAGCTTGAATCCCTTTCTTCTTTCTTTCTTTTCTCTTTCCCGATTTCTCTCTTCCTCTCTCTCTTTTCTAGATTTAATTTCCTTTTGTTGAGTCAAATGGGTCAACATGTTTATCTATAACCATATATATCATAAAAAGTAGACTTATGACATAAATTCAAGCCAAACGCCTTAACGATTGCATGATTTGACCTTCAATTTATCGCTTTGAATAGTTCTAAATATTTCCAAAGATCGCATAGGTATTTTCAATTTCATTTTCTGAACTCATTCTGGTCATTATTTTCAGTCCCGAAGATGTCATGTCACCAGATTTCTTCTCATTACAAACAGATAATTCTCAATTAACTCAATTATTCCCGTAATTAAGGAACGGTAATGACGTCATATGGGTCCGGGTCATTACATAACACTACAATACTTTATAACTAAAGACTACAAATGCCATAAGTGGGTGTGTTATAGGATTTTCCAACATATATATATATATATTGGCCCAGAAAGGTTGGGCTTTAGTTCGAATCTGGACTAGAGAATATTGTTCAGGCCCATCTAGCCCATCACAAGTCCAGTTTTGATAATTTGAACCGTTTATTTTATCGAGTTCGGTGTGTATATCATCCTTAAAAAAATTAAGTCAATTCGATATTCGTAGTCCGGTTTTGATAATTTGAACCATTAGCTTGTCTAAAAAAAAAACTAACGGTCAATGTAGTTTTAAAAATAGACCATTCATTTTTGTTTCTAGAAATGTGATACGATGAATGGGTTACAAATATCAATCGATCTAATTTTTTTAATAGATGATATACATGTAAGGTCTGACAAAATAAACAGTTTGAATCATTAAAACGAGATCTGTGATAGGCCCCAAAGGCCCGAATAGCACCCTTCATTCCAGATGATGAATGGAGAGAAATTATATACAATCTCACTTTGTTGATCCAATGATATGTAAGTAAGATGATTGCTGATTGATAACGAGAGAATATTTGAGAGAGAGAGAGAGAAGGAGAGAGAGAATTGTCTTACATATTTTAATACTTGCTACATCATTGAATTTGAAAAATGAGTCTAACTTTTTAGCTAGAATACTGATATATAATTATATTAGTTGTTGGTACATGTGATGCGTGCACAATTTAAATAAATAAAAATAAAAATAAATAAATAATTAATTAGTATCATAATATGTGTGCTGCTCACGTGATATAGATTTTTTTTACCAAACTCCAAGAAATTCACTTAACATAAAAGAGAAGTAAAGGTTTTAGGACAACAAGTCCAACCTTTGTTTTATATATAATTAGTGATTGACACACACAAAAAGTATATAATTTAAGTAAGTGAAAATAAAAACTTAATATAATAATATATATGTTCATCAAGAGCTAAAAGCTTAACCTTCCCTTAATATAATAGTATAGATATAAAACTTATATTGACGTAACTGTCTATAACTTTTTTACCTCATATCACTGCTTAGATCAAATTATATCAAAATTTCTAACCCTTTTTTTTTTTTTTTTTTTAAGTTTAACAATACACTCATCGAGTGTACTCACCGCTAATATATATATACATATATAATTTCTCTCCCGTTAAACTTTTAGTTAGATTAGACAATTGAAATTTTTTATCAATAAGAATTATTAAAGGGAGGTTTCCTATCTGTAAAAGTTTATGAAAGCATAACCTAATTAAATTTTTTCAAAAATTTTTACGGAAAAAAATATTTTGTTTAATGAATTTTACTAATAAAAAAACTTCTATTTAATAATTTTTACGAATAAAAAACCTCAACTTTCTAATCCCGTTAAAAGTTCAACTGAATAGAAACCCTTCTATATATATATATATGTATATTTCATCTTCTCCAACTCCAAATGTCTCTCTCTCTCTCTCTCTCTCTCTCTCTCTCTTCAAATATGACACCCAAATGAAAATTAATGAATGATTATAGTCCTTTTGGCTCCTTCAATAGCATCTAAACCTAGTTCCTTCCATCCACCTCTCTTCAAGTAAATTGCTCCATCTCCCTCTCTCTCTCTCTCTCAAACAAAAGATCAAACACTAACATGGACTCAAACCCACTAAAAATAGACTCTCCAAACCCAGACATCACAACCATGATCACCAGCACCACAACTACCTTATCCCCAGCATCATCATCATCTTCTTCCTCCTCCACCTCCCCATCTCCTCTAAGCCGATACGAAAACCAGAAACGCCGAGACTGGAACACTTTCGGCCAGTACCTCCGCAACCACCGCCCACCTCTCTCTCTCCCCCGCTGCAGCGGCGCCCACGTCCTCGAATTCCTCCGCTACCTCGACCAATTCGGCAAAACCAAAGTCCACACCCATCTCTGCCCCTTCTTCGGCCACCCCAACCCTCCCGCACCCTGTCCCTGCCCTCTCCGCCAAGCCTGGGGCAGCCTCGACGCCCTCATCGGCCGCCTCCGTGCCGCCTTCGAAGAAAACGGAGGCAAGCCCGAAGCGAACCCTTTTGGCGCTCGAGCGGTGAGGCTTTATTTGAGAGAAGTTCGCGATTCGCAGGCCAAAGCTAGGGGTGTTAGTTATGAGAAGAAGAAGCGAAAGCGGCCGCCATTGCCACCGGCATTGCCACCTCCTCCTACTACAAGTTAAGCTAGTATGAAGAGGGTAGGTATTGGTGATACAGTCATATATCGATCAATATGAGATAAGATCGACTTATAGTCGGTGAATATCAATATTAGAAGTTCAAAATTCCGATAAATGTATTAGTATTGAAAACCTGAAATCGTCTATGTTAGCCAGACTTGCCATGGATGGTCACAATTAATAAGTACATGCATAATCTTCTACTCCATGAGTACTTTATATGCAGCTAGGTTTTTCTCTTTTTTATTTAGAAAAATAAATAAATAAAACATCAAACTCTCTTTTAAGAATAATCAGAAGTACACAATCCTCCTCTACTCTCTCTACATACTCTACATACAAATAAATTGTTTGTATATTTTAAATTCATGATATTCGAGTTACAATGTCACCCTTATATATGTTTAACATTTGTTTTCTTTTTGTTGCTCCTAAAAAATATATATATATATATTAGGGATAGGCATAGACAATATATTTATAATTTTATTTTTAAATTCTGAATGATTTGAAAAATATTTTAATAGTTTTGAACATCTGATGATTAAGAAAAATTATTTTGCAATTATTGTTAGATGTGATTGTATGTGAAGCCACCAGCTTAAAGGTTTAAAGTGTTATCAACACAAATCAAACAAATATGTGCTTTGTGTAGAATAAATTTATGTTTATCTAAATTTTATTTTCCCTCCCTATATTTGTGGGGTGCTAGAAGTGATAGGTACCTATTATTTCTGGTAATGCAAACAGTGACAGTTTAAGTAGTTGTACAGTGGTACTGTATGTATTAGTTGTAGTTATCTTTTAATATCCAAATGGTCATAGAAATGTACTGCTAGTTTCAAAAGCCAATTATGACAAGTAATAGATTTGCGGTTTGCATTTGAAAGATGAGTTTTAAAAAAAAAAATTTAAAATAGTTATTCGGTTTGAGTTTCTTTTAAAAAATTATCAAAATCACTTTCTCCCTTACACATTAATTAATCATTTTTTTTCTCATATACATATACTAAAATTCTCTTAAAATATCAAATTATTTCAAACTCTCAAAAAAATAACTCTTCCAAAATATATAACCAAACAAATTAAAAAAATTTTTAAACTCTCTCTCTCTCTCTCTCTTTAAATTTTTTTTCAAAAATAACTCTCTTAAAAACAAACCCTGTCTCCATGTCTTTTTTTGTGTGTTGTTTTTGTGATTCTTTACTGGTATTGGCAAATCATCCTGACATTCATATAAAAGTTTTAATAACTTTGTAGAGATCATGTGTCAGATTTGCAGAGCATTATAGGCTATAGCTTTGTTTATTTTTGGTAAGAAAAATACTTGGGAGCAGCACTAATTAGTGCTCCCACTAATTAGGTGGCAGTGGGTCTCGTCAGTAATGATGTGATGTTTTGATTTTAGAATTGTATTTTTTTTTTTTTTTTACTTTTTTAATGCATTAGTGTTATTAGTGGTGGTATTTTTAGTGGGATGAATCATTGTTGTTTTGGTAATGTAAGAAATTATTTGGTAATCCTGGTAGAGGAGAAATTATTTGTTGTTCGCAAATTTAGATGGTGTTTTAAGTTAAGTTATTTGTTGAAATAGTATGTTTCATTTATTATTTGTCTGTTTTGGCCAAATATAAATGGTGTGAAGTAATGTTTCTAGGACAATGAATGACTTCTCATGGTATAGATGGTGATTGATATAGAGAGTGAAACTTATGATTTGATAAATGATAGAAAAATAAAACAAAATATGATATTTGATGATTAATAAAAATAGGATTAATTACAACAAAAAAAAAATCCTAAGGTTTTACATGCTTTTTATTTTAAATTTCATTGTTTCAATTTTAACAAATTAAATCTTAAAATTTCATCCGTATTTCAATTTGCCCATTCCGTTTATTTTTGTCTGTGTAAAATAACAATGGGGGTTTATAATGAAAAAAAAATAAAGTTTAAAGTGAAAAACACATAAAATCTTAGGGTTTATTTTGTAATTAACCTTTTTTTTTGTTTTTAGTTATTTTAATTTTTAAAAAATGTTTAATTATGCACACACACAAATTCAAAATTTCACGTGTTTTTCACTTTAAATCTCAGTATTTTTCACTTTAAACCCCCTTTGTTACCTTACATAGACGAAGAAGAACGAAGAGGATATTGAAACACGGATATAACTCTAGGATACTAAGATTTAAAATAAAAATGTAAAACCTAAAAATTATTTTTTTATTAACTCATAAAAATATTATCACATGATACTTTAAAACCGCTTAATAATTTTTCGTATCGTAAATATTTGATGGGTTTTTTCTTTTTTTGGTTAGCTAGCTAGTGCTTTCCCTTCACTCTGAAATGGGAAATTATATGAAAAGGTGTACACAATTATATCAACCCAAAGGGTTGGCTTAATTAGTGGGCAAAATTTGAGGTTTAGAGCTGTATTTTGTTTAGGTATCAAGTTCAATGCTCATTAACAGTAATAAATTCTCTAGAGCCACATCCATTCAGAGCGTTCATCGTAGCTTTAAATGGAATCACGCAAGTAGGTGGTGGGATTAGTCTCAAATTTTTTTTTTATATGAAATAGTGTACACCCTATTACATATTTTTATGATATATGTTATGTATTTTTGTAATAAATATTATGTAATTCTTTGGTAGAGTTATTATAATTTGTTATTCAAAAATGAAATTACAAATTTCTTGGTAATGTTATCTTAACATTTTCTAACTAAAACATAGGTAATATTATCACAAAAATATGTAACATCATTTCTGAGCCACAAATTAAAGTAACTTTATCAGAAAAAAATATGTAATATTTATTATAAAAATACATAATATACATCACAAAAATACATAATAAATGTGCATATTATACGCATCTTTTAAGAGGTATGTTCCATAGCATTACCCCTCTGAAATTTATCAAGAATATTCTCAAGTAGGTTGCCTTTTAGCTTGCATGAAAAATTCCCCAAAACACTTTTTGTTTGTTTGTTTGTTTGTTTGGTTTTCAAAATTTATTTATTTTTAAATTTTTTTAAAAATTAAAAATGGTTTTAGTGAAAAGATTAATGAATAAAACATACTCATCATTTTCATATAGTTTTATTTTTTGGGAGGCAAAAATAATTTTTAAAATTTTTTAAATATCTTTTTAATATTTATTTTTGTCAAATTAATTTCTATTTTTCAAAAAAAAAATGTAAAAATCTGACTCTAAAATGTATAAACCATAATCATTCTGGATAATTTACATCTTATACATTATTTTAAAAATAATTTTCAAAACAAAAATTCATAATAAATAACACTTTTCCTTCTTAAATAGTAGTGTTCCACATATTCATTTGTTGTGCAAATCCATAACGAAAAATGCTTGAAACACTTTATTTATCACCCTTATGATGTATTTGATAAATGTTAAATTTTAATTTGTCAAACATATTTTAATATGTGAGATCTAATTTTAATATCACATCATTAGAGATTATTTAAGGATGATAAATTAATGTAGTATCACTCAATCCATAACCCATCTCTCCATTATGTGAACAAAAATATTAAAGATTCAAAAAATTCTACCAAATGTCGACTCACATGAGATCCACATTACCCATGTGAGATATTTTTTAATTTTTGAAATCTCTAACATTACTCTGATGTGAAACCAATCTTCCATGTTCCCCAAATTGGAGATAGCATTAAATAAGGGAAGTACATTCATATGAACTCTTTGAGCGCAGTAAATTTTAGAGAGAATTACAAATCAGTTTATTTTTAAAAAATAATTATAAATACATTAAAAAATTTATGATTTTAATTATTGATGTTGATAAAATTTATTACTAATCTATAATTAACTTTTTAAAATTACACTGATATATAATTTCTCCTAAATTTTATACCTAGGTCTTCATTAAAGGCTACTTACGCTGGATCCGTAGTTAGGAAAGCAAAGCAGACAAACCCTACGTTCAGAGTTGTGCATATTTTTTGCCCTATCCAAGAAACAAACATGTATTATAAAAATAGTAATACTATAGATTCAGTCGTAAATAGTCAGAAATTATTCAAAATTTCATATAAATGATTCAGATTGATTTTATATGTAAACACATTTCATCAATTCAATCTCTACCACACATACCTATTTCTGGGTAATTCTGGGTTCCAAATTTCTAGAACCCTAACTGTTTATTGATAAAAATGAAACAACAATGCTATACTTTTAGAATAAATAAATTTTAAAAATGCTTAGAATACGATAAATTATAAATAGGTGGGATAGTCATAAAATAATTACATTACAAATAAGATTTTTTTTTTTATTTTTTTGGATACAACTCTAACAAACGGGAAAATGAAAATGAATTTTTATTGATGGACTCTAACAAATAAGAATTTCATTTTATTTAAAATTTTATCGTAAAAATAACATAAATTTTTATTGATGTTTTATTTATTTAATTAAAAAATAAATTTATTTAATTTTTAAAAATAACATAAATTTTTATTTAATCTAGCAAAAAAATTTAAAATATTAAAGATAGATAGTATTGCTATTACTTAGAGCATCCCAACAGTTTACTTAAATTTTACCCTAAAATATTATTAAAAAATTTATTCTCTATTTTAAAAATCACTTTTTCATCTACTTCTCTCAACGTACTCCCTATTCTTTCCTTAAAATATTATTAAAATATTCATTCCCTATTTCATCTTCTTCTTGGCTTTTCATTTTCATTTTTCTTCTAAGACAATCCTGTAATGAAAAAAACAAGCATTTATGGAACTTACCAAATAAGTGCGTGATAATAATGGATGGAACAATCATCACAATGATATTAATTGTTCTTTTCTTCATCCTCTGTATGGAATTATGAAGTCTTTGACAAATTGATATATATATATATACCCACTCTCTCTCTCTCTCTCTCTCTCTCTCTGCTTGTATATATCTATATAATACATATATAAGCTTTGAGAATGGATAGAGCAAAGCCACTGGCGGTTGCCCGACCTGTCAACCGGCCGGATGTCCGGGTGGACGACCAGCGAAGCAAGTTTTGGCCAAATCAGTCATCTGGGACATCCGAGTTGATGATCACTGTCAGATATGAGAGAACTACAGTGACTCCTTTCAAATAAGGAGTCACTGTAGCAAATATTAGTTTAGGGTGATGTACAAGGAAGCTGATATGGTGGTATAAGGGAGTTTCAACCCCCTAAAATAAGTAAGGACATGATTTAAGGGCTCTGCTAGGGATGCTCTTAGTATACAATTGAAAAGGGTAAAATAGTCTATTGATCATTTATCATTCTTCATAATATTTCAATCAAACATTAGATTCAATAGGATAATCTTTTCCAGACATGAAAAACAAATATGGGATACACATAATTCGATGAATTGCAATTCTCCTTATCCGATCCGTCTAAGCAACTATAGTCTTAGGGTTTATAAGTATTTGTTTTACTAGATTTTGTTATCTCAAGTAAGTTATCATATAAGCCAACAACTCACCTCAAAATTAAAAGTGTTAAGCAAATAAAAAAAAATTCTACAAAAAATTAATATAGAAAGATGTAGTAAAATTTGAATTTTTTACTTTAAAATAAAATATTCATAAAAAAGTTTAAAATAAAATATCCATTAACAAGTGAAAAAGATTAAGTTTTAAAAGAGATATCAATATTACATTATTTTTTTAAAAGATATCAATATTACATTATTTTGATCTTAACTTTTATATAAAAATTTACTAAAAGACGAAACTTGTTTTAAAAGAACAATCACTAAAAAGTTAATCCCGAACCCTCTAGTGAGAGGCTTTGTGTAAATGGTCATGGAGTGGGTACTTAGGTACCAAAGTGAATGAGATTTCATATTCGAGTATATGAAGACATTGGCTTGCGTTATAATCTAACTATTAACATATTAACTATTATCTTGTTTAAACAAAACAAAAAAAATCGTGAGAGAGAAGCCTGAAAGACGTGTCACATGTGTTAGTCTATTAACACACATTCTAACTATATTATCAGAACACTCACTCACTCTCTAAATTACCAAATATTTAACATACAAAATTAAATTATATTTTTATCACTTTCTGCCGTATTACACCTATTTTCCCACACAAATTTAGAAAACAAATTGGAGATATAATGATATAAACTACCACTATATGCTAAATAAAAGATCTATTCCCACCACCACGAATCATTTTGGTTTGCTAAATAGAGATCTTTGGGGCCCATGAATGGCTAAAAGAAGAAAAAAAGAATATATTGATTAACTCATTTCTTGTTGATGCCATGAAATTTTAATACTGGTGGTTGGAAGTGGGCTTACTTTAAACCTATTAATATTGTTTTTATTATTTGTTTCTTCTGACAACAGGACATTATATTTAACCAAATCTGGTCTATAATGATACATCTTTTTTTTTATAAGATTTTGTTTGTCGGCGCACCATTCATTCTAGGGCTTTCTTGATCTTTGCCAAGCAATCTTAAGAAAATTGTTTAAGAGTCACAAAATCAGTGGCTTAAATAGCTTAAAATTGTCAAAGAATTTTGAGCCATTTGAGCCACTGATTTTGTGGCTCTCTACCATTGCTCTAATCTTAATTGGAACAGATTTTTCTTGTAATGTTGCCTTACCCAAAACACTAAGGGGTTGTTTGGATTATTTCTCATATGCTAAACTTGGCCTAAATTTGATAAGAAATCAAATCTATATTATAATTATGAATGAAATCAATTGACATTCTAGCACATAAATGAATGGTACGGTTACAAGTTACATAGGTTTTAATTAATAAATATGTTTCTAAATAATAAATATGATATTTGTTGATATGATATAATATCGACTGATATATTATATATCTTATCGATCGATATCGTATAATATCGATTGATATATTAGTGAATATCAATATTGAAAATCTAGAATTTGAATATGGATCATATGGATGTGGTGCATTTTTAATTTATTTTTTTATGCCTAGAAGTTTCATTTTATATCATTTTCATTTGAATTCCAATGTCACATAATATGGGCATCTTTATTTAGTAATTGTTTCTTTAATTCTCACTACAACAGTTTTTGGGATCACATTTTTTTGTTACCAAGAATAAAAATTTTGTTACAAACCTCATCATGAAAATCGTCACTAAAGGCCATCCCCAAAGGTTTAAAAAACAAACAAACAAACAAAAAGACTTTTAGTGAAAATTTAAAAAATGTGGCTAGTAAATGTATTTTAAAAGACAATAATTTTATGGAAAAAAAAATTTTGAGACAAATTTCAGTGTCAAAATGATAATAATTTATCATTAAATATCTAATTTTGTCACTAAAAATAACGTGATAACACTTTTAAAAACTAAGATATTTCGTTTATATAACATAATTATCTCTAAAATCTTTATTATATTAGCCCTGTTTGGTAGAGCTGTGGGAAAGTACTTATAGCTTATGCCTAAACAGCTTATAGCTTATAACTTTCAGCTTAAGCTGATTTCCAGCTTATTCTTAAAGCATCTCCTGCCCCACTCAAAGAATAAGCTGATTTCTGACTTCCACAAAGCTATAAGATATAAGCTAAACCAAACACATCAAAATAGCTTAAATTAAGTTGAAAGCTGAAATAAGCTGTAAATAATTTTTGCCAAACAGGCACATTGTCTCTTCCCCCGGTGGCTAGACATTTGATGCCCAGTGGCTTGACTAATGAGAATCAATCCATCTTTATGCTGTGTTTGGTTAGAGGATTTGGGGAGGGATTTGAAAAGAGAAATGAAAAAGGTAGGTGAAATTGAGAGGGTAATTTATGTTTAAATTGGGCCGAGCTAGGATAGTGGGCCGCTCTATGGTCCGTATTGAAGAGGCTAAGAAGATGGGCCCCGGACAAGTGTTAGTCCGGTCCGAAGTAAAGGATTTCCACCGGAGTAAGTACTTGAGTTTAGTTCGGTCGCAGGTTGTTTGGGTTAGCTCGGTCATGTTGTTCAGAACTGAGGTATATTGGGCCTGCTTTAGGACCTGAGTAAATGGTAGCTCGGCTTAAATCTTCTATGGATAGCTCAGCCTTTGCATGCGAGGCCGAGGTAGGAGAAAGGAAAGGGGACTCGAGGTAACAGTCGTTCGGTCTTCAGTGATTAGTTCGGTCATAACGTATGGAAACCGAGGTATGCTAAGTCCTTGGCAGGACTTGGTTCTGAATATAGTTCGGCTCAACTTTCTTATGCTTAGCTCGGTCTTAGTATGGGAAACCGAGGTAAGAGAAAGAGAACTAAGTGCCTAACTAACGGGTACTTCGGTCATACTGGTAGTTCAGTTATGGTAAAACCATCTCACTTGGTTTAAGTAGTGAGAGGGGTGTTGAGAGAAGCATTATCTCTCAGGAATATGAATCCTTGGAGGACTCTGCATGGAGGAGTAAGAGTCCTATTAGGATTGTGCCACACGAAACCTATAAAAGCTCACCCATATCACCTATGAAGAGGTAATGCAACTTTGCTTCCTGAATACATAGAGCTTTTGTCTATTTGTTTTGCTTACTGACTTAGGCATCGGAGAGGTTTTCGCCCCACACTCGCCAGGTAGCTTACGTTTGTATTTTCAGGTGGTAGAACGACATCGTACGAAGGAACGTAGACTTGATCAACAGGATTATACGAGAAGGTATATTTCTTTCCCGTACAATTGGCACCGTCTGTGGGAATTCAGACAAGAACAACCTCTTGATCAAGCTTTTCCTTTAAAAAAATCAATGGCGAATAACGAAGAGTTACCTCAATCCGCCGTCGACGGACAAACTCCAGATGGGGGTGCAAGGCGCGAAGGCCTACCAGTGGTCACTCCCATGGCGAACCTGGAACTGCAAAAACAAAATTCCAGGAGGGATGCAAGGAGACGAAGGCAGAATAACAGCCCCCATCTCTCTCGTTTGCAAAGCCTAGAAAGACAACGACGAAGGATTGATCCTCAGACTTTGGAGGATCGCGTCAGGGAACAAGACGAGTTAATACGGCAGATGGCGGCGGACATTGTAACGACCCAGAACCGTATGATCTGGTTATGTAAAGATAGTGGGTATTTAACTCATCTTTTTGGCATGTAAATGTATGTTCATATAAATGCACAGCTCTTGGACTATTAGTTTTTGCATTTGCTTCCGCGAGCCCTTTTTATTTATTTTTTGTACAGTAAGGCCGGAGGTAATTTACGAATTACTGGCCGGTCACGTTGCCGGACTTCTAGGGGCGGGTTCGGGGCGTGACAGAGTGGTATCAGAGCGCACGAGTGAATTTACCCACACACGTGTCCATATGAGCTGTTAGGTGCATTAGAAAAGATATAGAGCATAGCATGAGCATATGTGCCTGTGTGTGTGTGTTTCGGAATATGAGAAACCAGAATTGAATGATGATGAGGCAGTAAAGGAAACAGTATATAGAAAATGAAATGTTGTATTTGCTATGGGTTCTATAGACAATGGAAGATACCAATGCAAGAAACGTAGATGAAACAGAACCGTCTGATGCAAGAATGAACCGATTAGAAAGAATGGTAGAAGTTTTGACTGGGTTGGTTAGGCGGCCTAGAACAAAACCAACAACCACAAAGAGACGACCATTTCCGCCTCCTCCACCACCACCAAGTACAAGTAGAACAGATGAACAATGATGACATTATCGGTTTGACACGTAAATACAAGAAATTGAAACCACGAGTTTCTTTGGGGGTATTGAACCTTAAAGGCAGAGGCTTGGGTCTTAGAAACAAAAAGATTTTCAAGTATTTCCGTAATGATGTTTACAAAGTGTTGTTAGCAACCTTTACTCCGATGTAAGCTAGACGATGGTGGATGTTGGTACGGATCGAATAGGGATTTGACATGGGATCGATTTAAAGAGATCTTTTATGAGAAGTATTTCCCACAATGCATGAGACAGAAAATATCCGAATTTGAGCGGTGAAGCAAGGTGCAATGTCAGTAGCAGAGTATGAAAGTAAATTCACTGAACTAGCTCGTTACGCTCCTCATATGGTTGATACCGAATATAAGAAGGCAAGGAAATTTGAGGGGGGTCTACAGGTAGTAGTGCTTGACCGAGTAGATGTGCTAAAATTGGAGAAATATGTTGATGTATTGGATAGGGCTCTGATGTCCGAGACGAATATTGCGGCTTTGAAAATGTCCAAATCACCGACAATGACTGACAGGGAGGGTAAGACATTTAAGAAACAGAAAGTGGAAGTGATTAGTGAATCAGTAGGCTCAGTAAATGATAAATCGAATCTAACCATTAATGATACTACAAAAGGAGGTGTGCCTACGTGTAAAGATTGTGGGAAACAGCATTGGGGTATTTGCCGCCGTGGATCTCGGAGCTCACATAAATGTGGACAGAAAGGACATTTAGCCAGAACTTGTCCACAAGTTTACTCACGGAATGAGAGACCCATGACTAGTGGAGTTAACTCAACGACGACACCGATGACGATTGCAACATCTGCTTCCGAGGGGAATGTTTTGAGGCAAGCAAGAGTTTATAGCTTAGTTCCCGAAAAGACACCAAATACTGGAAAAGCGAAGACAGGTATGACTTTACTATTTAGTAAGATAGCATTATTATCTATGCGATGGAGATTATTGAACGTGGAATATTTAACTGATGATAGAACGAACTTTCTTTATTATTACCTTTGCTATGGATTGTTATGTTATGATATCACCTTTGCATGGATGGAACATTTATGACGGGGGGAATTAAGAATGTGTAACTCAGATTTCTGATTGAACTTTTGTCAGAATAAGTTAAGTTTGGAGGACCAAACTTCCTAAGGTGGGGAGAGTGTAACGACCCAGAACCGTATGATGTCATTTACAGTAGTTAATTATGTGTTTACGTGATTTAATTGAGAAAAATCTGTCCGAATTAGATAAATATCTGTTGGAATTACGACTTCGGGACTGAAATTGATGACCGAAATGGGTTCAGAAAATGAAATTGAACACACCTATGTGTTACCGGGAATTTTTAGAACCATTCGAAACGATAAATTAAGGACTGAATTTCGTCTGAATCGCTAAGTCTTGTTTGGCTTGAGTTTATGGCACAAATGTTTATTTATTTGATATATATGATATAAGATAAGGCTTTGACTCATTTGACTCAAACCAAGAGAAAGAAATATCTGAGGGAGAGGGAGAACCACGGGAAGAAGAAGAGAAAGAAAGGGAAAGTGAGCTTAACTCTTCTCCATCAAAGAATTAAGGTAAGTTTGTTGAACTAAGGTTGATTCCTTATGATCTCATGGCTAGTGAATGGAATTAAAGAGAATTCATGTGTAATCTAAGTGTAACAACGCCCGCGGGGGACCTCGCCACAGCTCGGACTCGATTTTGTTGTTGCGGTTCTCAATCTTGAACCAAAGAGTCCAAATCCGGCAAATCGTTTTGAAGGAAAACAGATTTTTTGAAAAGAAGTGCCAAACATGGACTGCTTTGCGGATAACGAGTCGCCACCTAAATATTTTAAAATGGGAAATTTAGAAACCCTAACTCGTGCCGAAGGCCACATGTCCGTCATCACCAAAGTTGGCTCGAACTTGGGTACGATTAGGGAAGGTCACATCGTGAGCATTCTCTCGCTTGGCCAAAGACCGCCTCTACTAACCATGATATCTGCTTTTGAAGACATTGTATGCTCTTATTCCTATTATTAGCCTAGATTACTATGTGATGCTCATGAAGAAACAAGTATAGATGGGCCGTCTCGAATTGGAACAAAACATTTCATGTTTGTTTATTTGAAAATGGTTTGATGGTGCTACCGCAAGTAGGCTAAAATCGGATTTGCCACCCTCGGGTGAGCTTAGAAAATGATTTTGCCACTATCTAGTGGGCTTAAAACAAACATTTGATGCATTGTCCCAATTCAAATAACTCAACCTCCACCCACAGCATTCAAGGCTTATATCACATAAGCATTTAGCCTCATGGCAAGCATGCTATCATGGCAACACTCACACGCATGCAAGGATGCTAAAGCATAACCACTTACCGAGTACTCCAAGCCAAAACAGAAAACGATTAGAAATCATGCATGAATCCTAAGTATCTTGAAATGCCTAATGCAACACATGCAAAAATGCAACTATAGCGTGCTCTATTCTAAATATGGCATATGAAATGCAACAACTATCAAGTACTCAACTTGGAATTGAAATACAGATGTTTGTATGATGATGCGCCGAGTCTTGCATGCAATAAAGATGAATGATGCAAACATGTCATTACATCAGATGCTAATTGAAATATGCCCTATATCTAACCATCCAAAGCGGTAAATAAAAGGAGAAAGAAATGGGGTTGGAAGACATACATCACACTCACACACCCTTATTACATTTATGCCCTCGCAGAGGGTCCGAATAAATATACAAATCAATAAAAGAATATACATCGAAATAAATATACAAATTCTAATTAATTAACAAGTTAATTACAAAAGAATTAAATCGGCGTGCAAGCCGTGGACCGCCGCTTCGATAGATGATGATGTATCGATCGCTTGGCGCGGAAATCCAATCGGAATGCCCCGATTAGCCTCTGCTTGCAATATTTCTAAATGCGCTACCGGACTCAAAAAAGTTGATTGTTGATTTTGCCGCAACAGAGAGCGTGAAAAGGGCATAGCAATGTATTTTCACAAATATATGCATGCCTCGATCCTCGACCACCAATCACGCATACCGATGCATGATGGCAGAGGAACCGGATTGCACAACTCAATATAGGGATGAATGCGTATGAATGCGACAACAAAACCTAACTCCATCATGGGTAATCCGAGTGGTGGTGACTTGGGAATTGAGACTCATTCCATTTTCGAGTACAAAACGTGCCTCGTTCGTCGGCGATATGCATGATATGCATGAAATGTAGCCGAGATGTGATATAGCATGCACAATGCCACGAAAATGAGATGCCTCAAATGCGTGTCCACGCACGCAAAACCGAGGCGGCGCGAATGACACGCGAAATGTAATGATGGACTTATACCAACATGAAGGGGGCCTCACCACACTCACATAGGATGCCGAATGAAAGACGAGGTGCCAAAATGCGCGCCATCGCACGCAAACCGAGGCAATGATGAAATATAAACCGATAAAACAGTGCCTCGAAATGCGTGCACACGCGCACGCAAACCGAGACGGAGGCATACGCAATGCCAAGCGAGATAAAGCAGTGTTTCGAAAATACGTGCACGCAAACCGAGGCGAAGGCATACGCAATGCCAAGCGGATAAAATAGAGTGCCTCAAATGCATGCACACGCGCACGCAACCGAGGCGAAGGCATACGCAATGCCAAGCGGATAAAAATGCCTGCAAATGCGTGCACGCAAACCGAGGCGAAGGCATACGCAATGCCAAGCGGATAAAACAGAGTGCCTCGAAATGCGTGCACACGGGCACGCAAACCGAGGCGATGATGAAATGAAAAAAAACGGATAAAATCGAAGTGCCTCAAATGCGTGCACACGGGCACGCAAACCGAGGCGAGGATACAATGAGAAAATCAGATAAAACCGAAGTGCCTCGAAATGCGTGCACACGGGCACGCAAACCGAGGCGAGGATGCAAGAATGAAAATCGGATAAATCGGCGTGCCTCAAACGCATGCCCACAGCGCGCAAATCGAGGCGGTTAAAATGGAGATCGATAAGTGCCTCGAAATGCGTGCACCGCACGCAAACCGAAAGCGATGATGCGATGCAAAATCGGATAAAACCGAAGTGTCTCGAAATGCGTGCACACGGACACGCAAACCGAGGCGATGATGAAATGAGATGAAATGGCATGCGGAATGCAACGATGGGCTTACACCAACATGGGAGAGCCTCAGCTCACTCACATAGGAGGCCGTCGGATAAAAATGAAGTGCCTTGGAATGCGCGCACACGGGCACGCAAACCGAGACAATGGCATACAAGCATGAAAATGCAAATTGGGCTTACGCCAACATGAGAGGGCCTCAACCACACTCACATAGGCGCCATGGATAAAACAGGGCGCCGAAGGCGCAGACACCGGCACGCAAAACCGAGGCAATGCAAAAATGATGCAAATGGCATAGGGAATGATATGTAAGCATGGAAATGGAATTTCAGCACCTAAATAAAGGGAAAACAGCCTCAAACAAAACGAAATGACACTCGAAGCATGCATTCATCCCGAAAGTGTGAAATTAAGCCCCGAAATGGCCTATAGCCATGCTATACATGCAAAATATGATCATGGCAGCAAGAACAGTAGCAAGGCAGTCCCAAATATGGCATTTTTCAGTAACAAACATGGCCAAAATGCAAGCATAGATAGATCAACAATAGCATGCAAAATTAGTGGCCAAAAGAGGGGTATTGAGACAAGTGATATATGAAAACCCCAAATGGACAAACTTTCTTCTACAACATTGAAGATGAGATGAAAATAAGCACAATTGCAGAAGATGGCATCCTCAAAATCAGAATAAAATCATGCTAACAATTCTATACAAAATGGAACTCAAAAGAGGCTATAACAAGAGTCATGCAAAGCAAGCACCAAATGACAAAATTTTCTTCATGAAATGTGTAAAGGGGACCAAAATAAGACCAAAGTCAGTATGGGTCGAAGTCCCAAAAACAAATAGAAATAGGTCAAAAGTTGCATACAAAAATGGGCACACTTGATGGTATTCGAAGGAAGTGGTGGGTAAAAAAGCCAAATGAAGTTGGGCCCTTCTACAATGTTGTAGAGGGGCTCAAAATGAGCATTAAAAACCAGTAGGGTCGGACCCTAAAAACAAAAGTAAATAGGCCTAAACTAGCATGCAAGATAATGGCATAAAAGCTAGATATTGAAACAAGTATATCATAGAAGCCTCAAATGAAGTTGAGCCCTTCTACAAAGTTGTAGAGGGGCTCAAAAAGCACAAAAAGCAGTAGGGGTCGGAGCCCCAATTCTCAACCAAATAGAGTATAGAAATGAATCAAGAAAAAGCCCTAAAAGTTGGTTTTGAAGACTTACCCTTGAAGACTTGTCTTTCTTTGATTCTTGGCTCTGATTTGTAGCTTCTCAACCTCTGAAATTCACTTCCTAGCTGCTGGAATGGTAGTAGGGAAGGTGAGGCTAGGTGTTGATGAAGAGAAGGCCTAGGGACTTGAAAGCTTTTTGAGGTTTTGAGCTATGAAAATGGAGGAGTTTGGAGAAGTATCCTTGAAGGCAAATTTTCCAACCTTGAAGAAGGGAGGAGGGCCCTTCAAATAGACAACAAATGGGGTGTAAAAGGAGGAAAGCACCCAAGCTTTCCTCCCAAAATATCCCTGGATGAGGGAGACACTTTGAAAAGCAAATGACACTGAACAGCCGAAAGCAGTGAATCTGCCGGCCAGTAACTCTCTGCAAGGTGGCCGGCCCAGCCACCTTCCTGGCCGCCACCCACCCCCAAAAATGAAGTGTTGAATTAGTGGCCGACCACCATACATTAGGGTCCTCCCAAGTGTGTAGAATAAGGCCCCAAGGTTGAATTTGGCAACTCAAGGTAAGTCACAACATAGAGCTTGAAGGAGGGGCTCAAAATGAAATTCAAAATTGCCGCGACCACCAACTTTTAGGGTCCTCCAAGATGTGTAGAACAAGGTTCCAAGGTTGGAATTTGGCAACATTGAAGCAGATTCACAACATTGCATTTGAAGAGGGCCAAAATGAAAATCAAAATTGCTGGCCGACCATGCTTGTTTAGGGTCCTCCCATGTCCCCGATCACAGATATGTAACTTTGGTTGGAAGAAAATACCCCAAGGTGTTCAACATTGGCCCGGTGAGAAAACGGGCTCCGGAGGAGCGAACCGCTATCTCGGGATAATTGCTGGCCTCCCACCCCCAAAGGATCTTCTGGTGTTGAAACAGAGGTACCGCCAAGTTTGAACAAAAACTAATGAGAAATGAACGTCGGGCCAAAACCGAGCAAATCGGGATCCCGAAAATGGTGCAGTCTTGGAAGTGGTATTCAAGAAGTGGGTATCTGACCCCAGTGTCCCTGAATGACAAAACAGAGGTTCTCGCCAAAAATCGAGAAAACCGATGCAAAATGAATGCTCGGACCAAAACCGCATTGGGTCCCGAAAACCTAGCATAATCGAAGTGGCATACGGCCCTTAAGTGGGCATCGGGGCCCCAGGTTTCTCGAAATGATAAAACAGAGGTTCTCGCCAAAAATCGAGAAAACCGATGCAAAATGAATGCTCGGGACCAAACCGCATTTAGGGGTCCCAAAACCTACATAGCACCGAAGTGGCATACGGCCACGAAGTGGGCATCGGGGCCCTGTGGTTTCGAAATGATAAAACAGAGGTCCTCTACGAAACCGGAGAAATCGGAGATGGTTGGCGGTCCCGAGCCGAGGCCTAACTCTGGCCCCGAAAACCGGGAACCGGGCTCCGGAATGGGCAAAATGGCCTACGGCCACGAAAAGTAGCTCACGGCCACCGGGAGATAGTCTACGGAACCACTCTCTTCCCTCAGGAAAGAAAACAGAGAAGACCGAGCCTGGTTCGCAAACCGAGACAAGGTAGAGAAGATGGTTCGGAAGTCCGGACCAGACTTCTGAACGAGCACAGCATGCAATATCACCGAGCGCTCAATCGGTGACATCTGAGTCTTAAGGTCGGTCAAAAATGGGGTGTCTACACTAAGCATCTAGGGCTTTAAATGGTATGATTTATACTTTTTGGGTCATGTTTGAGAAAAACCTCCATGGATGTATATAAGTGAAGCTTTAATGTGTTTGTTATGGATTTTCATCTTGATTCATGGGATTGATCTTAATATGATGCTATTGGGTTTGAATTGAAGATATAATGGTTAAATGATGTTGTTATACAAGTGTTTTGAGGCTTGGATTTCATGAATGGTAAATGGTTTTGTAAAAAGGAGAGATGGAGGCTTTGGAAATTCCAGAATTTCGGATTTCGCAGGGTCCGCTCGAGCGGAGGTAAGCCCGCTCGAGCGTAGAAATCACCCTTCCAAAGCAGCTTTAGACATTCTGATCCGCCGAGCGACAAGTGGGCGCTCGAGCGTAAAGGCTTATTTTCAGAAAAGTTTGGGAAGTTGTTCTGCATGATTTTCTTATGTTACCTTGCATTATTTCGCATCTTATGATTATGAAATGGACATGAATGAATGTAATGAAGGTAGAGAATGAATATGAAATGAATGAGCATGAAATAAAGTAAAGAAAGGAATGAAGTGCATGATTAAAAATAATGTATATTGAGAAATGTGCTATATGTTATTGTTACAGGTCAAATTGAGAAGACCGTGCCATCGATTCTGAAACCCAATTGTAAAGTGACATTTCAGAAGATATGTTCTTATGAACTATGTTTCAAATGATAAATGATATGATATGATACGTTGAAATGATATCGTTAATCGTGAACGAGTGTTACATTTTACGAATCTAGTATGGCATCCATAGTCGGTGAGTCATGGAGGCGAGAACATGCAGCCCATGCCCATGAGTCATGGGGGCGGCATGGAAGGACAAGCCCATGACCGCTTCTTTAGATCTCGGTATGTGTTTAATCGGTGTCCGGACCGCATTACTCTAGTCGTTAGTCGACACATGTTATGTTCTATGGAGTAAGCCATTACGTATGTTCTATATAATGACTGATTATGATTATGGATGTTTTATTACAGTTTTATAAGGAATGTCGGACTTCGTTCACTAACCTCTTTACTGTTATGTTACTTGCTGAGCTTTAGCTCATTGTTTGTATTTATGTATTTATAGGTGAGCCTTCGGGGAGTCAAGCCTAGGCGGATTCTTGTTCGAGCCGCCATTTTGAAGCCTACCAGTTTTGAGTGCTCCGAGATGGGGCTAGGCCTGGAAGGCCGCTAGTGAGCTTTGTTTTGTTTTCGCATCAATTGGCATGTAACTATGTTTGTAAATGAAATTATGATCAAAGTTATGTAAAGATAGTGGGTATTTAACTCATCTTTTGGCATGTAAATGTATGTTCATATAAATGCACTCTTGGACTATTAGTTTTGCATTTGCTTCATGAGCCCTTTTATTTATGTTTTGTCAAGAAGGTAGGAGGTAATTCTGATCTTGGCCGTCACGTTCTTGGACTTCTAGGCGGGTTAAGGCGTGATGCACATGGAATCCTTAAAGCGCCAGGTGAAAGGTAAAGAAGTGGCGACAGGAGAGGGGCGCAACAACAAGACGCCCCCTCGCCACTCAGAGGGTCGTAGTAGAAATTCTACACCCTCTCAAGCAGAGAACAGAAGCCTCAGGACAGGCGACACACAATCCAGATCTTCTAGAACTCGTCACTTCATGTCTGAGAGGACGAGGTCTGAGAGGTCATACACTGAGGGAAGCACATATTGGCCCTTACATACGCACCAGACAAGGTCTAGACAGACGGAATTACCCAGATCGTCCGACCTACGATCCATGCTAGAAGAGAAGGCACGATGGAAGGAGGACGCCAGGGCGCGCGATCCACACAGGGTTCCTGCCTTACAGCGGTTGGCTCCTCGGATGCATGGAAGCGTCGAGGTTGGAATGCCAATGCCGCACCCGGCATACGAACCAACGGACAAGGCATTGGCGAGGCTGCAGACCTCACCATTCGTCCCAGCAATAGAAAACGCTACCGCCAAAGCTTCCTCGATCTAAATTCACTACGATGAGGGAAGACGGACCCTATCAAGACTTGAGCCACTTTTGCTGTGTCATGGTCAGATATCTTGGCGAACGAAGCCTTGATGTGCATCCTATTCCTTCAAGCCTTGGCGACCTTGGCTTGACTTGGTTTGAAAACTTCCAGAGGGCAAAGATAGCCTCGGCGAATCAAGTGAGGCGTTTGTAACGCGATTCGTAACAAACACGAAAACCCCAAAGGAGATCGACCGCCATTCTCCATCGACATGGGCAATAAGGAGACCCTGAGGTCGTACAACAGTCGCTACTGGGAGACATTCAACCAGATTGGGGACTGCCCAACCAATCTCGCCATTGCGCAATATAAAAGAGGTTTTCCAGTCGGGAACAGACTGAGGGACTCTATCACCATGACACCGCCCCTAACCATGGAGGCCCTGATGGAGAGAGTGCATCAGCACATCAGGGTAGAAGAGGATGGCGCCGTTAAAGCAAAATCGCGCGACCTCAAATTTCAGAGAAGAAGACCTTAACAAAAGTCAATACGGTAGATCGCCAAAACCGAAACGGACGAGGCAGGTGAGACAACGGCGAGGACCAGGACAAGAGATGGTTGAGAGTCCGCACTGCTATAACCACGGTATTCAAGAAACCGATCTACCGTATACTTAGTGAGATTCGAGACGAACCTTTCGTCAAGTGGCCAGCCAAGCTAGGCGAGGCCCAGAAGGACTATGATGACAGATCCAGGTGCACCTTCCACAAAGAAAAGGGGCACCGCACTGAGAATTGCATGCCATTGAGGCAGCATCTGGAAGAGTTAGTGGCAGTAGGCCACCTGGACAAATACATTGAGGGAGGGGCACAGCCAGCCCCCCAGGACCACAATAACCCCAATGGGATGCCGATCGACGCCCCGCCCCAAGGCGTCATCAACGTAATACATGGAGTTTTTGAACCTGAGCGTGTATGCGAGCTCAGAGGTTCAATCAAAAAGGCTGAGCACTTAAGAGAGGTGCTAAGTGCCCAACCAATCGTCAAGAAGGGGAAGACAGAGGCCACAAATGTCATGTCTTTTTCGGATAAAGACTTGGCAAGGATTTATTGCCCTCACAACGATGCCTTGGTCGTCACTCTCCGAGTCAAGGATTTTGACGTCAAGCGGATTTTGATCGACCAAGGTAGTTCATGTGAAATCATGTACTATGAAACCTTCAAACAACTTAACTTGCAAGATAAAGACTTGGCGCCGGCCGTATCTCCCCTTATTGGATTCAACTCCATGCCAGAATGGCTCGTCGGCAAAATTATCCTCCCAGTCAGAGCAGGGAGTGTGACAAAACAAGTGGAGTTCTGGGTGTTGAAGGTCCCCTCCACCTACAACATTATCTTGGGCAGAACATGGCTGCATGCCATGTGCTCAATGGCGTCCTCCTACCACCAAGTGATGCGATTCCCCAACGACACCGGAGTAATAGAAGAAGTTTATGGAGATCAGATCATGTCGAAGCAGTGCTTTGTCACAGTAAACGGCAGCCACGCTGCCAAAGGATATGTTCATTCGGTTGAAGAACCTGAGAGTAATGAACTATTCGCGGATGTCGGCAAAGCGGCTAGTCAGAAAGCGGTGGAGGACTTGGTGGAAGTCAGGATAGATGAGAAGAACCCGGATAAGTTCTTCTTACTTGGTTCGTCATTGTCCAGCACTGAGAGATTGGAAGTCTTGGAATTCCTGACCTCCAACATCGAAGTGTTCGCCTGGACCCCATACGACATGCCAGGCATTGATCCCAACTTCATTTGCTACCAACTCAATGTCCACCCTTCTGCCAGGCCAATCATTCAGCGCACCCGCAGATCGGCACTCTATCACGCCGAAATAGTGGCGGAGGAAGTAGGAAACCTACTGGAGGCAGGGGCAATCAGAGAGGTGCACTACCCAAGATGGATTTCCAACACCGTCGTAGTGCCAAAGAAGAATGGCAAGTGGCGTGTCTGCGTCGACTACAAAATGGTCAATAAGGCGTGCCCAAAAGATAGCTTTCCTCTACCAAGGATAGATCAACTGGTAGACCTAACGGCAGGGCACAACCGACTTAGCTTTCTGGATGCATACAGAGGTTACCACCAAATCGCCATGCATGAACCAGACTAGGAGGTCACATCTTTCACAACTCCAAGAGGATTGTACTGCTACAAGGTCATGCCCTTCGGCCTGAAGAACGCAGGGGCGACATTTCAAAGAATGGTCACCAGGATGTTTGAGCCATTGTTAGGCAGAACAATGGAGGCTTACATCGACGATATGGTGGTCAAGAGCAAAGATGAGAATGACCATCTCAAGGACCTAGGTGAGATGTTCGAGATCCTGAAGAAGCATAAGTTACGCCTCAACGCGTCGAAGTGTGCGTTCGGAGTAGGATCTGGCAAATTCCTCGGCTTCTTGGTGACCAACCGAGGTATAGAAGCGGACCCTTCTTAGATCAAAGCAATACAAGATCTGGAGAGGCCAAACTCAGTGAAGGAAGTGCAGCATCTCACTGGCATGGCAGCTGCACTCAACCGATTCATAAGCCGGTCATCAGATAGGCTACGACCATTCTTCCATGCACTAAAGGCTAAGTTTGAGTGGGACGAAGAATGCGACCACGCCCTGGAAAGCCTAAAAGAGTACATGTCTTCTCCACCGCTACTTGTAACCCCAATCCCTAGAGAAGAACTCTTCTTATACCTAGCGGTCTCGCAGCATGCAATTAGCGCAGTATTGGTCCGCGTAGAAGGAATCCAACATCTTCCTATCTACTATGTCAGCAAGACATTACTGGGCGCCGAAACAAGGTACTTGCCACTGGAGAAACTGGCATTGGCCTTGATGATGGCCTCAAGAAAGTTATCGCATTACTTTCACGCCCACATCATAGTCGTCCTCACAGCCTTCTCATTAAAGGCTTTATTTGAAAGAGCGAACTTCTCTGGGCGAATTCTGAAGTGGGTAGTGGAGTTGGGACAATATGACGTCAAGTTCCAACCTAGGACCGCAATAAAAGCACAAGCATTGGCAGATTTTGTCGTAGAATTCACACCAGGGAGTCATCACCGCCTTGGCCGACCTAATCGAGACAACCGAACTAGGGATGGAAGTTGACGTCGGAATAACACAACCCCTAGTACTAGTTACCCAGTCAGGCCCCAAGGCAAACCGGAGTAAAGAAAGGAAGGAAGAAACAAACCATGCTACACCAAAACTGGACTCACCGACAAATAAAGACTTGGTACAAACAGAAAGCAAGGGGCAGGCAGCGAGCATGGACTCTGAAGAAGCCACCAGCAACATGGAAGATCCCAAGGCATCATCTGATCCCTCAACCTGCTAGAAGTTGTTCGTTAGAGAGATGTGGAAGCTCTTCGTGGATGGAGCATCCAACCGACATGGAGCAGGACTTGGCATAGTTCTCATCTCCCCAGACGGCCTCGTAGTGGAGCAGGCAATCAACCTTGGCTTTCCAGCTTCAAACAACGAAGCAGAGTATGAAGCATTTCTGGCAGGTCTCAAGTCAGCATTCTACATGAAGGCCACCGAGCTAATGGTCTACAGCGACTCACAGCTGGAGGTAAACCAAATATCTGGCGACTACGAGGCAAAGGATGATAGAATGGCCAAGTACCAAGAATTGGTCAGAATGGAGATAAAGAAGTTTGAAGTGGTGAGAATAGAACAAATCGGTAGGGAGGAAAACAGCAGAGCAGATGAACTCGCAGGCTTCGCCTCAATGGCAGATACCTCCATACCTCACCCACTACTGATTGACTATCTACCTAGACCAAGTATTGAAGACCCAGAAGCAGAAGAGGTTTGTTGTGCAGAGTTAGGCCCTTCTTGGATGGATCCCATCATATTGTTCCTGGAAAACGGCACCTTACCAGAAGAAAAGAAAGAAGCCAACAGAATAAGAGCAAAGTCACAACGATTCTGGCTCTCTCCATCCTTGGCATTGTACAAGAAGTCGTTCTCAGGACCTTACTTAAAGTGTGTTCACCCCAGTAAGGTGGAAGCATTCCTGTTCGAAAATACATGATGGGGTATGTGGCAGCCATCAAGGAGGAAGATCATTGGCATACCGAGCCATTTCACAAGGATACTGGTGGCCATACATGCAAGCGGATTCAGAGAAGTATGTCAAAAAGTGCGAAAAGTGTCAGAAGTTTGCATACCAAATACACCAACCTGCTAGAGAACTACTACCACTCACTAGTCCATGGCCTTTCGCAATGTGGGGCTTAGACATAGTGGGACCACTCCCAATAGCACCAGGCAACAGGAAGTTCTTTCTTGCGGCAACCGACTACTTCACAAAGTGGGTGGAAGCAGAAGCCTTGGCATCAATCAAGGAAAAAGATGTGAAGAAGTTTGTCTGGCAGAATATTATCACTCGCTTTGGCATACCAAAGGCAATCGATCTCGCATAACAAGACTCAATTTGTGGCAGAATTTTCAGAAGGTTTTGTGAAGAGAACAAGATAGAGTTCTACAATTCCACAGCGACATAACCCCAAGCAAATAGACAGGCAGAAGCGACAAATAAGGTAGTCTTGGATGGATTGAAGAAAATGTTAGAGAGCCAAAGGCAAGTGCGTAAGAGCTCCCCACGTTTTATGGGCTTACCGCACCACGCCTCGACGGTCGACAGGAGAAACACCATTCTCCTTAGCATATGGCATGGAAGCAGTCATCCCATTAGAAGTTGGCCTCCCCACAATCCGAAGTGAAAACTTTGATCCAGACTTAAATAGTGAAGCCATAGCCTTGGAACTTGACCTTGCGGAAGAAAAAAGAGACAGAGCATTGGTTCACATTGCCTCCTACCAACAAGAGTTGTCTAGAAAGTATAACAAAACAGTGCATCCAAGGCAATTTAAGATCGGAGATTATATGCTGCGCAAAGTAATGCGAAACACCCTAGTTCCAGGAGATGGCAAGTTGGGACCTAATTGGGAAGGACCTTACAAAGTGGTCGGATTGGCAGGCAAAGGGGCATACCACTTGGAAGATGAGGAAGGCAAAACAATTCCTAGGCCATGGAACACTGCAAATCTCAAGTTGTTTTATTTCTAGCTTTTTTTCTCTTTAAGTATGTGTAATTTTTTACTTCATCAATAAAACAAATCGATTCTTTTTTAGCATAACTGTTTTCAGTAAGAAAGTAGCTTTAGTAAGAAGCGTAGCATTGTAAACATAGTTGGCCGGATTAAACCAACTATGACCCCGCCTAAGCCCAGGATAAGGATCCAGGCTGCAGGACGTTTGGTCGGAATAACCAAACACTATATTCTAAGTTGGCCGAAAAAACCAACTTAGAGATTGGCTGGATTAAACTAACACCCCTCCTAAGCCCAGGATAAGGATCCAGGCTACAAGACGTTTGGTCGGAATAACCAAACACTATATTCTAAGTTGGCCAAAAAAACCAACTTAGAGGTTGGCTGGATTAAACCAACACCCCTCCTAAGCCTAGGATAAGGATCCAGGCTGTAGGACGTTTGGTCGGAATAACCAAACACTATACTCTAAATTGGCTGGAAAAATCAACTTAGAGGTTGGCTGGATTAAACCAACTCTTTATACTCTTCAGCCGAAGTAAGTGTATGGCTGAAGAGTGGTTGGCTGGATTAAACCAACTCTTTATACGCTTCAGCCGAAGTAAGTGTATGGTCAAGAGTGGTTGGTCGATTAAACCGATTTTTTATACTCTTCAGCCGAAGTAAGTGTATGGCTGAAGAGCGGTTGGCTGGATTAACTCTTTATACTCTCCAGCCGAAGTATTTATATCGGCTGAAGAGTGGTTGGCTTGTGAGATAGACAGCTAAACTGAAAACACAGTTCATGAAAAATTCATTGTAAATGCAAGCATACTCCAATGAAACCGAAATAAGAGTTTAAGATCATTTCATTTAAAGTGCAAAACAGATACAATTGAAGGGCCGCAGCCCGGTTACAAAGTTCAAATTCAAAAGAAGAAAGAAAAAAGACAATCAGTTAAAAAGGCCATCTAGTTCGGCGTCAAAGTCAACATCAGAAACACGCAGTCCGATTTGAGGTAGGAGCTCGGTCTCAGCTTGGACCTCGGTGTCAACTGACAGCACGGTGTCAACCGGCTGCTCATCAGTTAGGTCTCCAACTGCTGGTTCCAACAGAACTGTTTGATCGTTTGGTTGCTCATTAACGACCGAGGTATCTTCATCATCATCTTCACCATCATCGTCAGAACCTGAGCCTTCCAGGAATTGCTTTTGAAGATCGGCGGCGTACTGCGCCAGTGAAGCTGGAATAGAGTACTGGGGAGCATTGTAGACCTCGGTTTCAGACCCACACCGAAGCCGCTCCACAAAGACTCCTCCAACCGCACTTGAAGAAGAGGTCCTTGGCTGCGTCGCATTGAAGTGTGTATGCGTCCTCCGCCTCCTTGAAGCCTCATTTTTCGGCAGCTTTTACGTCCTTCTTCAGCTGGTCTATTTCGGCGTCTTTTTTCTTTTCAATCTTTGCCAGCAGGCGCAGATGCTTATCTTTTGCTTCAACAAAGAACCTTCTTTCTTTCTGGCCGAATCGAATTAGCCGGTCGGTCAGGCGACCGTTCTTAGAACGTAGCTCGGCAAGTTCCTTTCTGGCCTCCTCTAGCTCGGCCGATTTTGCTTCGGCTTTCGCCATGGCCTGCCTTGTGTTTCTTCTAAGTTCTAGCACTTTCCTATGTGTGATATGGTTTTTCTGAATGGCCTGCAAGAGAATAGTAATTTTCTTCTCAGTCGAAGTGAGAATTGAAAAAAAAACAAAATAGACAACAAAAAGGGACAGTGCCACATACCAGGATCATTGATTTCATTGAAGACCAGATGGCCTTCAGTTCGGTGTTGAGTTGTTTTTGGTGGTGCTCCGTGTCCTTGGGAAGGCATACACTCTTGGCTAAGTTAAAAGCCATCAAGTGGTCCTTCTCGGTGACAACGGAGTCAGAATCTTGGATATCTCGGTTGTTAAAGGAGAGACTGGGAATCCACTTAGAGGAGGTACCTCGGTCGGTGGGCTCCAGTTGGAGGCTCGGCTGAGGGCTTGGTGGCAGGACGGTCTCGTCTTCATCAGCAAGACGTGGCTCGGTTTGGCTAGTCCGGGCACGTTTGCTTGGACGAGATGAAGACGGCTGTTGGGATGGAAGGGCCACCACGATCTCAGTGGTCTGGCCGGCTTGTGGTGTCGGGGGTTTGTTATGCACAAGAATGCCTTCAGTCGGTTTTTCTTCGTCATTTCCTGTTCGGCTGTAAAAGGTATTAGGTTGATTTCGGGCAAGGAGGGGTCCGGTTGTGGTGCTTTCTCAAGAAGAAAATCAGTCACCCTCTCTTTTCGGCGACCGGTGTATCTGTAGGTCAGCTCGAAACTGAGAAGTTTAGCCCAACTTCTTTCTTTGACTCGTAGCGCGGCGCGAAGTACGCCTAAGTCGGGATGGCTATACAATGAATAAATGTGGGCTGAATCTGCATAAAGAGGACAACTGTCAGTCCATCTTAAAACTTGAAACCGAAGTAAAAAAGAAGAATGCATGAAAAACCGAAGTAAGTTTACCAGGGATTCCTTTGTCCCAGTTTATATGTCGGCCTGGGATCTGGGTTTGGTGGTCCTCAAAATTCCCAGATACCCACAAGAAGTCGTCGTCATTTAGGTCTTTATCCGGCGTATCTTTTATTATTTTTTCTCTACGTCGGCATATCCTAAGGTAGTATACCCACCCATCTTCTTTCGATCCTAAAGGGTATTGATGGAATATTTCGGCTAGACCGAGGTTCAGGCCGGTTTGGCGGTTTAGTTCAGCGATGCCCATTATTATACGGTAAGAGTTGGTAGAGAGTTGGGTGGGGCAAAGCCTGGTCTGCCTAAGGAACTCGCAAATTAATGGTTGGACCGGAAACCTTAGTCCGGTCTCAATTATTGAAAGAAGGGTAAAAGGTACAAAACCGGGTTTCCCCAAGGTACAATATTTGGTTCGGCTAGGGTGAGGTTTACATCGGTTGGAATATTGTAATCCTTTCTGAATTCGGCTAGGCCTCCTGGGGTTTCTACTAGGAATCTATACTTCCCCATTGTAACAACCCTCGTTACCGATTACTGACTAATCACTGACCACTGAATTAAATACTGATTATTGCTAAACTGGACCGCTAATGACTGATAATTGGATTAACTGAAGTATTGGATAGACTGATTGAAACTGGAACTGAAATTGAATAAGTTATCTATTGAATTGCATATTGTATCTGTTTGATTGAATGATTATCTGTTTGAATTCGTATGTTTAAACTGTTAAATGAAGGCCTTATCGGCGGCCGAATTTGGAACCGTTTAGTGTTTTGGACTCAGTAGAATATTCCTGATTTAATGGTATATTTATCTGAAAATTGTTTAGGAATGACTAAATTGGATTAAATTAAGTCAATTAAAGAGTTCAACTTAATTACGGAAATGCCATTGAGTGGCCTAGTTTATTCTTGCCATGTGAAGCCTTGTTTACACTTAGAGAAAACATTGATCAGCCTCTTATTCTTACTCCCAACCGACCAAGAGAGTAGAGAGTGAGGGACTTGGAGTGAAATCAATTTGGTCTTGAAGAAATGCTTATAATCTTGAAGGATTGAAGTGTAACTTGGCAAAAAAATTAAGCTCCTAAACCTTGAATACAAGATTAAGGTAGGACATTCATCTCCTTATTGTTGTCATTGAACTAGTTCTTGCATGTTTCATGTTAAATTTATGAGCTAAGTCATGCTTTTAAGCTTAGCATGTGAGATTGAAGCTTAATTGTTGCATGCATGTTGGTTTTAGTGAGTTTGAAGTGGATTTCATGGTCAAATGCCACATGCATGTTCATAATCATGTTTAAATCCATGTTTTCATCTTGTTTTGAAAAGAATGAGCTCATTTGAGCAAGCTTTGAAGGTTCAATTTGGTTTAAAATTCATGCATGGCATGTTTGAAGTTTATTCTTGAAAATGGGTTTGAAAATGGTTTTAATTGACTCACCTTTGGGGCTTGAATTCATAAATTGAGCTTTGAAACTTGTTGTATATTGATTTGGGATGTGTTTCTGAATTTGGGCCCAAGAGGTCGAGTATTGAGTGGTAGAATGCTTGGTTCGGACTTGGAAGACAAATCTGAAATTCAGAATTTGGCCTCCCTCGAGCGAAGGATTCTCGCCGAGCGACCATCGTTTGTTCCAGAGCTCCGCCGAATAATAAATGGTGGCTCGAGCGTAAAATTTCAGCATCCAGTATTTTTACTGTTTCATCAGACCGCTCGAGCGAAGGATTTCTTGCTCGAGCGAAGCCTTTGATTTTAAGCTCGCCGAAGCGAAGGAAGGCTCGCCGAGCTAGGCCCTTGTTTTCAGCAAATTTTGTAAAGTACTTTCTAAGTGCATCTTTGCATCCTCATCCCATTCTAGGCATTCTTAGGCCTAGTTTAAGGCATCTTAATGATGATATAGATGTAGAACACACTGAGGCAAATTAGGGTAAGTTATTGATCTTCCCCAATCAGATAGCTTAGTGTGTGTTCATCTCAGATATCGTGTAGGGTTGGCTTACCGAGGAGACGCTTAGCATATCAGAGCCCGTAACTCGTGAGTAACAATCGTAAAGATATGTCCAAAAATGATTATCTTCAATTTACTTTATTGAATCGCATCAGTATTGAAACGTTTATTTTATCGAATTTCATCGAATCGAATCGAATCAATCGTTCTCAATTGACACCGTTATCAATTGATATTATTCTCCTAATCAATCAAGCATCAATTGACATCGCCATCAATCGAATCGCCCACTAAATCGACATCAGATACTAAATGAACGTATGAGTTATATTCGAATCGCACTAGGGCATCCTTGGCACCTATCGTTTATTGATTTGGAGCAAAGTGCTACATCGAGCCACCTCTAGAATCTACGAGCTAAGTGCTACAAAGGGGAGCCACCTCTTGAATCCACATACTGTGCAGAGAGACCTGCTTGCCCCAAGTTGGAACCACTATCATTCATCACAGGATGGCCACTCGGTATACCGATATGGAGCAAAGTGCTAATCGAGCCACCTCTAGAATCTACGGAGCTAAGTGCTACAAAGGGGAGCCACCTCTTGAATCCCAGATATCGACAGGGAGCAAAGTGCTAATCAGGAGCCACCTCTAGAATCTACTTTAACTAAGTGCTACAGGGAGCCACCTCTTGAATCCACAAGTACCGCACCATTCTCTCAATTGGTATCATATCGCCATCTTTATCGCATCGCCATCGATGGCCATCATTTATCGTTTGGTCTCATAAGACCCGATCTTTAAGACCTACTGCCATCGCATCATCGTTACGCCAAGGATGTACCACATATCACTATTTTAATCGAATGACATATGGCTCAAATATGAGCCACAAACTGAATGACTGATAAACTGACTGAAATGACTGGTTTTAATACTGAAAGGACATTTATTCTTAACCCCCTTTACGCATTATATTATTCACTGGGCTTTAGCTCACTGCTCATATACATATGTAGGTGTACAGGCACCAGACCGCGGCTAGAAGCGTCAGGGTTACTTCAGTTTTGTCAAGCCAGCCTATGTGCCTCACTGTGAGGTTCCGAGCCTACCTTGCCAAGGGGTGTTTTAGTATTTCCCTTCTTGTCTTGTCTTCTTGTTTTGTAATAATGAATCGAATGTAATGTATAGATGTTCTTGTTTTTGTTGAGTAGGGATTAAGTCCCTATATTGAGTGTTTGTAAATATTGTATATCTTGCTACACTGCATTAATATGCATATGTATGGAAAATCTTTTGCATAACAGACTATCATGACTCATTGGACATTGTTTATTTCTTGCATTGGCTCCGCCAGTTCTCAGACTGCTTTTATCAGACATGTTTCAAAGAAAGCCTTGGTAATTTGATTCTTGGCGTTTACGGTGCTAAACCCATAGGGCCGGGTTTGGGTCGTGACACCCATTTATTGTATAAGTTAGGAATAAATTATATCGGTCAAAAAAGCGTGCTCAGTAGCTCGGCTGAGCGCAGGGAAGTGTCTGGCAACCTAAGTCTGCAAAGTGGAAAACAAGGTGTTAAGCACAGATCGTTGACAGTGCTACAAAAAACAAAGTAAGAAAAGGCGGGTCCTACTTCGGCTACGAAGTGTACTACAGGGCCTATCTCGGTTCGTCAAGATGTTTGGTTATCTCTTGCTCGCTTATGGTTTCATACATTCTAAGCATCAAGGCGACTTCAGGTCCATTTAGAATCGAGAAAGTCGGCTTAGCCCCCAAGGCTTAGCTCGGTCAAAGGCCGGTATTTCTAGTTCGGTGTGTTTTCATTTCGGCTAAGGTGAATCAGTAGGTTACCTATTGAAACTACTGAGATGTGTGCAAGTGCTAGTTCGGTTCCAGTTTACCTATATAGCAAAAACATTTTCTTAGTTCGGTTGGACGTATTTTTTGGATCAAATAAAGTGTTCTACTAGCTATTACTTGAGGATTCATGGAGTTCTAGCGTTCTACAGGCAAGTTTTTTCCAGAAAAGATACAAAACTAATAACATAAAAAGTGTTTTGCAAAAACACATGAAACAGAATACAGGAAATAAGAGGAAAAACAGGGAAACATGGAACAGATTCAGGATTGCTTACCTGGTAGTGAGAAAGGAGAAAGAAATGGAAGCAAATGGCAGCGCAATACGAGCTTCAGAGATGCAAGAGTGAAGAACAAACGGCAGTGAGAGAGAAGTTGAATAGTGCAGAGTGAGATCGAGAGTGAAATGATTTGTTTTGTGTAAAAGGCAAAAATGCGGGAACTATTCAAGACTTACGAAGTACGAGGGCGGCGTTACAACTGTGAATAGCCAATACCAGCATGCCACGTGTCCTTGAAAGGACAATCGATTCAGTTTCTGCAACTGAAGAGACGTTTGGGCCGGACAGGTATAGCCCGGCGTGGACTTAGCTCGATTGGAAAAGCTAAAAGGTCTTAGCTCGGCTGGAAAAGCTAAGCGGTTTTAGCTTGGCTGGAAAAGCTAAAGGATTTTAGCTCAGCTGGAAAAGCTAAAGGGTATTAACTCGGCTGGAAGACAGGTAATCCCTGTCATGCTTCGCAGATGGAATTAAGGGGCAATTGAGAGGGTAATTTATTTTTAAATTTGGCCGAGCTAGGATAGTGGGCCGATCTATGGTCCGTATCGAAGAGGCTGAGAAGATGGGCCCCGGACAAGTGTTAGTTCGGTCCGAGGTAAAGGATTTCCGCCGGAGTAAGTAGTTGAGTTTAGTTCGGTCTCAGGTTGTTTGGGTTAGCTCGGTCATGTTGTTCAGAACCGAGGTATATTGGGCCTGCTTTAGGACCTGAGTAAATGGTAGCTCGGCTTAAATCTTCTATGGATAGCTTAGCCTTTGCATGCGAGGCCGAGGTAGGAGAAAGGAAAGGGGAGTCGAGGTAACAGTCGTTCGGTCTTCAGTGATTAGTTCGGTCATAACGTATGGAAACCGAGGTGTGCTAAGTCCTTGGCAGGACTTGGTTCTGAATATAGTTCGGCTCAACTCTCTTATGCTTAGCTCGGTCTTAGTATGGGAAACCGAGGTAAAAGAAAGAGAACTAAGTGCCTAACTAACGGGTACTTCGGTCATACTGGTAGTTCGGTTATGGTAAAACCATCTCACTTGGTTTAAGCAGTGAGGGGGGTGTTGAGAGAAGCATTATCTCTCAGGAATATGAATCCTTAGAGGACTCTGCATGGAGGAGTAAGAGTCCTATTAGGATTGTGCCACACGAAACCTATAAAAGCTCACCCATATCACCTATGAAGAGGTAATGCAACTTTGCTTCCTGAATACATAGAACTTTTGCCTATTTGTCTTGCTTACTGACTTAGGCATCGGTGAGGTTTCCGGCCCACACCCGTCGGGTAGCTCACGTTTGTATTTTCAGGTGGTAGAACGACATCGTACAAAGGAACGCAGACTTGATCAACAGGATTATACGAGAAGGTATATTTCTTTCCCGTACAATAAATAAAATATGCCTATATTTTACCTAATTTCACACACCTTTTCCAAATCCCTCTCCAAATCCCCCAACCAAACATAGCATTAAGGATTACTCTGGATTATCAACTTAGCATGTTAATATGGTATTTTGAAATTAATAAAAGGGACTGGCTTTCTTCTAGTTTGTGATTAGACTAGAGGGTACTGTTGAATTTGTGGGGACTCATCATGTGTCTCGTTTCAATAATTTGAACCATTCAATATGTAGAACTCATCAAGTATTATATGCCTGTAAAAAATTACATTGATCAAATATCGATAACTACGTAATCAAATCAGTTTTACATTAAAAAAAAAAGGATGATGAAAAAATTATTGGACAATCTTCAATATATTCAAAGAAAAAATTAAAGAAAAGAGAGAAACTGTTTAATTACAAAAATCAAAACAATAAAAAAAATAAAAACAACAGATTCTTATTTTGTTACAAAACAAAATTAGAATCTGATAAAAATAAATACTTACCTATTAGTTTCTCGAACAAATTTTTGATCAAGTTCAGTGTTTAACATTGTATCCTTAAGACAGATCCGTCATCTCCTCGGTGCTTTCAGATTGTGGACATCTATCTCCCAAGATAAAATGATCAACAACGAATAGTAGCAGCACTACAACTATTCGCACAACGAATATATTTTGTGTTTACACTCTTTCTCACAAGAAAAATAATGCAACAAAATGCAGAGAGCAATAGCATAATTGAGGACGAAAATTTGAGTGAAAATCCAAATGAGGAACTTATATATTTATAGGTGAAATTGTGGCTTTTCAGTTTTGAATTCAACAGGTAGTAAACCTGTTTGAATAGGTATAGTACTTATTCAGTTTGAATTAAACAAAAATGGTGGCTTTTCAGTTTTGAATTCAACAAGTAGCAAACTTGTTTGAACAGGTATAGTACCTATTTGGTTTGAATTAAACAGATATAGAACCAGTTTGAATTTAAATTAAATAGGTAGGAATCTATTGGGTTTGAACTGGACAGATTTGAATATATTCGAACAAGTATGGAACTTGTACAAAAAATTTGAAGAGGTGCAAGCCAAAATTTGAATTTTTCCAATCCAAAGTTTGAAAACAAAACCAAACAGAATTCATTTTCCAAACAAAAAATAAAATTCAAATGTTTTTTGGCCCAAAAAGAATTAGTATTAGGCTGGACAAGCCTAACCTAACCTTACACCACGCACCCGCGCCCAAACCCAGCCCGGCCTGCCTGACCGAACGGCGACGACGTGTGTTTGTTTTGGGTCTAGCCCACTTTGCCCATAATCTTACCTTTCCACAAAACTTGGGTACCCCTTAGGGCCCTTCCCAAGTTTCAAACCCAAGCTTTATAAATCCACACAAAGTTTACCCACCAAACCAATGTAGGACAAACCTTAACTCAAACCTTTATAGAAATTCTACCAAACACACAATTTTCATAGAGCCCATTTTGGCATCAATTTTCCATTCACTCGATAATAGTTTTGAGCAACCAAATATACTACATGAATCACAACGCGGCATAGAACGCGTTACCACTTAAATCTGCCAACTTTGACGCATAGGTGCCACCTAAAAATTAGACTAAAATTTAGGAAAAATCTGTTTTTTCGAAACCATTTCTTACAAAAATAAACGGTTGACAGAAATTTGATTCGATGAGATAGTTATCGATATCCGATCAACGTGATTTTTTATAAGTATATAGTACTCGACGAGTTCTACGTATTGAATAGTTCGGATTATCGAAATAGAACCCTTAGTGGGCCTCTACAAGCCCAATAGCACCCTCCAGCCCGATCACAGACTGGAAGGAAGCCTAGTCCCTAATAAAAATACTAGTAATGGAATGAGTGGAACTGACTTGACTTATTTTGACTGATTAAGTGAGAGCTAAAGTTGGCCCTATCTATCTTCTTTTGCATTGCTTTGCCAATCCAAAGTACCACATACGTATGTTACTGTGCATTACAACAAAATAAGATTTTAAGGACGAAATTACTTTTATCTTAGTTGTCAAAAATGTTATTGTTCTATTTTTAGCTACGAAATTGGACATTTAATAACGAATCACTATTCCTTTGGAACTAAAATTTCCTATCTTTTTTTAGTACATTAAGAACATCAATAATATCATCTACCTATGGGGAGGGGGGTTAAGGGATTGCTAGAGCTCGAATCTAGTCATGAGCGCGGGATATAAAATCCCTAACCACCAGGGCACCACCTGGCTCAAAATTTCCACGGACTAAAGTAAACATAGGCACAAAGTGATTTAGTTATTAGCGGCAATTTTGAAATTGTCGCTAAAGATATTTTATTTTTTTACTTTTCCTGATAACTCACATCATGATTGGAAATGATCTTTTGGCCTTCGTTTAGGATATGGGTTTACTTTTTGACTTTTTGGTTATTTTAACGTAGGGTTAAAAAGTCTCGTTTAAGATAGATTTTTTGACTTTTTTAACTTTTGTAAGAGAAAAATGAAATAATTATGGTTTCGATGTAATATTTTGACTTGTTTTGAGAAGTTGGTTAAAATAAAGCCCGCTTTTTTTTTATAAAAAAAAAGTGTAAAAAAGCAGAAAGGTTATATAACTCAAACTAGGTTAAAAGTACCAAGTTCTCAAATTAGGTTTTAACTTATTTTGTTTCTTTGTTTTTTTTTTTTTTTTTTTTGTGTGGCTAAAATAGCCCCAAAACCATGTGCCAAACATTTTTTACAACAAAATTTACTTATAGGAGATGTTTGGATAGTCTATTAAAATACATTTAACTACCATAAAAAAAAAAAAGAAGATACTATTAGCTACACTTTATGGAGTTGCTTATAATTTATTTATTTATTTAGTTGTAATACTGTGTCAGAATATTTAATGCAAATTCTATTTACAACTTATAAAACAAAAATAATTTAGATAAGTTGAAACAGCGGTGATTAGGACCCCCGCGGATCCCCACCCCCTCCACCCCCACACACACGTGGGGTTGGTGAGTGGGGAAGGAGGAAAAAAAAAAAATTTTTGACCAATCAAAATTCAAAGGGGTCGTGGGGGTGGGTTTCAAAGGGGGTTAGAGTCTTTTTTGAAGTTGAAAACACTGAGGCCTTGTTTGGTTTGTGTTTTCCAAAAATTTTTGAGAAAAATTCTCTACAAATAAGTTTTTAAAAGTAATCAAACCAAACAAATTTTTTCAAAAAAATTTTCCAAAACTTTTTTGGTTTACAAGTTTTCAAAACAAATCTCTCTCTCATACATATCAAATCAATCACTTTTTCCAAAACTCTCTCTCAAAATAATTTTTCAAAACATCTTTTGAAAAAAACCAAACCAAACAACTTTTCGTACTTTTTATCTCTAAAACTCATCTCCCAAACTCAAACCAAACATACCCTGATTATTTGAAAAAGGAAGAGAGAGATATTTTAGCTTCTACTTTCTTACTATTAATTTTTAACTTGCTAGAATTTGTACCAAAAAGACTCTAAAAAATGAAATGCTATAGTTGCTTGTTTATTTGTTAAATGTTTTTTTTCTGTTTTTTTTTTTTTTTGAAAATCAATTATGAAAATGTAAGAACAAATTTATATTTTGTCATGGAAATTGTTCATATACATGAAATGGTGAGAGAAATGGGGGAAAAAAATTATTTATTTTTTTAACAATTGAAGACAAATTTTTTGTGTTTTGTAAATTATTTTAAATTTTAAAAAATATTCAATGAATTTTTTAATAATTTTTAAAAAATCTGTAAATATAGATACAAAAAATTATTTTTTTTGAGAAATAATGATAAGTTCATTAATAAAAAAGAAATACAGTTGAATAGAAACATCAAATAACAACATGAGATTAAAATAAAACACTATCAAATCCACACTCCCAGACCAAGCCATAAAAAATTATAAACATTACTAAAATTAAATTAATTAAAAAATCATTATAAAACTCAAAAAATATACAAAATGTCAAAAAAAATATTTTAATATTTTTACTTTTTACACACTTTTTTTTATAAAAAAAAAGTTCAAAAACTTATTTTCAAATATTTTTAATTTTTTTCCCTTCATATTTTAATTTTTGGTAAATTACAAATACACCTCCTGAGATTTGATTAAAATACGAATCACCCTCTGTAGTTTTGAAAATTACACTTCGCCCCTTGAGATTTCTAATTTCATAACAAATCGTCCCTTTTATTAATAAATCATCAAGTCAATTAACAGTTTTTAATTATGTTAAAAATATGTTTCATTTAATAATTTAGGTAATTTTATTATTGTATATGATAGCAATTATGAATTTTATTTTTTTAGTTAATTCTGTTAAATAAAAAATTCTAATAAGGGGGTATTTATAATTTTTCAAATCACATAAAATAAATTATATTTTAAACAAATCTCAAAAAATTATTTATAATTTACCTTTTAATTTTTTTTTAAAAAAAAAACACAAAAACCCTCCTCACTAGTCAGATAAAAAAACAAAAAAGTGATCAATCACTTTTAATTAATTTTGTTAAAATAGTTTTTTTTGTGAGAGAGGAAGTGAGTTATAATCTTACAAAAAAACTGTTTATAAATTGTTTATAAGCAACTTTTCACTAAAAAGCTGATTATAACCATCTTCTTAAAATATTTTGTTTCCGAGTGACTTTTTCAGTTTGATTTTTTAAATTATCTTTTTTCATTTAAAATTTTAAAATTTTAATTTTTTTTAAAAATTTACTTTTAAAATTAATTTTTATTTGAAATTAGATTAAAAAAAATTTATAGTAACTGTCCCATAATATAAAAAAAATATTATTATATTAAAATTTAAGTTTATGTTAAAGATATGAATAGTATATAATATAATATATTTATACTGCGTGATTATTTATGTGTCATTTTTTTTATCTAATTTTGAATAAAAATTAATTTTAAAAATAAAGTAAAAAAATTGAAACACAGAGAGTGACAGTAAAAATACATAAATTTTAAAAATTTAAAAAAAAAATCAAATATAAAAAGAGCAAAATATAATTTACCCATATATATAGTGGGTGTTTGGAAAGTGAGTTTTTATATAGATTTTTTTAATTGCAGGATATTATTTGATAAAAAAATTTTAGTGATTGGGAAGATAGTTAGATTTTTTTGTGATTGGATGTGATATTTGTGAGAACAAAAATGAAATGATTAGGAGGTTAGATATGATATTTTGTTTAGATTTATGTTTTTTAATTTTGCAAAAATTTTATCTTTTAGTGAAAAAAATAAAAATAAAAAATCCAAAATCAAATCTTGCCAAACACCGCCTACAAATTTCGAAAAACAAGCGCGTACGAGATTTCAACTCGTGTTTCTACATCAAGCAACAGTCCAGTGAGTCCTTCGATTTGACATAAAGTTTGAATTTGGGCCCACAATCACCTGCCCCATAGTTCTTGTCGGCCAATTAGGCTTCTTCCTCCGACTATTAAGTGGAAAAATTATGTAGTGGTGACAAATTTCAAAAACACTATCAACCTACCTTTATTAATTTATAATTTATCTTAAATATATTTGTATGATAAAAATAAAATTGAGAAAATGTAAAATTTATAAATAAAATAAAATTTGACTATTGATTTTTTTTTCTAGATAAATTATAAGTTCTTAAGTTTGTATTTATAGTGTTGTTATGACAAATTCACATCATGCTTAACTTAAGGTTAGGAGTTGTTTGGGATAACCTAAATAAGTGTACTTTTTATCTTTTTATGAAAAGATGTGCAGAAAAGTAGAGATGTGATGTGATGAAAAAAAAAAGATAAAAAGATAGATTATTTTTGAGTTGCTAAACTTGGCCTTATTTTGGATATGATATTATAAGCTGTTTTTTTTTATTTATTATAAAAAGACGTATAAAAATACAAAAATAATGTGTAAGAAACAAATTAATAAACAATTTGTTTATTGTGTTGCCAAATGAGCTCTTAATATTTAGGGGGTGGTTAGGGGACAAGTCAAAAAGTAAAATGTTGTACAAATTATCACATCACTTCTTAATTTTTTTATATCTTTTTATAAAAAATTAAAAAATAAGAAAAATAAATAAATTTCAAACGAGAATTTATTGATTAAAATTGTAAGACTCAATATTTTTTGTTAAAATTTTGGAAGACAATTTAAAAAAATGTTAAGTGATAAATAGTGTGGAAGAATATACTAAAACCTAGTGGTGGAACTTGGGTAGACTCAACTCAAGTAACCGGAGTCCAGCTTGAAATTTTTTAAGACATGGATAAAATATTTTTAAATTCGGTATGGGCTAAAGTAAAAATTCAAAAGTCCAAATAGTTTTGGAAAAAGCTATCAAACAATCCAAGCAACCTTAAACTCGAATTATATATATATAATATATATAAATTATTAGTCATTAAATAATATTAAAGCAATTTAAATTGTTAGATCATATTAAATATATATTATATACACAAGTAACACGATTCTATATTTTACTTATTTATTTTTTTCTCATAAATTGTAAAGACTATCATAACAGCATCTCCCTTACATTATATAAATTATTTGTTTTGATATTATTAATGATTTTATATTAAAAAAATATAAATAGTTTAATTTTAACAAATTAATTAACTTAGCTGCATTAAAAAAAGAAGGAAAAAATTAAAATTTATGTGCAATTCGGGTAATTCAAGTTTAACTCGAGTCGAGCTTAAACAAATAATCTCTAGTTACAATTTGGATTTGGGCCAGCCTAGGTAGCTTTTAGAACAATTTAGGTTGAGCTTGGACAACCTCACGATCCGTTCAAACTTGAGTGAGTTACACCCCTACTAAAATCATCAAATAATCTCTTGCATGGGTGAGGTTACGGCATATTTTGAGAAATCACAATTTTAACCAAAAAGTCACTACAAAAAATTTAATTATTTTTTTATTTTTTATTTTTTATACGTCTTTTCGTTAAAATTTAAAAAAACACTAAAAAAAATCAATTCCCAAAACAATCCATACATGACACAATAACTTGAAACTCAGTTTGGATCGTGAGGTGAGAAAGAAATGATTATTGTTTTTTACCATTATGTTTGAATGAATAAAAGAAAAAAAAATGTAATTTCTCACCTATTTTGTTTGGATAGAGTAAGGCTTGGTTTGGGAACAGGTTATTTTAGTAACTTTTTGGCTTTTTACGAAAAGGTGTGCAGAAAAGTAGAGAGGTGATGTGATGTGTTTTAGTTGACTTTTTGACTTTTTAGCTATTTTAGCCACTTCCCAAACGAGGCTTTAAGGAAAAAGAAAAAAAAATATAGTATTTCATTTTACTAAATAACCTTCTATATTAATAAGCTATGTTTTTTCATAGGGAGATTTGGTCAAAGCCCCATCACAATAAAATTTTAATACATTAAGGATAAGTATAAAAAATTTTTTTTAAAAAGTCCAACCCATATCACTATTACCAAAATATTAAATTTTAAAATAATATAACTTTTTATCTAAATGTTAATTTTTAATAAAATTAGTAGTTTTAGAATTTTCTTATCAAGATCTATTAAATAAGATCGATGTTGACTATGAAATTCTTAAAAAAAAAAAAATATTACTGTCAAAATAGATATAAATAGTAATATATTACTCTATTTGACAGTAACATGTTACTCTGACAATATTATCCAAGAAAAAAAAATATTTTACTTTATTTTTACTCAATTATACGCCTCCTCCTTAGGGGTTTATAAAGCAAAATAAATTGGCCTGTCTTTTTTACCAAACAAAGGTTCAATAGATGAGTTTTGGCCAAATTTTCCTTTTTCATAAGGATAATTTTGATATTTTAAAATTTTTTTATTAAACTTAATTCATTTTTACCAAATCTCACCACTTTTGGTGAGAAACAAAACACAGATTTGGTAAGAATTCTTTTCTCACTATCTCTTATCATTTCTCACAATTTCTTACCTACTTGACCATCCAATGAATTTCATATGCCCACGATTTCTTTTCTGCTTAAACTCTCCCTCCAAATGGAGTGTAACGTGAGGCTTTTGTTTGAGAACTTGGCCTTTTAATATTTCTCTAATTTTTGTTTTTGTTTTTGTTTTTTTTTTTATGAGGTAAAACGAATTAATGTGTTTGGAATATTTTTTTAGTTAAATAGATAATTATAAAGACAAAAGAAATTAATTGATATGTATAGGTGACATTTTAACTTTTTTGACTTGTAAACTTTTTTTTTTGTGGTTTTTAATTTTTTTTAAGGCAAAAAACTTAAAAGGCAAAGAAATCCTTAATAACAAGATATAATCACAAATTTAAACTTACTATCACTAATAGTTTTTAATTTAAAGTTACTATCACTAATAGTTTTTAATCTCGTATGTTATTAGACATTTATGTCAAAAATCTAAATTTAAAACTTTTGATGTAATTGTTTCATACTTTTTTTTTTAATTAAAAAGGACAATAACAATTTAAAAAATTATATTCTTTTTTTTCATTGAAAAGGACAACAATAATTTGAAAACTTATATTATTTTTACTTATTTCTCTACTGATTTTGTCCATATATGTCTACATGTTTGTCAATTAAAGTCACTCGTCGCTTGCATGTAACTTTTTTGACAAGTGGCCGACGGCGATTGACGTCGATTGATAGTAATGGCTATGTTTGGTGAAGTTTTTTTTTTTAGCTAAAATCTGATAAGGAAAATCAACGGTAGTTCGAAAATTTCGAGGGTTGAATGATCCGAATTTTTCGAAGGGAGAGAAGAGAGAGAGCGAAAGAGAGAGAGAGGGCGGTTCGCCTCGTCTGCGCACCTTGACGCCGTCGCCGTCTCGTCGCCTCATACTGATTCTGTCGGCCTTCATGCTTGACTCATGAGAGCTCGCCGTCGCCCTCTGTAAACGACCTCGCCTCTTCCTCCCTGCCTCCGTCTGCCCTCCTTCCTCCTTCCTCCTCCTCCCGATCTTCTTCTCCCTCCCTCCCTTCTTCTTCTTCTCCCCCCCTCCCTTCTTCTTCTTCTCCCCTATTCTTCTTCTCCCCTGATTAAACACAGGAGAAAGAAAAAAAAAAAAGAAAAAAAAGACGCCAAAACAACGTCGTTTTGGCGTCGAGCCACGTTTCGACCCACGAATTTCGAGCTACCAACCGGGGTGGAATCTGATAATTAGAACAACAATGTTAGAGGGTTACAATTTTTGTGATCACAATGGCTCAAAATTGTCAAAACGACGTCGTTTTGGCATGTTTTGCACTCAGAACGACGTCGTTTTGACAGTTTTGAGCCATTGTGGCCACAAAAATTGTGGCCCTCAAACATTTTCCTAATTAGAAATTAAAAGTTAAAAGTATTCCTTCTCTAACTTTTAAATAATTAGTTTTTTTTCAACTTATTTAAGTTTATGCCTGATAAACTATAAATAGAAATTGTATCAAACAATTTGACATAAGCTCTCAAATTAAAATAAGTTATAATTATTCTTTAGAATCTATACCAAACATCCCCATTGTGTGGGATAAAAGTAGAAAGTAGAGATAGAAAAAATACATATATATAAATGAAAAAAATATATATATCTAACAACAATAATTTATATTTCTCATCAATATATTTTATTATTTACGTTCTTAAAAATAAAATTAAAAAAATAATTCAATTGTTAGTGCTAAATCCATATACGCTCATAAAATGGACGTATCACTAATTTTTCATTCCTATTAAGGCTAATGAAACCTTGATCACTTTGATTCCCAAAATTGATAACCCTGAGAATATCAAGCAATTTAGGCCTGTCAGCCTTTGCAATGTTAGCTACAAAATAATCACTAAAATTATTGTTAACAGAATTAGACCTCTCCTTGATCAGATTATCAGCCCCAATCAAAGTAGTTTTATTTCTAGTAGATCAACCACTGATAACATCATCATTACCCAAGAAATTCTGCACACTTTGAGACATAAAAGAGGCAAACTTGGCGGTATGATTCTTAAAATTGACCTTGAAAAAGCTTTTGATAGGATCTCTTGGGACTTTATTTTTAATACCCTTGTTGAATTTAATTTTAATAAAAACTTGATCGATCTTATTATGAGATGTATCTCTTCTGTGAACACTGCTATTTTATGGAATGGTGAAGCCTTGCCAGCTTTTCACACTTGTAGAGGCATCTGACAGGGCGATCCTCTTTCTTCCTATATTTTTGTCCTTTGCATGGAAAGGCTCTTTAACATGATCAATCTTAAAGTTGATTCTAGTGATTGGAGAGGGATTAAAGCCTCCAATAACTACTCTCCTCTAATTCACCTTTTTTTTGCTGATGACCTTATTCTTTTTGCTCAAGTGAATATGGTTAATTGTGATGTGGTGATGGAAGTTCTGAATGATTTTTGTGATATTTCTGGCCAAAAAATCAATTTTCACAAGTCCAAGCTTTTTATCTCTTCTAATGTCTCTAGGAATAAGGCTCGTAATCTTAGTCAACATTGTGATATTCCTCTCACTCAAGATCTTGGTAAATACCTTGGCACTCCTCTTCTCCACAACCCTGTCAATAGAGCTCAACTCCAATTCATCATTGAAAAAATGCACAAAAAGCTCTCTTGTTAGAAAACCAATACACTCTCCTTGGTTGGTAGAGCAACCCTTATCCAATCTGTCACCCCAGCCATGCCCTCCTATACTATGCAAACCATTGAGCTCCCCAAAAACCTTTGTAATAACGTTGACAAATTAAATAGAAACTTTCTTTAGGACGACTCTACTTTCAAGAAAAGAGTTCACCTCATTAATTGTGACCAAGTTTGCTTATCTAAAAATAAAGGGGGGCTTGGCATTAGAAAGGCTAGCCATCATAATCATGCCCTCATTGCCAAACTAGGTTGGAAGATCCTTAATGATGATCATAGCTTGTGGACTCATATCTTGACAAAGAAGTACCTTCATAAACACTCCCTTTTTGACTGGCCTTTGGGTAAGAGATGCTCTCCCTTGTAGAAAAGCATTGTCAAAACTAGAGATACTCTTAGACTAGGTACCAAATGGACTATTGGGAATGGTAATAAAGCTTCTCTTTGGAATGACTGGTGGTGCGGAACCCAACCTTTAGCTAATACTTCACCTGGCCTTCACACTAACACTCATAGCACTGTCAACTCTATCATTAATGAGGAGGGAGACTGGAATTTGAACCCGATTGCTAGTCACCTTTCACCTACTGATATTGCTAACATCCATAAAGTCAAACTTCCCCAATTTGTGACTTTTCTTGATAAACCCTACTAGACAGGTTCTCCCCAAGGTAGATTCTCTTCCAAATCTGCTTATGACCTCATCATTAATGTTGAAGATTATAACTTTTGTTGGAATTGGATTTGGAAATTAAAAATTCCTCAAAAACTCAAAGGCTTCTTATGGCTTGTTATGCATGGTAGACTCCTCACAAATCAACTCAGAGTCAGCAAAGATTTTGACAGTAATGATCTTTGTCCTAGATGCCATTCTAATGGAAAAAGCATGAGCCACCTCCTTAGAGATTGCTATTACTCAAGAGAGTTGTAGAAAATTTTGAAAAATGATCAATGAATTAGGGATGGCATTGATAAGCCTCTGGATGTTTGGCTTTCTTTTAATCTTTGTGATAAAACTAAACTTGCAACTATCAACTGGAACATATGGTTCACTGTCACCCTTTGGTTCATTTGGAAAGGTAAGAATAAAACTGTTTTTGATAACTGTGATATTCACATTAGTGACAGCTTATGCCTAGTGTTCCAGTATACTCAAGAGATCCATGAGGCCTTCTAATGCCCCCTAAGCTCTAATCATCAAAGAATTAAACTAATCAATTAGTTGCCTTCTCCTATAGGTAATATCAAGCTAAATGCTGATTGATGTGCCAAGAAAAGTTTGGGAAAAGCTGGTTTTGGAGGACTTTTTAGAGATGCAAAAAGTTCTTGGATTCTGAGATACTCTGGAAAGTTGGATGTAGCAATAAGCCTCGAAGCAGAAATATGGGCTATTTATCGCAGAACAACCATTATTCATGAAAAAGGTTAGAAAAATATGATAATTGAAACAGACTGTCAAGATGTTGTCAACCTCATCAATGAAGGAGCTCATCCAAACTGCCATTACCGTGCTCTTGTGGAAGACATTAAATTCCTTACTTCTCGTATGGACTGTATTATCAAACACATTTTTCGAGAAACCAATCAGTGTGCAGATGCCATTCCTCACATGAGAGAAAACCAGGTGAAAGATTTGAAGATTTATGAAGACCCCCTTATTTTGTTAAGGCCTATTCTAGTGGCTAATATAGTTAGAATTGTGTATGAGAGGGATTAACCCTCTCTTTTCTTTTTTATTCTGCTGTTTAACTTTCCTTAGTACCTAAAAAAAGAATCAAGCTAGTAAAAAACTACTATAATAATAGAATATAATTTTTATAAATTAAAAAAATTTAAATATTTTTATAAATAATTTCATCCAATAAAAATTAAGTTTATTAAATTTAACTTGAAAAGAAAATGCGCATTTACTAATAAATCTTATATCCATGATTTATAGACCATTTAGTCCCATAAATTATCACATAAGTCCTTATTCACATCTGGAAAGGTAAAAAGATAATAGTGCACACATTATAATGATGTTTCATTGTTACATTTTAAAAAGGGATATTTACATACAAATCTTAATTTATGAATTTATACTCCATTAAGTCTCAACTAAGATTTTTTGAACCTTAAAGTCTCATTAAATTTTTAATAGTCGGAATTACCCTTTAAATAATAATTATTCATCATTTATCATTATCTATAAAGAAACATAATAATTTGACATCTTTTTTGATTTTCGAAACTTTAAAATATCAACTTCCAAATTGAAAAAACTAGAGGAAAAAAAAAATTATGAGCAAAAAAAAAAAAAATTTGAAAAAATTGAAAAAACTAAAAATTGTGTCTATAAAAAAGCATGATGATGGAACATTGATGTACAAAACTAAAAAAAAACTTTAAAAATGAAAAAATTGATAATAATCTCAGTTTAAAAATGAAAAAAACTGTTAATATTTTCGATTTTATTGGATAGTTGAATCAAATCAATAAGTAGAATGACAAAATTGTTTAATCTCATGCTCTGTTTTTTTCATCAGTTAGTGAAACAATTATCTAAAACATTATTATGCAAAATTGACAATGTTCTTAGTTTTAAAAAAAAAAAAAAAAAATTGATAATATTTTCAGTTTTACTAAATATGACTTATTGGTTCAAAAAATCTTAAATAGGATTTTAGCTACTATAATATTTGTAAATAAGACTTTTAGGTAATTATTTCTTTTAAAAATGACACATTTAGCAAAACTATAATAAAACAATAGTACACAAATATCTCATTGTCACATTTTAAGAAAAATTACTCATTTGGTAAAAGTTTAATAAGATAATAGAGTACACATTTGATAAAAATTTAATAAGACAATAGTGCATAAATATCCCATTATCACATTTTAAAAAGGATAAATTTGACAAAAATTTAATAATGCATAAATATTTCATTATCATATTTTAAGAAAAATTATACATTTAACAAACGTTCACTGAGATAATAATGCATATATTATAGTAATATTTTATTATCACATTTAAAAATAAAAATTTAGTAAAATAATAGTATACAAATAAAATATACATATATTTAGAATCTCTAAAAAATATAATGAAATAAAATTATAATTTATTTTATTTGAGAATTGATTATTTTAATTAATTTTTTAATTTTTTATAAAAAATAAAAATATAATATAATAATTTATAATAACGTTCTAATTTTTTAATTAAAATCTTAAATCCGAAACGAGGATTATCTGTTAAAAAATTGAATTTTTTAAGTAAATTTTCGAAAGATAATTTTAATGTGATACAGACAGATAGAAAATAATGACAAATATTATATGCCACGTGGCTAAATCTTGAAAGCTGTGTCTAGTCTGTGTCGTTGTGGGCTCACAAAAACAGGCCAGGTCGTGTCGTGCGCGTCGGTGATTCGAAAATGATATCACCACGCTCCTTTCAAGAGCGTGCATTACACTCGAAGCAGGATCATATGATCAGGCCCAATAACAATCATAGATGACTTCTTTAAAGTAAGGAATTCGTCAAATTTGTAATTTGATTCAGTTTAATCTAATTTGATAAGTTTGGATTAATTTTTTGAATCTGTGGTTCAGTTCGTAATTGAAGAATTAAAAATTCGTAATCCACGGATTGGTTATGGATTGAATTTCATGATTCCAGATTGAAACCGATCTAGACCGTATGCAAATAGTCTATATTTTTATTATACATCCTGCCTAATAATATCTTCTCTTATTCTATATAAAACCTAAACTTAAACCTAAACCCGTATAATATCATCTTTTATTACTTTTGTTTGTTAGTTTTTAGTTTTAATTTATGGTCTAAATTTTTATGGTGAATCCAGTTTTCTTATGGTTGTTTAAATTCTAGAACAGTATATTACTATTATAAAAAAATATGTTGTTATTGTGGAACTAATATAGCGCTATGTTTATGTTTTTATAAAATTAAAATATTATATATATTTTGTTATTTAATTATGTGAATCCGTAGTCCAAAACCGATCCAATCCATGTTTAAATGGATTGGTTCGGATTGGTTCCATGATTTAAACGGATTGGATTGGTTCTAATTTTTCAAGAACCGTAGATAACGGATTGGTCCTGGTTTTATCCCAATCCAATCCAATCCGGACCATGCTCACCCCTAGACTTCCTTAAGGCCCAACTCCATAAAATGAGATTGAAATTAATAAGAAATTTTTGAGTGCAGATTTTTTCTCTCATTGGTTGAGAGAGTGAGGGCCACATTTATGTGTTGGGTGATGAGAAGATTATATAAGAGACTATAATGTTTGTGATTGGTTGAAGGCACCATGTAGCATGTCACATGATACCCTATCTACACCTAAGAATTTTTCGAAATTAATGGGAGAATATCAAAAAAGTGGACAGTGAAAAAATAACGGTAGTATTATATGCATCAATTAGTGCACTAACTAATGTACTAACACTAGTTATGACATTATTATTGACTCCACTCATTAATCACATTACAAATATTAAAAACCTTTTAAATTATATCACATCATCAATTGATATACTAATTAGTATACTAATTAATACATATGATATTATTCAAAAAATAATTACAAAATAATGAAGGCGTAAATGATTTATGCATTCAATTATATAAATAAATCTTATACCTTCATTAATTGGACCTCTTTTTTTACTTTTCACTTTTTTGAAATTCTCCATTAAAATAAGGGAGATGCATATATGGCTACTTTTAGGCCCAAGTAATCTTGGGCCTTTAAATCCAATAGCAAACAGACATGGGCTTATTTATGTTGATGGAACATGAAGAAAATGTAACCCTAACCCCCAAAATGAGTAATTATTTTGTCTTTCTAAGAGCATCTCTAATGGTTATTACTATAATATCATTGTTATTGTTATAATTTGATAATGAATAGTGTTATTTTGTCAAATTATAACAATGGTGCTCCAATAGTTACTTGTTATTTTGATAATTCTCAACCAACTTTCCCTCTAAGTTTATAGGTGTTGTTTGGATATAGATTTTTTTGTGATTTTATTTTTGTTTATTTTTTGTCTTTTATGACATTTTTTAAACTATTTGTAAAAAAAATTATATATTTATATTATTCCTGACTAGACAAATATAAAAAATGAATTTTTTTAAAAAAATTAGAAAAAAAAAATAAATATAATTCAATTTGAAAAATTAAATAGAAAAATTAAATTTGAAAAATTACTTGGTTTTCTATTGTTTCAATTCTGTTTTTCAATTGAATTTGGAGCCACAAATATGTTCATATTTGCTGATGTGGCATGTTTGGCAATTGCTATTTTACTTGTCAAATTTAAAAACAGATATGTCATATGCCATCTTTGACAAGTAAAATAGCAAGTTATTAAAGACTCCCTTTTATCACTATTGTTAAATTATAACTTTGACAAATATTTTGGGAGCTTCATTGGAGATGCTTTAACCTTCTATGTCCAACCAATAGCAAAGAAATATATTATTTGATGGATATATGACCACGTGATCTTCTTGATTTGTGTGATAATTTTTTGCAAAAAAACCCCCCAAAGAACTGGGGTTGAAGAGTTCAAAATCAAGGCTAAAACTTTTTTTTCGTCACAAAAATTTGTTGTTAATTATTAGATTAGTTTTGGGAAAAAGTTCAACTCTCAACCGCTCCTCGTAAACATTTAAGTGCTACCTCAGTTTGGACGACAGATACTGAGGAGGAATGATAATATATTTATGTGTCCTTATTATTTTAATATTTGGAATAGACTATTGCTTACCTATTCAAATAGGTTCACGTTCTCAAACTACTTCATAGTTTTATTTCTCCACTCTATCACTAGAATTTTACATTGTTAGGAGAATGTTATTAATTTATTAAAGAGTAAAAATTAATAATTAAGTCTATAGTATTTAAATTTTTATCATTTTCTTGTATAGAATTCATAAAGCTACTAAACACTTCAATAACATTGACAAAAAAAAAAAAAAAATTTATCACTAATAATATAATTTCTATAAGTGATATTCTCATTCCTCTAAAAATTCTAGCTTTACAGTTAATCTTGATGTTGCGTTTGATTGGAGAATTTAGAGAGAGATCTGGAAAGAGAAATGGAAAAGGTAAGTAAAATGTGAATAAAACATACTTATATTTCACCTAGTTTCACACACCTTTTCCCTTTCCCTTTTCAAATCCCTCCTCAAATTCCCCAACCAAACACAATATGAATGTATCCATCATATTTTAATAAAAAATATGCTAAAAGCAAACTAAAGACTGCTGTTAGGCATTTTGACATAAATTAAATAAATACACCTATTTAGATCTCATCATCTCTTTATTTTTTTATATATATTTTTTTATAAAAAATCAAAAAATATATTTATTTAGATCATTTCAAATAACTTTTTAGTATTGGAAATTTGTGTAAAAAGTATGTAAAACTATTGAAATGTGTGAAAGTATTTTGAAATATATATAAAAAATGTATTGAGTTTATAAATCTTTTAACATTTAAGGCTTCTTATTGACAGCATTAAGGGGCTAGACATTTTTTATAACATATTTATTTATAATATTATAGAGAATGTTGGTGTGAACACATTTCTATTATAAACAGTGATAAAATTTTATGAACCATTACCGACATTGTTTTATTTATTTATTTATTTTTGTTTTTTAGAGTAATCTCAGACCACAAGTTATTTGGATGTCAAATAATTTTAAAATCTTTATTATTTGTCAATTATATTTGAAGGACACTGTCCATACACATCAAACATCAAAACAGTTTTTTTTTTTTTTTTTGAACTGAACATCAAAACAGTTTGTCAATGTAAATAATATCAAGTTGGTCCTAATCTCAATTGGTTGGTCAAGTGTTCCTTCCAATTATTGAAATGAGAAATCAAGTGGTTATTGATTTTTGGATAAATTATAAATATATTTATGAAGTTTGTTTAAAATATAAATTTTAAAATTATAAATACTCTCTTATTAATATTTTTTATTTAATAAAATTCATAATTACTTTGTTATGTAATAATAAAATTATAAGTAAATTACACTTTGCCTTCTTTATATTTGGCCACTTTCTTACTTTGATTCTTAAATTTTATTTTTTCCCACTTTAGCCCTTTATGTTTCAAGTTTTTTTCAATTTATTTCTAAAATTAACTTTTATTCAAAATTAGATAGAAAATGCCATAATAACTGTCATGACACACACACAAAAAATTTATTATATTTGAGTTTATACTAGAGATGTGAGTTATATATAATAAAAATATTTTATGTTATGTGATTCTCAATGTGTAATTTCTATTTAATTTTTAACAAAAATTAGTTTTAAGAGTAAGTTGAAAAAAAACTTGAAACATGAAGGGTCAGAGTGGGAAAAAATAAATTTTAAGTGCCAAATTGAGAAAGTGACTAAACATAAAGGGACAAAGTATAATTTATCCTAAAATTATCATAATTATTAATTGAAATATATTTCTGACATCATTAAAATTTGTCAATTAAGTTAATGATTTATTAATAAAATAAGTCATTTGTTATATGATTAGAAATTTGAAGGAGCGAAATATAATTTTTAAAATTATAAACAGCAATTTGCATTTTAAGCAAATCTTAAAGAGTATATTTTATATAAATTTTGCTCCAAAGAATAAAATTTAAAGTATAAAATACAAATATACCCCTGAAATTTGATTAAAATATGAATCACTTCCTGTGGTTATGGAAATTACGTTCCATCCCCTGAGATTTCTAATTTCATAACAAATGGCCTTTTATTTATAAATCATGAAATCAATTAATAATTTTTAATGATGTTAGAAATATGTTTCAATTAATAATTTAAATAATTTTATTATTGTATAAGAGAGTAATTATGAATTTTATTTTTTTAATTAATTCTATTAAATAAAAAATTATGAGAAGAAATATTTACAATTTTTTAAATTATAGAAAACAATCTTTATTTTAAACAAAACTCAAAAAATATATTTGTAATTTATCTTAAATAGTAAAAGTCCACACCTTTGCCAGCTCAAGTGTATACAGGTTACATATCATACGTAAGTGACGGGCATCCCAACATTTTAAAGTGAGGTTTTTTATATTTTAATATTAAATTTTTGGAGAAATTATAAAAAGAGATTTAAGATTTGACCTGGTAATAAATTAAATTTTTAATTATTTTACTTTTAAATTTTAATTTTTTTTCTAACTATATATTAGTTATAAGTTATAACTAGTAAAACAATGATAATTTAGATAATTTAATTATTTTTGTCGGTGGTACTGGATAGAGGCAATCAATGACTATGGACTGGAAAAGCAATGAGAGGGCTGGAAGTAACCTGACGAAGAGGAGTAGTGATGGTGGACTGCAAAAATGGATGGAACGATGACAGTGGATTAGGGAAGAGGTGGAGTAGTAATGAACAATTAGTTCGGATAAATTACACTTTGTTTCTTTTATGTTTGACAATTTCCTCATTTTAACCGTTAAATTTTTTTTTCTCCCCTCGCGTTTCATGTTTAAGATTTTTTTAAAAAATTTATTTCAAAAGCTAGTTTATATCTAAGATTAGCCCAGAAGACATATATTAACAGGTAAGTGGTATATAAAAATTTTATTATATATGACTCACATATCTGATATAAACTTAAATTTTAATATAATAATATATTTTTTTATGTCATGTGATAGCTAGTGAGATTTTTTTTTTTTTTTTAAATTTTGAATAGAAAATAGCTTTAAGAGTAAATTGGGGAAAAAAAAAAAATTGAAACATAAAAAGCAAAGTGGGAAAAAAATTTCATGAACTAAAGTGAGAAAATGATTAAATATAAAGGAGGCAGCATATCCAATTATTTAAATTATCTAATTTGTCCCTTAAAGTGATGGATAGAATTTATATCATTTTATAAGTTTAAAAATTTTAATTGAAGCAATTAAAAAGTTATGATTAGATTTGTTACCGACCTTATATTTTTCTTTTTATAATTTATTCTAAATTTTTTAATATTTTAGTTTCATAAAAAAATTCTTTTTGTGATGCAAAATTACTAATTAAATTAATGAGGCGTTTATAACGTATTTTTTTTAATTTTGAAATTTTTATCAATTTTTAATATTTCTTGTACATAGTAGATTTTATCAACAAAAAAAATACATATTTTGAATTTTGTTTCTGCGTAAAGAATTTGTCACATGTATTATTGATAAAATATATTGTAAGCAATACATGCATTTTGAAAAAGAATCTAAAATTTTTAATATAACTAGAAAAAAAATGCCTGTGCAAGGCACGGGACACTATTGTAATAAATTTATGTTTCACAAATATAATAATTTTTGTAGTAAATTTAAATTTCACAACTACAATAAAAAAATTTATATAAGGAAAAAACTATTAATAATGAAGTGTCAATGACATTTTGAAAATTATGAAGACAATGATAGATTATATTTTAATTGAAAATGAAGTAACTAGAAGAAGTTATACTATTCTATATATAAATTTGTATAAAATTCTATTGGAATAATTACAAAAAAATAAAAATTCACAGGGTTTGAACCATGTAACAAAATAAATTCTAAATTTTTAATTTTATTAATTTAAATTCTAAACTTTTGATTTGTTTTCAATCTAAATTTTTTATCTATTTTTGTTAAACAAAATGGACAAAAAAAATTATATTTAATCATTAAACTCAATATAAGCGTATAGAAAATATCTAAAATATAATTTCTATTGAATTTAAGGACTAAAATATATGTATATTTCATTTATTTTGCTTAACAAAAAATAGGCAAATGGTTTAGATTGAAAGCAAATCAAAAGTTTATGGTTTAAATCGACAAAATTAAAAATTCAGAATTTATTTTGTTACAACGTTCAAATTCTAGGTTTTATTTTATATTTTATTTTATTATAATTTTGCCAATTCTATTTGCATATCATTACTCTCAAATAAGAATGGGAGATTATTGCATTATGTTTGATTAGGATGCCCTAAAAAAATTAATTATTTTTTATTATTACTTGGATAAAAAGGAAAAAAAATTGAAGAAATAGTATCTTCAATAAATATATTATTTTTTAGGTGACTGCCTAAATAATAATATTTGACATTTTTAATCTCTAAACACTCCCATAAAATTCTTAATTACTTAAGCAACATTTGGTATTCTCCTATTCAACACTCACTTAAACTTTAACCCCCTCCCAAAAAAACATTTATCATTTGTCAAATACATAGATTGTTTCTAGCAATAATAACCTTAGCATAAGAAGTAAAAAGTTTAAAACTTTACTGTAAGTAATGTAAAATCAGCTCAAAAAAAATATTTGGATATTATTTGTCATCATTGAAAAACAATAAATATTAATGTGACAAATTTATGTACAATACTTTATTATCATTTTATGTGTCACAGTTTTAGTGATTTAATGGATTCCTACTCATATTTATTATGAATAGAGTATTGATAAATAATGACTCAATTTGGCATCACTTGTAACTGAGTTGTTATGATTATAACGTTTTAGATTATTAGTTTCAAGGAATTAAAATAAGTTGTAAATTTGTTTGGTATAACTTTTTATATTTTGTTTTAAAAAAAGTTATGCAAATATCTAACATCCACTTAAAATTATAATTAAAACAAAAGAAATAGAGTTATTTTGTCCATATAAATTAAGAGTCTAAAATAAGTTTCAAAAATTATATTTTACAACTTAAAAATATATCATTTTTTTATTTTTCAAATTAGTTGAAAAAATACAATAAATTATAATCTAAAATTGCAATCAAACACAATTAGTGAATTTTTTTAATTAAAAAATTGATTTATAAGTGTTATCAAAAGAGACAAAAATTATAAACAAAATATAAAAATTACAAAATTGTCCAAGCAAATAATAAAGAAAATAGAAAAAAAGAAAAATGAAGAAAACACAACACACAAAATAGGGGCCAAAGTGGAAAGAAAAATAGAAGCCATCTTGTACAGTGGCTTCGTTTGGGAAGTGGGTTGATTTTTTGACTTTTTGGCTTTTTTAGCTATTTTAGTTTGGGTTAGAAAGTTTGGTTTGGGAAGGACTTTTTGATTTTTTAGCTTTTTTGATTTTTTTTTTTTTTGTGAGAGAAGAGTGTAATGATTATGGATTGGATGTGATGTTTTGTTTATTGTGGCTAAAATAACCTATTTTATCTTTTGTAACTAAAATAGCCAAAAAAACCTATAAACCAACTTGCCAAACAGAGGCTATAGCAAGTACTAACTTCCTCTTATATATAAGTGTATAGATATGCTATTTTCCTTTCCTCCAGTTTGTATAAGCTCTTTCAAAAATCTCCATTTGAAAAACAAACTTCTTTCTTTTTATTCATATATGAAAAACAAATTTCTAAACCATCAAGTGATTTTAAAAAATAAATAACAATGAAAAAGCTTGAGATTTACCAAACAAGCCTTTAAAAAAGTATGAATTTTGTTAATGATTGCTCTAAACTCGTTAAGAAGACACTTACTAAGAAATTTGAAATGATTATACATTATTTATAAAAGTGTGTCATAAGAAAAGCACAACCACTTTAAATTTTATTAACTAATATTTCGACAATACTCGTTAACAAGACTCACAAATATAATTCACCCAAAAAAAGACTCACAAATATATATACATACTAGAAATGGGGGCACACATGATACACATGTATAGAATTGTTTCCTTCCAGCAAATAAGATTGTGGAGAGTCCAATTGAATTCAAAATCTAAAAATTGAAAGAGATTTTAAATTTAAAAATTGAACAGTCATATGATTAACGCAAAATTTTAGTTTCCAGGTTCATCCCCAAAGCCTGTGACATTGAATCTATTATTTGTAGGCAAATTTGCAAAAATAATGTGACAGATCACATTATATAATATAATATAGAATATATTATATAGGCATTACACTAATGGGGCCTTCTACTTTGGGTTGGCACTGGTAAGTGATGATGTAAATTAGTAATGATTATAAACTAGTGTGGTGTAAATTGTAAAATCAAAATTTATTAAGTTCAATTATAGTACTTGATTATATTTTAAAGTGGTGTTTTAAACTAATGAATGATCATTGTAGTGCTTTAGTTATGACCAAAGTAATTTTTGATTTGTCGAAAATGATGTTAGTTACGGCCTAATGTAGTTATGATCAATGATACAAATTCATATTTTTAGAACATTTTCCACAACACTCACTTTTTTCCTTTAAATTTTAACTAGAAAGTAAATTTTTTTCCTATAAGTAGGATAAAGCTCAATACGGATGGGGACAGAAAAGCTAGAGGAGAAGGGGGTTTTGGAGGGCTACTTTGTGAACAAGCCTAGAAGCCAAGTTGTGAGCCTTGTACAAGGGCCTTACTGACATACTATAAAAGGGATTGAACAATGTGATGATAAAAACTAATGCGGCCTAGGTGGTATAGCTGATGGAAGAAGAAACAAGGGACAAATGCCCATTCAGAAACTTGGTAGAAGGTGCCAAAATACTTCTCTAGGGATATGAGTGCACTATTTAACACGTTTGGAAAGAAGGTAATTTATGTGCGAATGCTTTGGTTAAATTAGGTACAGAACAACCTGAAGAAATGTTGGTGGTGAATGAACCATCAGCTGAAATTAAGAGCTTGTTAGTTGAAGACATGATAGGACTTTAATGAACGGACTTAGTTCTTTGTTGTAGTTCTCTCTCCAATTAACTTTTAAAAAAAAAATTGTGTATAGTTAGAATTTAAGTAAGAGAATGTGTATTGTTAGATTTTTTTATTTTTTATTTTTTTCTATATTCGATTTAACAAAAATGCTATGTTGAGTATTTATTTTTATTGTTTAATGTAGCACATTCCATAATCATTAGACATTAATATTATAAATGTAAAACCTTTATATTAATGATAGTAGAGTGCCACATTAAATAATAAACATTAATAGTCAAACTAAATAGTAGGTACAGCATTATTCTCTATGTAAATATTCTCCATTATTTTAAGTGACAGAATAAACTATAGAGTTTAATATATTAGTGACTTCTTACATTTAGGAAGCGACTATAGCATCCCTTTAATATATTTGAATTGATTTATTGCTTAATGACTCTAATTTAACTAAAATATAAGAATAGGGATTCTGTTAGATATGTAGAATGATCTTTCATTATTTTATTTATGGAATAACTATTCTCTTGTAATATTAAATGATAAGTTCATTTGTAATATTTTTTGAAAAAATTATAAATAAAAAAAAACCCTAAGACATGACCTCTGTAATAAAATAAATCGTGAGTTTTTTATTTTTTTAATTTAAATCCTAATTTTTTTTTAATTTTCAATCTAAATCATTGAACTATTTTTGTTAAGTAAATTATAAATATACCCCTAAAATTTGATTAAAATATGAATCACTTCCTGTGATTTTGGAAATTACGTTCCACCCCTGAGATTTCTAATTTCATAATAAATGGCCTTTTTATTAATAAAGCATGAAATCAATTAATAATTTTTAATGATATTAGAAATATGTTTCAATTAATAATTTAAGTAATTTTATTATTATATAAGAGAGTAATTATGAATTTTATTTTTTTTAGTTAATTTTATTAAATAAAAATTTTTGACAAGAAATATATATAATTTTTTAAATTACAAAAAAATAATCTTTATTTTAAATAAAACTCAAAAAATATATTTATAATTTATCTTAGATAGCAAAAGTCCACGCTTTTGCCAGCTCAAGTATGCACACGTTACATATCATACGTGTACGGGAAAGAAATACACCTTCTCGTATAATCCTGTTGATCAAGTCTGCGTTCCTCGTACGATGTCGTTCTATCACCTGAAAACACAAATGTGAGCTAGCCGACGGATGTGTGCCGGAAACTTCTCCGATGCCTAAGTCAGTAAGCAAGACAAGTAGGCAAAAGCTCTATGTATTCAGGGAGCTAAAGTTGCATTACTTCTCCAAATGTGATATTAGTGAGCTTATATAGGTTTCGCGTGGCACAATCCTGATAGGACTCTTATTCCTCCATGTGCAGAGTCCTTTTAGGATTACTCCTCATCGCGTAGAGTCCTCCTTGGATTCATACTCCTGGAAGACAATGCTTATCCTCCAACACTCCCCTCACTGCTTAAACCAAGTGAGATGGTTCTTCCTATGGCCGGACTACTTCATGACCGAAGTAACTATTAATTCGGCCCTTACTTTATTTTCCCTTACCTCAGTTTTCCCATACTAAGACCGAGCTATCCATAAGGGAGTTAAAACCGAGCTATCTTTAGAACCATAACTACTTCGGTTCCTCTCATGCTATAACCGAAGTACCCATCGAAGACCGAAACTTCCGTGCTACTCCACTCAACCGGAGTAGAGTTCAGTCCTTTCAAGACCGAGCTAACCACCACGGCTGTGTGACCGGTCTATCTTCTAAGTTACTCCTCCAAACCGGAGTATCCTACATGGCCCTTCTACTCGACCCTCTCCATTTCGGCCCTTAGGCCCAACACCCAGCTCGGCCCAAATTTATATAAATTACCCTCTCAATTGCCCCTTAATTCCATCTGCACAGCATGATAGGGATTACCTGTCTTCGAACCGAACTAAAGTTTTAGCTTATCCAACCGAGCTACAATCCTTTAGCTACTCCAGCCGAGCTAAAAACCTTTTTAACTCCTCTAGCCGGGCTAAGTTTAAGCTGAGCTAAGAACGTCCGGTCAAACGTCTCTTCAGTCACAGCAACTGAAGCGTTCCACATTCTAATGACACGTGGCAAGCCCCTATTGGCCATTCACAGCTGTTGCGCCGCCCTCGTACCCCGCAAAAATTTGAACAGTTCCCGCCTTCAATTCTTGTCCTTTTTACAAAACATACCCCTCATTTTTGCCTCCCACTCTGCACTTATTCATCTTCATCCTTGTATCTTAAGAGCTCGTGCCCTCCATTGCTGTTGCTACGTTTGCTTCTACCTCCAGCCTTTCTCCCTTCCTGGTAAGCTTCTTCCAAATCTGTTCTCTGTTTTCTATGATTTCTGTTTTTATATGTTTTTGCAAAACACTCTCATGTTGCAAGTTTCATATTTTCTGGAAAAACTTGTCTCTAAACTGTTAGAACTTCATAAGATAATCAATAGAATGCCATTTCGATCTCTATACATGCCCCAACCGAAGTAGAACACTGTTTGCGATGTATGTAAGGATATAGGTGAACTGAAACCGAACTAGTACTTGCGCACATCAAAGTAGTTTCAACAAGTCACCAACCGATCCACAATAGCTGAAACAAAAACCACCGAACTAGAAACCATAGCACCTGACCGAGCTAAAACTTCAGGGGCCATGCCAGCATTTCTTAGTTCCTAAACCGAACTCAGAAAGCTGCCTCTTGGCGTTCAGCCGGAATAACAAAACAAAAAGTAGAACCGAACTAACCCAACGACTTGCCAAAACCGAGATAACATGCTCCTCTCTGAAACCGAGGTAGATCCCGCAGCAATCCATCTAGCCGAAGTAAGGCTTCCTTTCCTTGTTTTGTTTTTTATAGCACGGTCGATGATCTGTGCTTAACACCTTGTTTTTCCAATTTGCAGACTTAGGTTGCCCAGATACTTCCTCCGTGCACTCAACCGAGCTCCCGAGTCCAAATCCTCAGCCGAACTAAATTATTTATAAGTTATTCAATAAATGAAATCTGATTTTTTGGTAGAAACCCCAGGCGGCTTAGCCGAATTCAGAAAGGATTACAACATACCAACCGATGTAAACCTCACCCTAGCTGAACCAGATGTAGATCCATGGGGCAACCCAGGCTTTGTCCCTTTCACCATTCAATCAATAATAGAGATCGGACTACGATTCCCAGTCCAGCCTTTAATCTGTGAGTTTCTTAGGCAAACCAGACTATGCCCAACTCAACTCTCCACCAACACATACCGCATAATAATGGGCATAGACGCCCTAAACCGCCAGACCGGTCTTACCCTAGGCCTAGCCGAAATACTCCATCAGTACTCATTAGGATCCAAGAATGAAGGCTGGTGTTATTACTTGAGAATACGTCGAGGCCGAGAAAAAATAATTAAGGACACACCGGACAAAGACCTAAATGATGATGACTTCTTCTGGGTGTCTGGCAACTTCGAAGACCATCAAGCTCAGATTCCTGGCCGAAAAATAAATTGGAATAAAGGAGAACCCGGTATACATATTCCGGTTGCCTTTCTCACTTTTCTTTATCTCGGCTTTTCTCTCTTGAACCGAACTAACAGTTTGTTTTTCATTTTGCAGTTTCAGCTCATCTTCACTCTCTCTACAACTACCCCAACCTAGGCGTTCTGCGCACCGCACTACGGGTTCGGGAAAGAAATTGGGCTAAATTGCTAGACTTCGAACCGACATACCGCTACTCCGGCCGCCGAAAAGCAAGGGTAACCGACTTCCTGCTTGAAGACGCGCGAACAGAACAAACTTGCCTCGAGATCAACCTAGTTCAACTCACAGCCGAGCAAGAAATGGCTAAGAAGAACAGATTGAAGGCCCTCCTAACGAAACAACTCGGCAGGAATCAGTGCCACCGAGACCGTGGTGGCACTCCCATCTCAACGCCATCTTCATCACGACCAAGCAAGCGTGCGGACTAGCCAAACCGAGCCACGTCTTCCGATGAAGACGAGACCGCCCGCCAACAAGTCCTCCACCAAGCCCTCGGTAGCTCTCCAACCAGAACCCACCGACCGAATCGCTTCTCCCAAGTGGACTCCTGTACTCACCTTCAATGACCGAGACATCACCGCGTCTGATTCGGTGGTCTCAGAGAAGGATCATCAGATGGCTTTCAACTTGGCCAAGAGTGTGTGCCTCCCCAAAGACATGGAGCACCACTACAAACAGCTCAACACCGAGCTAAAGTCAATCCAGTCCTCCACTAAGTCCATGATCCTGGTAAGCAGTATTCCTCTCCATGTAAGATTTCTTCATCTTTTTTTATTTTTTTAACTTGGAGTCCGGCTAACGTTATTCCTTCTTTGCAGGCCATCCAGAAAAACCAAGTCACTCACAAGAGGGTTATGGAGCTTAGGAGGAGTACCAGAGAGGCCATGGCTAAGGCCGAACTAAAGACGGCCGAACTGGAGGAGGCGAAGAAGCAATTGGCCGAGCTTCGGGAAGAGAACGGTCGGCTGACCGAGATCGCCAATTCGGTCGAGGCCGAAAAGAAAAAAGTTTCCGTCGAGGAAAAAGATAGATACCTCCGTATCTTGGCGGCAATTGAGAAGAAAAAAGACACCGAGATAAACTAGTGGAAGGGGGAGGTGAAGAAGGCCGAGAAGCGAGGCTTCAAGGAGGCCGAAGACGCCTACACCCTGCAATGCAACGCAGCCAAAGATCTCTTTTTTAAATGTGGCTAGAGAGCTGCGGTGGAGAAGCTCGGTTGTACGCCTGACACCGAGGTCTACAACGCTCCACCGCATTCATTCCATTTCACTCTCTGTCTGGCCGATCTCCAAAAAGCCTTTCTTGAGGGGTCCGGTGATGATGATGACGATGATGATGAAGATGATGAGCCATCTCACACTCCGGTTGCCAACGAGCAGCAGAACAGTAAGGCAGTTCGGTCTGAGCTAGTTATTGAGGATCCAACTCTTGAGCTGCAGCCGACTGACACCGAAGTTGACACCGAAGTCCCACTTCAAACCGTGCTCCCCTCTGACACCGGACTTCAAGCGACTGTTGATGCAGAATTTGATGTCGAGCTTGATGCACTTCTCGGTTGATTTTTTTCTTCTGTTGTATTTGAACTTTTTTGTAACCGGGCTGCAGCCCCTCCACTTGTACTTCTCTGTTTTTTAATGAAAAAATTTTCTTCAACTCTTATTCCGGTTTTGTGTGTGTATGCTTGTATGTGCAATGAATTTTCCATGTAATCATTTGCAGACTTTGATCTCGGTTCTAGCTATCTAACTCACTAGCCAACCACTCTTCAAATATATAGCTTACTTGGTGCAGTACAAAGAGTTGGTTTAATCCACCAACCACTCTTGACCATACACATACTTGGTGAAGAGTACAAAGAGTTGGTTTAATCCGACCAACCACTCTTGAATTACACTTACTTGGTGAAGAGTACAAAGAGTTAGTTTAATCGATAACCACTCTTGACCATACATACTTTTTGAAGAGTACAAAGAGTTGGTTTAATCGACCAACCACTCTTCAAGTACACTTACTTGGTGAAAGAGTACAAAGAGTTGGTTTAATCGACCAACCACTCTTGACCATACACATACTTCGGTGAAGAGTACAAAGAGTTGGTTTAATCGACCAACCACTCTTGGTAGTACACTTACTTCGGCTGAAGAGTACAAAGAGTTGGTTTAATCCAGCCAACCACTCTTCAGGCATACATACTTCGGCTGAAGAGTATAAAGAGTTGGTTTAATCCAGCCAACCACTCTTCAGCCGTACACTTACTTCGGCTGAAAAGTACAAAGAGTTGGTTTAATCCAGCCAACCACTCTTTAGCCATACACATACTTCGGCTGAAGAGTACAAAGAGTTGGTTTAATCCAGCCAACCACTCTTCAGCCGTACACTTACTTCGGCTGAAGAGTACAAAGAGTTGGTTTAATCCAGCCAACCACTCTTCAGCCATACACATACTTCGGCTGAAGAGTACAAAGAGTTGGTTTAATCCAGCCAACCACTCTTCAGCCGTACACTTACTTCGGCTGAAGAGTACAAAGAGTTGGTTTAATCCAGCCAACCACTCTTTAGCCATACATACTTTGGCTGAAGAGTACAAAGAGTTGGCTTAATCGATAACCACTCTTGACCATACACTTACTTTTGAAGAGTACAAAGATAGTTTAATCGATAACCACTCTTGACCATACACTTACTTGGTGAAGAGTCTGAAGAGTTGGTTTAATCGATAACCACTCTTGACCATACACTTACTTTGAAGAGTCAGAGAGTTGGTTTAATCCACCAACCTCTAGGTTGGTTTTCGATAACCACTCTTGTAGTACACTTACTTAATTTGAAGAGTACAAAGAGTTGGTTTAATCGACCAACCACTCTTGACCATACACTTACTTGGTGAAGAGTACAGAGTTGGTTTAATCGGCCAACCCCTAGGTTGGTTTTTTCAGCCAACCTAGAATATAGTGTTTGGTTATTCCGACCAAACGTCCTGCAGCCTGGATCCTTATCCTGGGCTTAGGAGAGGTCATAGTTGGTTTAATCCGGCCAACTATGTTTACAATGCTACTAACTTGCAAAAGTTACGTTCTACTAAAAACAAATATGCTAAAAAAGAATCGATTTGTCTTATTGATGAAGTGAAAAATTACACATACTTAAAGAGATAAAAGAAAAAAGCTAAAAGTAGAATAACTTAAGATTGGCAGTGTTCCATGGCCTAGGAATTGCTTTGTCGTCCTCGTCTTCCAAGTGGTATGCCCCCTTTCCTGCTAATCCGACCACTTTGTAAGGACCTTCCCAGTTAGGACCTAACTTGCCGTCTCCTGGGACCAATGTGTTGCCCATAACCTTGCGAAGTACCCAATCGTCGATCTTGAATTGCCTTGGATGAACAGTTTTGTTATACTTCCTAGATAGTTCTTGTTGGTAGGAGGCGATATGAACCAATACTCTGTCTCTTCTTTCTTCCGCAAGGTCAAGTTCCAATGCTATAGCTTCGCCGTTTAAGTCTGGATCAAAATTTTCGCTCCGAATTGTGGGGAGTCCGACTTCTAATGGGATGACTGCTTCCATGCCATAGGCTAAGGAGAATGGAGTTTCTCCTGTTGACCACCGTGGTGTGGTGCGATAAGCCCATAAAACATAAGGGAGCTCTTCTGCCCACTTGCCTTTGGTTTTCTCCAACCTTTTCTTCAATCCGTCCAAAACTACCTTGTTTGACGCCTCTGCCTGACCGTTTGCTTGGGGATACGCCGGTGTAGAATTGTAGAATTCTATCTTGTACTCTTCGCAAAAGCCTCTGAAAATTTTACCGTCGAATTGAGTGCCGTTGTCTGAGATCAGTGCTTTTGGTATGCCGAAGCGAGTAATGATGTTCTGCCAAATAAACTTCTTCACATCTTTTTCTTTGATTGACGCCAAGGCTTCTGCTTCCACCCACTTGGTGAAGTAGTCTGTTGCCGCAAGGAAGAACTTCCTGTTGCCTGGTGCTGTTGGAAGTGGACCTACTATGTCTAAGCCCCACATTGTGAAAGGCCATGGACTAGTCAAAGGTAGGAGTTCTCTGGCGGGTTGGTGTATTTGGTGCGCAAACTTCTGACACTTTTCGCATTTTTTGACATACTTCTCTGAATCTGCTTGCATGTACGGCCACCAATATCCTTGTGAAATAGCTCGGTATGCCAATGATCTCCCTCCTTGATGGCTGCCACATACCCCGTCATGTATTTCGAACAGGAATGCCTCCACTTTGCTGGGGTGAACACACTTTAAGTAAGGTCCTGTGAACGACTTCTTGTACAATGCCAAAGATGGAGAGAGCCAAAACCGCTGCGACTTTGCTCTTATTCTGTTGGCTTCTTTCTTCTCTTCTGGGAGGGTGCCGTCCTTTAGGAATAGTATGATGGGATCCATCCAAGAAGGACCTAACTCTGCACAACATACTTCTTCAGCTTCCGGGTCTTCAATGCTTGGTCTAGGCAGATAGTCGATTAGTAGTGGAGGGGGAGTGTTGGAGGTGTCTGCCATTGAGGCGAAGCCTGCGAGTTCGTCTGCTCTGCTGTTTTCCTCTCTGCCAATCTGTTCTATCCTGACTACTTCGAACTTCTTTATCTCTGTTCTGACCAAGTCTTGGTACTTGGCCATCCTATCATCATTTGCCTCGTAGTCGCCTGATATTTGGTTTACCACCAGCTGTGAGTCGCTGTAGACCATTAGGTCGGTGGCCTTCATGTAGAATGCTGTCTTGAGACCAGCCAGAAGCGCTTCATACTCCGCTTCGTTGTTTGACGCTGGAAAGCCAAGGTTGATTGCTTGCTCCACTATTAGGCCGTCTGGAGAGATGAGGACTATGCCAAGTCCTGCTCCATGCCTATTAGATGCTCCATCCACAAAGAGCTTCCACATCTCCCCAATGAACAACTTCTAGCAAGTGGAGGGATCGGATGATGCCTTGGGATCTTCCACGTTGCTAGTGTCTTCTTCAGAGTCGATGCTTGCTGTCTGCCCCTGGCTCTCTGTTTGCACCAAGTTTTTGTTAATCGGTGAGTCCTGACTTGGTGTAGCATGGTTCACTTCTTCCTCCCTTTCTTTACTCTGGTCCGCCTTGGGGCCAGACTGAGCAACCAGTACTAGGGGTTGCGTTATTCCGACGTCAACTTTCATCCCTAGTTCGGCCGTTTCAGTCAGGTCGACTGGGCAGGTGTGATGACTTCCAGGAGTGAACTCTGCGACAAAATCCGCTAATGCTTGAGCTTTTATTGCGGTCCTGGGTTGGAACTTGATGTCGTATTGTCCCAATTCTACTGCCCACTTCAGAATTCGTCCAGAAAAGTTCGCCCTTTCAAATAAAGCCTTGAGGGGGAAGGCTGTGAGAACAACTATGGTGTGGGCGTGAAAGTAATGCGACAACTTTCTTGAGGCCATCATTAAGGCTAATGCTAGTTTCTCCAGTGGCAAATATCTTGTTTCGGCGCCCAGTAACGTCTTACTGACATAATAGATGGGCAAGTGTTGGATCCCTTCTGCGCGGACCAACACTGCACTAATTGCATGCTGCGATACTGCCAAGTAGAGGAAGAGTTCTTCTCCAGGTACTGGAGTGACAAGTAGTGGTGGAGAAGACATGTATTCCTTCAAACTCTCCAGAGCTCGGTCGTATTCTTCATCCCACTCGAACTTAGCTTTTAATGACTGAAAGAATGGACGCAACCTGTCTGAAGACCGGCAGATGAATTGGTTAAGTGCTGCTGCCATGCCGGTGAGATGCTGTACTTCCTTTACTGAGTTAGGCCTCTCTAACTCCTGAATTGCTTTGATTTGGGAGGGGTCTGCCTCAATACCCCGGTTGGTCACCAGGAAACCCAGAAACTTGCCAGACCCCACACCGAATGCGCACTTAGAGCCGTTAAGGCGCAGCTTGTGTTTCTTCAGGATCTGGAACATATCATCTAGGTCCTTTAGATGGTCATCTGCGTCCTTGCTTTTGACCACCATGTCGTCGATGTAAGCCTCCATTGTTCTGCCTAACAATGGCTCAAACATCTTGGTGACCATTCTCTGAAACGTCGCCCCCGCATTCTTCAGGCCAAAGGGCATGACCTTGTAGCAGTATAGTCCTCTTGGAGTGGTGAAGGATGTTACTTCCTGATCTGGTTCGTGCATGGCTATCTGATGGTAGCCTCTGTATGCGTCAAGGAAGCTAAGCCTGCTGTGTCCAGCTGTTAGGTCCACCAATTGATCTATCCTTGGTAGGGGGAAGCTATCCTTCGGGCATGCTTTATTGACCGTCTTGTAATCGACGCAAACGCGCCACTTGCCATTCTTCTTTGGCACCATGACCGTGTTAGAGATCCATTTGGGGTAATGTACCTCTCTGATTGCCCCTGCTTCCAGCAGGTTTCCCACATCTTCTGCTACTATTTCGGCGTGATGGAGTGCCGATCTGCGGGTGCGCTGAATGACTGGCCTGGCGGAAGGGTGGACATTGAGTTGGTGGCAAATGAAGTTGGGATCGATGCATGGCATGTCGTATGGGGTCCAGGCGAACACTTCGATGTTGGAGGTCAGGAATTCCAAGACTTCCAATCTCTTAGTGCTGGACAACGACGAGCCAAGTAAGAAGAACTTATCCGGGTTCTTCTCATCTATCCTGACTTCCACCAAGTCCTCTACAGCTTTCTGACTAGCCGCCTTGCCAACATCCGCGAATAGTTCATTACTCTCTGGTTCTTCAACCGAATGAACATATCCTTTTGCAGCGCGGCTGCCATTCGTAGTGACGAAACATTGTTTGGACATAACCTGGTCCCCGTACACTTCTTCAATTATTCCGCTGTCGTTGGGGAACCTCATCACTTGGTGGTAATAGGATGCCACCGAGCGCATGGCATGCAGCCATGTTCCGCCTAAGATGATGTTGTAGGTGGAGGGGACCTTCAGTACCCAGAACTCCACTTGCTTCGTCACACTGCCCGCCCTAACTGGAAGGATGATTTTGCCGACTAGCCATTCTGGCATAGAATTGAATCCAATCAAAGGGGATACGGCAGGGGCTAAGTCCTTATCTTGAAGCTTCAGTTGCTTGAAGGTTTCATAGTACATGATTTCGCACGAACTACCCTGGTCGATCAAAACCCGCTTGACGTCAAAATCCTTGACTCGGAGAGTGACGACCAAGGCATCGTTGTGAGGGCAATAAATCCTCGCCAAGTCTTTATCCGAAAAAGAGATGACATTTGTGGCCTCTGTCTTCCCCTTCTTAGCAACCGGTTGGGCACTTAGCACCTCCCTTAAGTGCTCAGCCTTTTTTATTGAACCTCTGAGCTCGCATACACGCTCAGGTTCAAAGACTCCATGTATTACGTTGATGACGCCTTGAGGCGGGGTGTCGATTGGCATCCCATTGGGGTTGTTATGGTCCTGGGGGGATGGTTGTGCCCCTCCTTCGATGTATTTGTCCAGGTGGCCTGTTGCCACCAACTCTTCCAGATGCTGCCTCAACGGCGTGCAATTCTCAGTGCGGTGCCCTTTTTCTTTGTGGAAGGTGTATCTGGATCTGTCATCATAGTCCTTTTGGGCCTCGCCTAGCTTGGCTGGCCACTTGACGAAAGGCTCGTCTCGAATCTCGCTAAGTATACGGTAGATTGACTTCTTGAATACCGTGGTTATGGCGGTGCGGACTCTTAACCATCTCTTGTCCTGGTCCTCGCCACTGTCTCGTCTGCCTCGTCCGTTTCGGTTTTGGCGATCTACCGTATTGACCTTTGCTGAGGTCTTCTTCTCTGGTGTTGTGGTCGCGCCAGTTTTTGCTTTGGCAGCACAGCGCCATCCTCTTCCACCCCGATGTCTTTGGTGCACTCTCTCCATCGTGGCCTCCATGGTGAGAGGTGGTGTCATGGTGATAGAGTCCTCACCGCTGTTCACCGGAAGGCCTCTTTGTATTGCGCAATGGCGAGGTTGCTTGGGCGATCCCCAACTGGTTGAATGTCTCCCAAGATCGCTAGTTGTTGTATGACCTCAGGGTCTCCTTGTCGCCCTTGTTGATGGAGAGTAACTGGTCGAACTCCACCGGGGTTTTTGTGTTTGTTCTGAACCGCGTTACAAACGCCTCTGCCAATTGCGCCCAGGAGGCTATGCTGCCCTCTGGAAGCTTCTCAAACCAAGTCAAACCAAGGTCGCCGAGGCTTGAAGGGAATAAGATGCACATCAAGGCCTCGTTCCGCCGATATACAGCCATGAGCTCGCGAAAGTGGCATAAGTGCGAGTAGGGGTCCGTCTTCCCCTCATACGTTGTGAACTTAGAAGTCTGGCTTTAAAGGGGCGCGTTCTCTATTGCTGGGACGAATGGTGAGGTCTGCAGCCTCGCCAATGCCTTGTCCGCTGGTTCATACGCCGGGCGCGGCATTGGCATTCCAACCTCGACGCTTCCATGCGTCCGAGGAGCCAACCACTGCAAGGCAGGAACCCTGTGTGGATCGCGCGCCCTGGCGTCCTCCTTCCATCTTGCTTTCTCTTCTAGCATGGATCGCAGGTCGGACGATCTGGGTAATTCCGTCTATCTAGACCTTGTCTGGTGTGTATGCAAAGGCCAATAAGTGCTCCCTTCCGTGTAGGACCTCTCAGATCTCGCCTTCTCAAACCTGGAGTGACGAGTCCTGGAAGATACGGATCGCGTGTCGCCTGTCCTGAGGCTTCTATTCTCTGGTTGAGAGGGTGTAGAATTCCTACTACGACCCTCCAAGTGGCGAGGGGGCGTCTTGTTGTTGCGCCCCTCTCCTGTCGCCAATTCTTTGCCCTTCATCTGGCGCTTTAAGGATTCCATGTCCGCCGCCATCTGCCGTATTAATTCGTCTTGTTCTCTGACGCGATCCTCCAGAATTTGAGGATCAACCCTGCGCCTCTGTCTTTCTGGGCTTTGCGAACGAGAGGGATGAGGGCTGTTATTCCGCCTTCGACCCCTCGCATCCTTCCTAGAATTATGTCTCTGTGGCTCCAGATCCGCCATGGGAGCGACCAAGTGTAGGCCTTCGCGCCTTGCACTTATTCGAGTCTGTCCGTCGATGGCGGACTGGGGTAATTCTTCGTTGTTCGCCATTAATCTTCGAGAGAAAGCTTGATCAAGAGGTTGTTCTTGTCTGTACTTCCCACAGACGGCGCCAATTGTACGGGAAAGAAATACACCTTCTCGTATAATCCTGTTGATCAAGTCTGCGTTCCTCGTACGATGTCGTTCTATCACCTGAAAACACAAACGTGAGCTAGCCGGCGGGTGTGTGCCGGAAACCTCTCCGATGCCTAAGTCAATAAGCAAGACAAGTAGGCAAAAGCTCTATGTATTCAGGGAGCTAAAGTTGCATTACCTCTCCAAAGGTGATATTAGTGAGCTTATATAGGTTTCGCGTGGCACAATCCTGATAGGACTCTTATTCCTCCATGTGCAGAGTCCTTTTAGGATTACTCCTCATCGCGTAGAGTCCTCCTTGGATTCATACTCCTGGAAGACAATGCTTATCCTCCAACACTCCCCTCACTGCTTAAACCAAGTGAGATGGTTCTTCCTATGGCCGGACTACTTCATGACCGAAGTAACTATTAATTCGGCCCTTACTTTACTTTCCCTTACCTCAGTTTTCCCATACTAAGACCGAGCTATCCATAAGGGAGTTAAAACCGAGCTATCTTTAGAACTATAACTACTTCGGTTCCTCTCATGCTATAACCGAAGTACCTATCGAAGACCAAAACTTCCGTGCTACTCCACTCAACCGGAGTAGAGTTCAGTCCTTTCAAGACCGAGCTAACCACCACGGCTGTGTGACCGGTCTATCTTCTAAGTTACTCCTCCAAACCGGAGTATCCTACATGACCCTTCTACTCGGCCCTCTCCATTTCGGCCCTTAGGCCCAACACCCAGCTCGGCCCAAATTTATATAAATTACCCTCTCAATACGTAAGTGACAGGGGCATCCCAACATTTTAAAGTGAGGTTTTTTATATTTTAAAATTAAATTTTTGGAAAAATTATAAAAAGAGATTTAAGATTTGACCTGGTAACAGATTAAATTTTTAATTATTTTAATTTTAAATTTTAATTTTTAAAATGATATCAATTCTAACTATATATATTAGTTATAACTATTAAAATAATGATAATTTAGATAATTTAATTATTTTTGTCGGTGGTACTGGATAGAGGCAATCAATGACTATGGATTGGAAAAGCAAGGAGAGGGGTGGAAGTAAGAGTCCGGATCATCGGCCGCACTTTCTTGTGGCCCTTCCTGCCGCCCTCGGCCAAAACAACAAGACGACATCGTTTTACTTTTCTTTTCTTTTTTTCATCCTCTTCAAAATTTGAGTTTTCCCTCTTTTTTCACATTCATCTCTTTCTGTATTATTTGTGTTCAGTCCTAATAGATGATCTAGACGCGAGACACAGAGAGATAAGAGAGAGAGACGGAGAGGCGAGAGACGGCAACTCTGCAGTGGCGAGGTCCTTTCAATCTTCATTTTTACCTAATCTCTACTAATTTAGACCCAAACTGTGACAAATTTTTTGGTAGCTCGTTTTATTAAAGAACTTCAAACACAGAGTGTTGTTTGTTGTTCTAGATAGTGATGCACAGAAAGAGAAAACACAGATGATACAGAAGAAGTCAAAAAATAGAGACGTTCAGTGTTTGATTGTCTATAATCATCCTTAAAATTGGATGTAGGCAGTCATAAAAGAAGTCAAAAAATGACAAAACGTTAATTTTCCTTAATAACAATGTATAAATAACCTTGAATCCGAATTCTAAAAAATGAGATCATATTGAAAGAATAGGTCTTTGAATGAAAATGAAACACAAAATGAATAAATCAAAAAATATATATATATATATTCAGCTTCATATCAAATGGAAAACAGATAAAATGAAGGATTTACTTCAGATTGGGATTCATATAAATAAACAAACACACGTATATATGTATATATATAATCAATCAATGAGTTCACCATCTGCGTCGTCTTCGCCTTTTCGTCTCTCTCAGTTCGTGTCTCTCCACCGCTCTCTCTCTCTCTCTCTCTGTGTCTCGCGTCGAGATCATCTGTTAGGGCTAAACACAGATAATACAAAAAGAGATGAAAGTGAAAAAAGAGGGGAAACAGATTTTGAGAGGAAAAAAAAAAAGTAAAACGACGTTGTTTTCGCCAAAACGACGTCGTTTTGGCGAGGGCTGCAGGGAGGGCCGCAGGAAAGCGGCCGATGATCCAGACTCGTGGAAATGGAAGTAAACCTGAGAAAGGAGAGTAGTGATGGTGGTTTGCAAAAATGGATGGAGCGATGACAGTGGATTAGAGAAGAGGTGGAGTAGTGATGAACAATTAGTTAGGATAAATTTTTTATGTTTGATTATTTTCTCATTTTGATCTTTAAATTTTTTTTCTACTCTTGCCTTTCGTGTTTAAGATTTTTTTTTTTTTTTAATTTATTCCAAAAGCTAACTTAGGGCTAATTTAGAAAGATGGTTATAGTCAGCTTTTTGTGAGAGAGAGAAGTGGGTTATAATGAGTCTGTTTGGTGACGTTTACGTTTTCAGTTTATATTTACAAAAAATTTATAAACTGATTTTTGTTTATTTTTTGTTTATTTTTAGAAAAATATAAACTACAAACGCGTTTGTTAATTGACCAAATGTTTAAAAAAAATTTAAAATATAAAAAAGAGTGAGAAATGGCAAATGGCGGTAAGTGGCGGCGGAAGACGGTGGTAGAAAGTGGTGACGGTGGGTGGTAGGTAGCGGGTGGTGGTAGGTGGTGACGGTGGGTGGTGGGCAGCGGGTGGTGGTAGGTGGTGGTGGGTGGGTGGGTAGGTGACAGTGGCGGGTGGTGGGTGGTAGCGAGTGGGTGGTGGGTGGTGGTGACAGGTGGGTGGCGGATGGCGGGTAGTGATGGGTGGTAACGGGTGGGTGGTAGTAGCGGGTGGTGGTGGTGGGTGGGTGGGTGACGGTAGCGGGTGGTGGGTGGTAGCAAGTGGGTGGTAGTAGTAGCGGGTGGTTGCGGGTAAGTGGTGGCAGGTGGGTGGTGGGTGGTTGCGGATAGGTGGCGGGCGGTGATGGTGAATGGGTGATGGTGGCGGGTGGTGACGGTGGTGGTGGGTGGATGGGTGAGGGTGACGGTGGCGGGTGGTAGCAAGTGGGTGGTGATGGCCGGTGGGTGGCAGGTAGGTAGTGGGTGATGGTGGTGGTGGTGGGTGGTGGATGGTGGTGGCGGGTGGTGGATGGTGGATGGTGGTGGTAGGTGGGTGGTGGTGGCAAGGGGTGGGTGGTGAGTAGTGGTGGCAGGTGGTGGTGGGGGGTGGGTGATGGGTGGTGGTGGCAGAAGACGGTGGTGGAAAATGGTGGCGGGTAGTGGCTAGTGTTGGGTGGTAAAAAAAAAAATTCAAAACTTAAAACGGAAACACATTTTTTAAGTTTACATTTTTTGGCCAAATTTATAAACTGAGACCACTGATTTATAAATCAAAAATTTACCAAACAAGTTTTTATTTGAATTTTTAAAATTTTTGTAAATATAAACAGAAAACTGAAAACGTAAGTGTTACCAAACGACACCAGTATAATCGGCTTTCCAAAAGACCCCTTATATCCAAGATTAGCCCAAAAGACATATATTAACGGGTAAGTGGCATATAAAAATTTTATAATATATGACTCATATATCTGATACAAACTTAAATTTTAATATAATAAATTTTTTTTTTATGCCATGTGATGGCTAATGAGATTTTTTTTTTTTAATTTTGAATAAAAATTAACTTTAAGGGTAAATTGAAAAAAAAAATTCGAAACATAAAAAGCAAAGTGAGACAAAAATATTTCAAAAACCAAAGTGAGAAAATGAAATATAAAGGAGGCAGCATATCCAATTATTTAAATTATCTAAATTGTCCCTTAAAGTGATGGATAGAATTTATAACATTTTATAAGTTTAAAATTTTAATTGAAACAATTAAAAAGTTAAGATTAGATTTGTTACCAACCTTATTTTTTCTTTTTGTAAATTATTCTAAATTTTTTAATATTTTAGTTTCATAAAAAAGATTCTTTTTGAAATGCAAAATTACTAATTAAATTTTGGTAACGAGGTGTTTATAATGTATTTTTTTTAATTTTGAAATTTTTATCAATTTTTAATATTTCTTGTGACATAGTAGATTTTATCAAAAAAATTTCCCAACAAAAAAGAATAAATATTTTTGATGATACAGTTTGTTCCAGTGAATGGGTCGGACAAGTCCAAGCTCCTCAATGCCCACGTCCAAATGATCAAGCCCACCGGATAACCTACAAACGAGTCCAACGGGGAACGGGATAGTCCCCCCCAGTGAACCCTCCGACGAGCAAGTTAGAAGGAGGAGTAGGGTGTAAAGAGAGATTAGAGATAGAAAGCTTAACATTCTTCTTGTCTTCAACGTTTGCTTATATCCTTTGGTAATCATTTTGCTGTCCCTTCCGATCTGCCCTCCTCACCGAAAGTCTATGATGTAGCTTATCTTGTTCAGGGTAAGGGAGTTCTGTTTCGACGGAGAGGTGTTGTCGTAATAAATGCTGTGATGGCCTGCATTAATGGTGATGTGCAGTGGCAATAACTTTGCAGATCTTTGTCTGCTGATGTGGCTCGTCCTTCACCTGTCATCTGCCTAAATGTCATTGGCTCTTTATGCCATGTTGGATTCCAGTTGTTCTGGACCTCACCAGCTGGGTTATGTATTGGGCTGCAAGTGATGGGCTTGGGTTGTTCATAGTGATTAATGACCTTTATGGGCCTATACATGTCAATTTTGAATTTTTTTTCTGCATAAACAATTTGTTACATGTATTATTGACAAAATATATTGTAAGCAATACGTGCATTTTGAAAAAGAATCTAAATTTTTTAATATAATATGCTATTTTCCTTTCCTCCCGTTTGTATAAGCTCTTTCAAAAATCTCCATTTGAAAAACAAACTTCTTTTTCCTTTTATTCATATATGAAAAACAATTTTCTAAACCATCAAGTGATTTTAATTTTTTCAAAAGTAAATATAACTCGTAAAAATGAAAAAGCTTGACATTTACCAAACAAGCATTTAAAAAAGTATGAATTTTGTTAATGGTTGCTCTAAACTCATTAAGAAGACACTTGTTAAGAAATTTGAAATGATCATACATTATTTACAAAAGTGTGTCATAAAAAAAGCACAATCACTTCAAATTTTATTAACTAATATTTCCACAATACTCATTAACAAGACTCACAAATATATACATATTAGAAATGGTGACACACATGATGCACATGTATAGAATTGTTTCCTTCCAGCAAATAAGATTGTGAAGAGTCCAATTGAATTCAAATCTAAAAATCAAAAGAGATTTTGAATTTAAAAATTGAACAGTCATGTGATTAACGCAAAATTTTAGTTTCCTGGTTCATCCCCAAAGCTTGTGACAATGAATCTATTATTTGTAGGGCAAATTTGCAAAAATAATGTGACAGATCACATTATATAATATAATATTATATTATCAGCAATGGTTGGTGGCTCGAAATTCAGTGGCTCGAATGGTTTGAAACTATCAAAACGACATCGTTTTGGGCGCAAAACGACGCAAAATGACATCGTTCTGACAGTTTCGAGCCATTTGAGTCACTGGTTTTGTGGCCCTCAAACATTTTTCTTATATTATATAGGCATTACACAAAATGGGGCCTTCTACTTGGATTGGCACTGGTAAGTGATGATGTAAATTAGTAATGATTATAAACTTGTGTTATGTAAATTGTAAAATCAAAATTTATTAAGTTCTATTATTGTATTTGATTGTATTTTAGGGCAAATTTCACTTTATCCCCCATAGTTTTGGCCATTTAAGGATTACCCCCATGACGTTCGAATATCATTACATAACCCCCCCTGTGATTGATGGACTAAAATGCACACTAACTTCTGTTAACAAAAATTGTAAATTGACAATTATATCCTTATCTTCATTTTGTTCTTCTCGCTCTCCATTTTAGAGAAAACCCAGTTCTTTCTCTCTCTCTCTCTCTCTCTCTCTCCATCTTCATTAGCAACTTGTGACTCTAATCTTCTATTATTATTTTTTTTGATCAATAATAATCATCTCTAAATCAACACAGAAAACATGAAAGAAATCAAAAGGCTAATCAAAATAATGTTAATTTGAAAGAAATCATGAAAAAAATCCCAAATCAAAAGCCTAATTTTTTACCCAAAAATAGATTTGAATAAATCAAGAATAGATGGCTCTAAAGTGATTGGTGTTATAGATAAAGTTCTCCAATTTGTTGGAGATCGACATACCATACAGGAGGAATTTCAGTTCTCTTCAATAAAAAAAATAAAAAATAAAATGGGTTTGGATTTGTATATGTATACAAATATATGTATACATATATATGTATGTATATGTATGGGAGAAATTTCAGTTTTCTTCAATCAAAAATAAAATAAAAATTAAAATAGGTTTGGATTTGTATGTGTATACAAATATATATATATATATATATATGTATATATGTATGGGAGGAATTTCAGTTCTCTTCGATCCAAAAAAAAAAAAATTTAAATTAAAATAGGTTTGGATTCGTATCTATATACAAATATATATATATATATATGTATATGTATATGTATGGAAGGAATTTCAATTCTCTTCAATCAAAAAAAAAAAATTAAAATTAAAATGGGTTTGGATTTGTATGCTTGTTCAAAGATGTGTTTGTTCAATTGATCAGAAATGTGTTTGTTCATCTTGTGAGAGAGGATGGATATCGGTGGTAGTTTGAGGGGAGGAGAGAGAGAGAGAGAGAAGGTTGAAAATAAAATTGTATCTTTTGTAAATTTGAAGAGATAGAAAGAGTATTTTTGTCATAAAAACGGACTCATTCTCTATAGAGGCACATGATTTTCACATTCTATTATCTTAGACAGAAAAGCTAACTGTGCATTTTAGGCCATCAACCACAGGAGGGTTATGTGGTGGTTTCCGAATATTAGGAGGGTAAACCGCACATGGCCCAAATCATAGGAGTATAGTGAAATTTGCCCTATATTTTAAAGGGGGATTTGGTGATAACCCCCTCACTATCTAATTTGTCTTTCAAAAGGACAAGAATTATATAAGTACTTTCAAAACCCCCTAATATTTTAAAACTTGTTTCTTTTACCATATTACCCTCATAAAATTTTACTCTGTATGAAAGTAAAATTTTACACTTTAAAACTAAAAGTAAAATTTTACCCTGTATAAAAATAAAATTTTACTCTAAAAAACTAGTAAAATGTTATACTCTACACAAAAGTAAAATTTTACTCTGTATAAAAGTAAAATTTTACTCTGAAAAACTAGTAAACTGTGAGACTCTGAAGCTAAAAGTAAAATTTTACTCTGTATAAAAGTAAAATTTTACTCTGCATAAAAGTAAAATTTTACTATCATTCTAACACCAGAGTAAAATTTTACTTTAATTCTCTCAAACAAAAAACAGAGCAATAGAACCAGAGTAAAATTTTACTCTCATTATTTGAAACAAAAAACAGAGCAATAGAACCAGAGTAAAATTTTACTCTGGTTCTGTCAAATGAAATTAGATTAAAAACAACAAAAAAAAAAAAAATCAAAAAAACAAAAACAAAAACAAAAACAAAAACAAACACAAATTAATCAACAAATCAACATATTTAATTGAAAAGAAAAACTTCTAAAACTCGATTAACAATCACAAATCTCAATGAAAAGAATACATGTGTTCAACAACACTCATACACATAAATATATATATATATATATTCAAAACTCAAATCTGTGTTAAAAAAAATATGTATAACCAAAAATAAGTTTAAAAACTTCTCTGATCATCTCTATATTTCTCACTCGTCGGAGAGCGAATTCCTAGCCGACAACAATGGCGATCTCGGGTCAAATTCTCAATCGACGATCAAACCTCACTCATGTTCCTTCGTACTCTATGAGATGAGACTTTTCACTTTTTGATCTGATCCACTTCTTCTTCTGATATCTACATATATATATATATATACATATACACATATCTAGGGTAAGATATGAAGGCAGACAGCCATAGCAACCAGACTCAGAGAGTTGCATTCGCCGATCTCTTGGTGCTCCTCCTCCCAATCTTTTCCCACAATCTCTTCGATCCCTTGGGCCGCGTTTCTCCTTCTATGTTCTCCGTACGTCTCTCTCTCTCTCTCTCTCCCTCTCTCTCTCTCTCTCTTTCTCGCACCGTCGAATCTGTAGATTTGAACTTCTCCCCATCAAAATGCTGTAGATCTGAGAAGTGTAGTCAAGGGTATAATAGTCTGATAAAATATTTAAATAATAAATTTTGTCATTTATGCAAGACTTTATAATTATGAGGGGGTTTAGAAAGTATAATTTTTTTCTTAATCCTTTTAACAATAAAAGGAAGATAAAGGGGATTTATAGCCAAATTTCCCTATTTTAAAGTGGTATTTTAAACTAATGAATGATCATTGTAGTGGCTTTAGTTATGATCAAAGTAATTATTGATTTGTTGAAAATGATGTTAGTTACGGCCTAATGTAGTTATGATCAATGATACAAATTCTTATTTTTAGAACATTTTCCACAACATTCACTTTTTTTCTTTAAATTTTAACTAGAAAGTAAATTTTTTCCCTATAGGTAGAATAAATACGAATGGGTACAAAAAACCGGAGGAGAAGGGGGTTTTAGGGGGCTACTTTGTGATAAAAGAGGAGCTTGGGTGTATGCAAAATGCAAATGGGAACAAGCCTAGAAGCCAAGTTATGGGCCTTGTACAAGGGCCTTCGGGTGTGTTTGATTAGATGGACTGGATAATGAGGGATTAGAACCCATCGGATTTGAATCCCCCAAACTATTTGGTTGGATTGGATGTGTATTCCGTGTTTATTTTCTCATGAGATTAAATGTCTGTAAAAGGCTATTTTTAATAAATCTAATATTTGGTTGGACGGACTAGATAAAATAAATGAGCAAAAGATTATTTTATCCTTTTTTAATTGTTTACTAAATAATAGCAATATTAAACATATCTTTAATATTTTAATTATTTTTATCTAGATTAAATAAAAACTTATTTTATTTTATTTTTTACACAATTAAATAAATTTATTTTTTAAAAATAAAATAAATAAAATATCAATAAAAATATATGTTATTTTTTTAATTAAAATATTAAATAAATTTATTTTTAAAAATAATAATTAAATAAAACATCCATTAAAATTTAAATAATGAAATTAAATAAAATATAAACAAAATTTTAAAATAAAACATCAATAAAATATCTATAAAAAATTATTTTAAAAAATTAAATAAATAAATAAAACATCAATAAAAAGTTAAATAAAATAATTTTATTTTTAAATTGAGACATTTAAATTTTATTGAATTTTACTAAATATCAAACATAATTAAATAGTAGATGGTCAAAATGGTAATTTCTCCACCTAATCCGAATAGTAAATAGTTCAATGAAAATTGTCTCACATCCCCTCCCTCCCCCCCTCCCCCCCGGCGCATCCGCCTGCCCCGAATAGTATTATCCCACATATGGGGGATAAGGAGGCCGGCCGGATTTCATGTGCGGTGGATTAAAAAAAAAAAAACGCTGGATAAAAAACTTCTCCCAGATTACACTCCTAACAGTGGATAGTTCTCTCCTAATCCGGCGAATCAAATGCACCCTTACTGTCATACTACAAAAATGATTGAATAATGTGATGATAGAAACTGATGCGACCCAGGTGGTACAGCTGATGAAAGAAGAAACAGGGGACAAATGCCCATTCAGAAACTTTGTAGAAGATGCCAAAATGCCAAAATATTTCTCAGATGATGTGAATGCACTATTCAACACATTTGGAAAGAAGGCAATTTATGTGCGAACGCTTTGGCTAAACCAGGTACAAAACAACTTGAAGAAAATGTTGGTGGTGAATGAACCATCAACTGAAATTAGGAGTTTGTTAGTTGAAGACATGATAAGACTTTAGTGAACAGACTTAGTAATTTGTTGTAGTTCTCTTTCTGATATATAAAAAAATATAAAAATATAAAAAAAAAATGAAAAGAAAAGGAAAGAGGATATGTGTCGTTAGAATTTAAGAAAGAGAATGTCTATTGTTAAAATTGAGAATGTGTGTTGTTAGAATTTAAGAAAGAGAATGTGTATTGTTAGAATTTTTTTTTTCTTTCTATATTCGGTTTAACAAAAATACTATGTTGAGTATTTATTTTTATTGTTTAACGTAGCACATTCCATAATCATTAGACATTAATATTATAAATGTAAAACCTTTATATTAATGATTTATTAATAAAATAAGTCATTTGTTATATGATTAGAAATTTGAAGGAGCGAAATGTAATTTTTAAAATTATAAAGAGCAATTCGCATTTTAAGCAATCCTAAAAAGTATATTTTATATAAATTTTGTTCCAAAGAATAAAATTTAAAGAATAAATTACAAATATACCCCTGAAATTTGATTAAAATATGAATCACTTCCCGTGGTTCTGAAAATTACGTTCCACCCCCTGAGATTTCTAATTTCATAATAAATGGCCTTTTTATTAATAAAGCATGAAATCAATTAATAACTTTTAATGATATTAGAAATATGTTTTAATTAATAATTTAATTAATTTTATTATTCTATAAGAGAGTAATTATAAATTTTATTTTTTTAGTTAATTTTATTAAATAAAAATTTTTGACAAGAAATATATATAATTTTTTAAATTACAAAAAATAATCTTTATTTTAAACAAAAACTCAAAAAATATATTTATAATTTATCATAGTAAAAGTCCACGCCTTTGCTAGCTCAAGTATGCACACGTTACATATCATACGTAAGTGACAGGGGCATCCCAACATTTTAAAGTGAGGTTTTTTATATTTTAATATTAAATTTTTGGAGAAATTATAAAGAGAGATTTAAGATTTGACATGGTAACAAATTAAATTTTTAATTATTTTAATTTTAAATTTTAATTTTTAAAATAATATCAATTCTAACTATATATATATTAGTTATAACTATTAAAATAATGATAATTTAGATAATTTAATTATTTTTGTCGGTGGTACTGAAGGGAAAAAAATTAGTTTAGGTAAATTACACTTTATCTCTTTTATGTTTGATCATTTTCTCATTTTGATCTGTAAATTTTTTTTTTTCACTCTGGCCTTTCATGTTTAAGAATTTTTTTTTAATTTATTCCAAAAGTCAACTTATGTCCAAGATTAGCCAGAAAATAACATATATTAAAAGGTACGTGGCATATAAAAATTTTATTAGATATGACTCACATATCTCATACAAACTTAAATTTTAGTATAATAATATATATTTTTTTATGTCATGTGACAGTTAATGAGATTTTTTTAATAAAAAATTTGAATAGAAAATAGCTTTAAGAGTAAGAGTAAATTGAAAAAAAAAAATTGAAACATAAAAAGCAAAGTAGGAAAAAAAAAATTTCAAGAACCTAAGTGAGAAATTGATTAAATATAAAGGAGGCAGCTTATCCAATTATTTAAATATATCTAAATTGTCCCTTAAAGTGATAGATAGAATTTATATCATGTTATAAGTTTAAAATTTTAATTGGAACAATTAAAAAATTAACAGTAGATTTGTTACCAACCTTATTTTTTCTTTTTGTAATTTATTCTAATTTTTAAATATTTTAGTTTCATAAAAAAATTCTTTTTGTGATGCAAAATTACTAATTAAATTTTGGTAATGAGGTGTTTATAATGTATTTTTTTTTATTTTGAAATTTTTATCAATTTTTAATATTTCTTGTGACATAGTAGATTTTATCCCAAAAAAATTCCCAGCAAAAAATATATATATATATATATTTTGAATTTTGTTTCTGCATAAACAATTTGTTACATGTATTATTGATAAAATATATTGTAAACAATACATGCATTTTGAAAAAGAATCTAAAATTTTTAATATAATATGCTATTAAAAATCTCCATTTGAAAAACAAACTTCTTTTTCTTTTTATTCATATATGAAAAACAAATTTCTAAACCATCAAGTGATTTTAATTTTTTCAAAAATAAATATAACTTGTAACAATGAAAAAGCTTGAGATTTACCAAACAAGCATTTAAAAAAGTATGAATTTTGTTACTGGTTGCTCTAAACTTGTTAAGAAGACACTTGTTAATAAATTTGAAATGATTATACATTATTCACAAAAGTGTGTCATAAAAAAAGCACAACCACTTTAAATTTTATTAACTAATATTTCGACAATACTCATTAACAAGACTCACAAATATATACATATTAGAAATGGTGACACGTGATGCACATGTATAAAATTATTTCTTTCCAGCAAATAAGATTGTGAAGAGTCCAATTGAATTCAAAATCTAAAAATTGAAAGAGATTTTGAATTTAAAAATTGAACAGTCATGTGATCAACGCAAAATTTTAGTTTCCAGGTTCATCCCCAAAGCCTGTGACATTGAATCTATTATTTGTAGGGCAAATTTGCAAAAATAATGTGACAGATCACATTATATAATAGAATATAGAATATATTATATAGGCATTACACTAATGGGGCCTTCTACTTGGGTTGGCACTAGTAAGTGATGATGTAAATTAGTGATGATTATAAACTAGTGTTATGTAAATTATAAAATCAAAATTTATTAGTAAGTTCTACTCCCTCTGTCCTAAAATATTAGTCTCTTATTCTATTTTTCATTGTCCTAAAATATTAGTCCCTCTTCAAAAATCAAGTACAAAAATAATATAAATTTCTTATTTTGCCTTTCTTTTAAATTCATAAACAATATGTGTGAGTGATTTTCCGATCACACTGCCCTCTTTAGTAATTCAGTTGTAGAACACAGGCAGAATAGATGGCACTCTGCTGTCCTGCACAGAAAGAAAAGGCTCTGGCGGTGGTTCTTCCACCCGGAGGCACTCCGACGATCAAGTCAGTATATCTCTCAAAGACAATCAAGTATTCAACTCACAAGCTTGAGTATATAAAAACATACCTTAGACCCATAAGGGTGCCTCTCTTTTATATTCAATACAATCCTAGTCCCAATAGGAGCCTAACTCCAATGGACTCAGGATTACTGCCAATCTGGAACTCCCAATGGGATTAGGATAAACCCTCTAAGAGTTTTATCTTTACCCAAACTGAAGTCTTCTCTCAATCTAGGACTCTTGCCCCTTATTCGCTTATCCCAGATTTCGATATCTTCGGAGATAACCTCGGCAACTCCGAGATAACCTCGGCGTAACTACCACAGCACGTGGCACCTCGGCTGACACGTCGACGTCACCTTGCCACGCGTTGGTACTCAAAAATATATCCCCACAACTGGCCCCTAGGTTCTATTACCTCGGCATTCTGAGGTGATGGAACCTATATCATTCATCTTTCCAGTTCTTCAGCACAAGAACTCTTCAACCGAGGTCGTTTATCTCAGGCCGACATGTCTTCTTTCAAGGACAAGAACTCAAATGAACTCTCCCACGCGCATGAGTTGTCATGCATCACTTCTCAACCGTTTCACTTACGCGTTTCGTTTCCATTGGCTCGTGCCTATGACGCGCTTGAAAATCGTCTTCTCTGCGTGCGCCGCCTGACGTATGCGATGCTCCAGGCGTAATAATTGTTTTATTTTGCCGCCGTTTCGAGTTTTTGACAAAAAACCTTTCCTTCGTCTTATTTTCTTCATTTTTACATTTCGATTCTCTTGCTTTCTCTCTCTCTAGACTTTCTCAAATCCACCATTACTCTAGCTCCAAGCTCTGCAACCGTCTTCATTCTTCCATTTCAGCGAAGCTTTCACCATTCCGTCGCATCTGCATCCGTCGACTGACCTCGGCGATCTTCATACCGGCTCTAGTCTTTCTGGTAAGCCACTATTCTTTTTGTTTTCTGTTTATTGATGTTTTTCCATTTTCTTGTTGTTATCTTTTTTCAAACATCTATCTAGCGAACCATATATCTGAATGCTTTGATTCTGCTTTTGCCGATGTTCTGAACACTTGCACTTGTTCACTTTTCTGCTACTGTTTTTGACCCTATATCTCTTGTATTTTTTGAGAACCTTGCCTCTGTTCTTGATTCTGAAACTTCATTCTTATTTCTGTATTTTTTCCAGATCTGTGCCTTCAATCTTTGCTTTCGTAGATTTAGGTTTGGGATTTGTTTGTAGTACCTACCAATTCTTAGGAAAAACTGAAATAATCTTTACCAGTGTTTACCTAGGTTTTGCCGAGGTTCTTTAGAAACCCTTTAAGAACATCTTTTCTCTGTAACTTAATTCCTTTACGCCAAAATTATGGGTATGTAGAGACATAGGGTAGATACCCCGACCAAACTTGAATATTTTAGGGAAGAGTTCGAAATTCCTGCCAACGTCCATTTGAGACTGGCTGGGGATGACGACTCAATCATGCCCACTGACGATACAATGTCCTTTCCCATAGTTGCTTTTGCTGAATGTGGACTTCGGCTTCCACTCCATTCCCTCTTTCGTGAAGTTCTTCATTACTATAGGTTGAATCCCATGCAACTTACCATCAACTCCTACCGAGTGGTCAATGGTATTATAGCCTTAGCTAGGTAGGAAAACGTTAGGATTACCCTTGCCGACATTCAATTTTGTTATACCATGTGTGCCCTTAACCTTAAAGAAAAAGGCTACGTTTATTACCTCAAGCCGAGGTCCACCGAATTCAAAATTATAACCGACCTCCCAGACTCCAACAAAGGGGCTAGGGATGATTATGTTATTGCTTCGGGAAATTGGGAGTTCGGCGCAGACGAGGACGCTCATCTGTACCCTCTTCCGCGATCAGTTAAGGAGGGCAAGGGTAAGAGCCCAGTGTCAATACTTAGTTGTTGCTTTTCAGGTCTTCAATATTCTATCTGTTTCTAATGTCTTGCTTTTTTCTTGCAGACGTTCGCAAGCCACCGAAAATTTTTCTCCAATCTTACGTTCCCAGCAAGGACCTGAAAAAACTGCTAGACTTGCCAGTTCATAAGAGAAAAGCGCCTCTTCTTCTCAACTTTATTCCAACATACAAGTTGACTTTGCCCGAGAACAAAGAAAAAAAATCTTTCTCCACCTACTGCTGTAGCCCAAACTACCTCTTCATCTCAAACAGATCAGGAGTCAACATCTGACCCAGTTGATCTGCTATTAACTTCGGCCTCATACTTGATACCAATACCCGAACGAAAACGCCGGCGCAGACTTATGAAAACTGCCGAGATGGGTCGTGCAAAACCTATCGCCAAGGATTTTCTTGCCGATCTCCCTACTGATGTCAACGCTCAGCCGACACAAAGCATGCCCCCACCAAAGCCAAAAAGAACAAAAAAGGCTCAGCCCAAGGCCAAAGCCACCGAAGTTGAAACTGAGGACACTCTGCCAATTACACAATTGGCTGGGAGTGAGAAGACATCTTTTGTTCCTGCCAAAAGACCTGCTGAAACCCAGCCCTCCGAGTCGTCTAAATCGAAGAGGCCGAAGTCGTCGTCTGGGACGACCTCGGGTTCTAAAAAACCAGATATCCCCTGGGCGCCTGCTATTACTCTAGAAGATAAGCCTGTCATGGCCAGTGACAGTGCCAATGACATCAATATCGGCGTCGCCCTCAGTACTACTCTTCTTTTTCCTGGTGATCTTGAAAAGAATGCCGAGTTGAGTGAGTACGAAAACTACGCTTTCATGCTTCAGCGCTGTGTTCAAGTAAGTGTCTTGGTAACCTGTCTTTTCCTCAACTTTTTATACTTGTAAAACTTTGTAATAACTTTTTGCTGTGTGTTCTTTCAGGCTGTTCAGCATGTCCATTCCTTCTCCATGCAATCCTTTGAGACTAGGCAGAAGCTGGCCGACTTGAAGAAGGAGTTTTCAGCCCTTCAGAAGATGAATAAAGGCCTCCAATAAAAAATGAAGAAGTTAGAAGATCAGGCCGAGGCTATCACTAAAGCCCAAACATTAGCCGAAGAGAAGGCTGAAGCTGCTGAGGCCATCAAAAAAGTTGCCGAAGCTCAAAAACGAGAGGCCGAGGAAAAAATGGCCCAAGCTGAAAAAGAGCTCCAGGAGGCCCTGGCTACTAAAGAGGCTGAAATCAAAAAGGCCGACGAAAAGGCCTATTCTCAGGGCATAGCTGACGTTACTGAGGACTATAAACTGCAAGTCAGGCAGGCATGCAACAGGGGCTTCTCCCTTGGTTGGATGTCCTTGATAAAAAAACTTGATCTTCCTGCTGATTCACCTTTTCGAAATGCTGATGCTATCCCTCTACCATTCCCCCTACCTCCTCCTCCAAGTCAACCAGAGGGGGATTTTGAATCTGAGTCTGAAGCTGAGGAGGAAGGTGAGGATGAAGCTTTGGTTAGAAAACCCAAGGAGGCCGTTGGGACTAAGTCTCCTTCTCTGAATGAGTAGGTGTTAGACCTGACTCAAGATGATGATGGTGATGGAGTTACCAAGGAAACTACTCCTCAGCAGACTTTGTCCGATGTTCCTAGGGCCGACAAAAGTGTTGACGAGACCCTTGCCGAGATTGAGGCAGAAAAGGTTGCCGAGAAGGTTCCACCAAAATCTTCCGAGGTCCCAGCCCTTCCAGCTGTTAATGCTGAAGAATCCTGATTTGAATGTGTTTATTTCCTTGTCTTTTATACTTTGTTTTGTTTTTCTGAACAATGTAAGCTTCCTTTTATGGCCGATGTGCCTTTCTTTGTTTCTTCAGAAAAATGTACTTCTGGTAGGCCATAGTGCCTTCTTTGTATACAACTGCAACTGTTTTCCTCTGAATGCTTTAATTTCCCTTGATTGCTTCTGTATTATTCTATACTTAGAATATTTTGCATGCCTTTCATTTTTTTTCTCCTTTGTGCAATCTTCTCGGGGTTACATACCTTAGGTATAATAACTACAAACTTTACTTCGGCAAGATACTGACCTGCAAACTTTTCATAAATTTCAACAAGTGTAAAATGTATACTACTCAATGTTAACTCTGTAAGCTTTTCTCAAGTTTCAACAAGTGTTTCAGCAGTGATCTCAGTCTAACCTACTTGTAAATTGCTACAAATTTCAACAAGGATTAACATATACAGTAAACTTTTCTCAAATTATAACAAGTGCTAAATAATGATCTACTTGTAAATTGTTACAAATTTCAACAAGTGTTTAAACAATATACTTAGCTTGTACTTCAACCTGTAAATTGCTGTAAATTTCGACAGATGATCATATGTCGGCTTAACTTCAACTTGTAAATTGCTACAAATTTCAACAAGTGTTAAGAATCTTCTTTGGTTTAACCAACTAGTAGATTGCTATAAGTCTGTAAGTAATAACATCGGTTTCACTTCGACTTGTAAATTGCTACAAATTTCAACAAGTGAAGAGAAATAGTAATCTCAGCTTAACTCCAACTTGTAAATTGCTACAAATTTCAACAAGTGAAGATAAGGAACCATCTCAGCTTAACTTCAATTTGTAAATTGCTACAAATTTCAATAAGTGAAGAGAAATAGTAATCTCGGCTTAACTCCAACTTGTAAATTGCTACAAATTTCAACAAGTGAAGCTAAGGAACCATCTCAGCTTATCTTCAACTTGTAAATTGCTACAAATTTCAACAAGTGAAGATAAGGAACCCTCTCAGCTTAACTTCAACTTGTAAATTACTACAAATTTCAACAAGTGAAGCTAAGGAACCATCTCAGCTTATCTTCAACTTGTAAATTGCTACAAATTTCAACAAGTGAAGATAAGGAACTATCTCAGCTTAACTTCAACTTGTAAATTGTTACAAATTTCAACAAGTGTTAAGTGTCTTTGTCTTCTCCCTGCCCCCAATGTGAACCTGAGTTCCACTTGGGTTCTCATTATTTATGTCACTCAGAAACAACATTATATGTTTTTAACAATCATATGTGTTTGAAGAATTCCAAAAAGTTTTTATTGATGACTGTAGACACCCCATTTTTGACCGACCTTAAGACTCAGACGTCACCGATTGAGCGCTCGGTGATGTTGCATATTGTGCTCATTCAGAAGTCTCAGAGTTGCGGCCGAGCGCCTTGCCTCCGGACTTCCGAACTCTCTTCTGTGCCTTGTCTCGGTTTGCGAACCAGACTCGGTTTTCTTTGTTTTCTTTCCTGAGGGAAGGGAGTGGTCCTGTAGACTATCTCTCAGTGGCCGTGGGCTACTTTTTGTGGCCGTAGGCCATTTTGCCCATTTCGGACCGTCAGTCAGTGTGCCTCGGTTCGGGACCGCCAACCATCTCCATCTCCGATTTTTTTGGCAAGTGCCTCTGTTTTATCATTATGAGGAACACTGGGGCCTCAGATGCCCACTTCGTGGCCGAACGCCACTTTCGGTGCTCATAGCCCTTTTTTTCGGGACCCCAAACTGCGTGATTTAGGCCCCGAGCATTCATTTTGCATCGGTTTTCTCCGATTTTTGGCAGGAACCTCTGTTTTGTCATACCGAGGGACACTGGGGCCTCTGATGCCCACTTCGTGGCCGAATGCTACTTTCGGTGCCTGTAGCCGGTTTTCGGGACCCCGAACTGCGTGATTTGGGCCCCGAGCATTCATTTTGCATCGGTTTTCTCCGATTTTTGGCAGGAACCTCTGTTTTGTCATTCCGAGGGACACTGGGGCCGCAGATACCCACTTCGTGGCCGAATGCCACTTTCGGTGCCTGCAGTTCATTTTCGGGACCCCGAACTGCGCGGTTTGGGCCCCAAGCGTTCATTTCTCATTAGTTTTTGTTCAATTTTGGCGGGTACCTCTGCTTCAACACCAGGAAGATCACTGGGGGGTGGGAGGCCAGCAATTGTTCCCGATAACCAGTTTCGCTCCTCTGGCGCCCGTTTTGCTTACTTCCAGGCCAATGTTGAACACCCTGGGGATATTTTCTTCCAACCAAAGCTACATATTTGTGATGAGGGGACATGGGAGGACCCTAAAAAGTGGTGGTCGGCCAGCAATTCAGAGTTTCATTTTTGAGCCCCTCCTTCAAGTGCAATGTTGTGACCCTTGTTTCAGTGTTGCCAGATTCCAATCTTGGGGCTTTATTCTACACACCTGGGAGGACACCAAGGAGTGGTGGTCGGCCAGAAAATTTGGACTTCATTTTTGGGCCATGGCCGGCCGGCCAAGGTGAGTGGCTGGCCGACCAGTTGGGGTGGCCGGCCGGCCACCTTCCAGAAAATTACCCAGCGGCCACTTTACGCTTCACTTTTTACAATTGTCTACTGCTTTTTGAAATATCTCCCCAACCCGGGGGATATTTTGGGAGGGAAATCTTGCCTCCATTTCCCTCCCCTTTTACACCCTTTCTTGCCTATTTAAAGGGCTGCCCTCCTCCTTTGCTAGGGTTACAAAAATTGGTCTCAAATACCTCTCTCTCAAAACCTCCATCTTCTATCTCCAAAACTCAAAAAACCCTCAAGCATCTAGGTCAATCCTTCATCAACCCTAAGCACCACCATCAACAACTCCATTTCAGCAGCAAGGGAGTGATTTTCAGAGGCCAACAAGCAACAATTTCAAGTCAAGAAGCCACCAAAGTTAGATCTCCAAGGGTAAGCCTCTAAATCCCTTTTTCTAGCATTATTTTCTATCAATTCTATGCCCTATTTCCCTTTTGTTTTGGGCTTTGACCCCTAATGGTTTTGTGCTTATTTTGAGCCCCTCTACAACTTTGTAGAAGGGCTCAACCCTGCTTGGTGTCTCCATGATATACCTCTTTCAATACCACTCTTTAGGCCATTAATTTACATGCTTTGTTTGGCTTTTGAGTGATCTGATTTCGAGCATACTATATACTGTGAGTGGGCTTATTTTGAGCCCCTCTTCAACATTGAAGAAGGGCTCAACCATGTTTGGCTTCTCTAACATGCACTTCCTTTGAAATTCTTCATTTTTACCGTAAACTTGCATGCTACTTTTAGCCTATATGCATTTATTTTTGGAGCATGCTATAAACTGATTATGGGCTTATTTTGTGTCCCTCTACAACATTGTAGAAGGGACCAATCTTGTTTGGTGCCTCCATGAATGGCCTCTCTTTGTACCTCTCTTTGGCCATGTTTTGCATACCTCTTTGAGCTTATTTGGCTTCGGATTTCAGCCTTCATCAGGCTTACAAATAGCCTTATTTTGGCCTTCTCATCATTCTTTGTTAAGAGTCTTAGGCCATTTGATGATTGGTTTTGGTACTTCATGTTATATCCCTCACATTTTTCGTAAAATTGCATGCTTTGTTAGGCCGGCTTAGCTTCTGTTTTCAGCCTCTATCAGGCTTAAAAAGTGTCTTTTTTTGGTCTATTCTTCAAGTTTTATTAAGGGTCTTAAGTTGTTTGGTCATTGCTTATGGTACCTCTCTTTATAGCCCTTGTTAGCTCATTATATTGCATGCTATTTTGAGCCTATCTACATACTGATTTTGGAGTTGTCATTTACTGAAAATATGCATATTTTGGGCTCCTCTTCAAAGTTGTAGAAGGAAATTTTGTGGTTTGAATTTTCTATATACTACTTGCTTAATAAATCCCTTCTTTTCCCCCATTTTTGCATGCCATCATTGCCATATCTATGCTCACAATTTGGCCATGTTTTGTACTGAAAAGATGCTATTTTTAGGGCTTCCTTGCTACTGTTTTTGCTTTCATGTGCCAATTTTGCATGTTTAGCATAGCCGTAGGCTATTTCGGGCATTTAAAATCACATTTCGGGATGATTTCATGCGTTGATTGTCATTTCGTATCATTTCGGGGCTGTTTTCCCCTTCATTTAGCTTCTGAAATTTGTTTTGCATGCTTGCATATCGTTTTCCATGTCATTTCATGCCTTAGTGCATTGCCTCGGTTTGCGTGCCCGTGGGCACGCACTTCGAGGCACTCCGTTTTCATTCTCTCGGCATCTTATGTGAGTGCGGCTGAGGCCCTCTCATGTTAGTGTAAGCCCAATTTGCATTTTCCATGTCATTTGCATTGCGTATGCCACCGCCTCGGTTTGCGTGCCCGGGTGCACGCATTTCGAGGCACTTCATTTTTATCCGATGGCCTCTTATGTGGGTGTGGCTGAGGCTCTCCCATATTAGTATAAGCCCATCTTGCATTGTGTATGCCATTTTAATCCTGTTGCATTCCGTATGCCATTGCCTCGATTTGCGTGCCCGTGGGCACGCATTTCGAGACATCTCATTTTAGTCTCATTATATTCCATATTTCATGTCATCTCATGCTTGTATGTCATCGCCTCGGTTTACGTGCCCGTGTGCACGCATTTCGAAACACTTCGATTTTATCCGATTTGCATCTCACATCATGGCCTCGGTTTGCGTGCCCGCGTGCACGCTTTTCGAGGCATCTCATTTTTTTCTCATTTTCCCGTATAGTGCATACCAGGTTGTATCGTAGATTGCATTCATAAATTTTCTCGGTTTGCGTACCTGTGGGCACGCATTTCGAGACATCTCACTTTCATAGCATTGTTAGCTGCATTTCATTCATACCATGCATATTGCATCGTGTTCGGGATAGGCGTTAGTCCGGGCACGGGAAACGAGGCACGTTTCGTACTCCGAGTGACGGAACGGGTCTCAATTTCCAAGTCACCGACACTCCAGATTACCCATGATGGAGTTAGGTTTTGTTGTAGCATTCATCTGCATTCATTCTATATTGAGTTGTGCAATCCGATTCCTCGGCCATCATGCATCGGTATGCGTGATTGGTGGCACGAGGATCGAGGCATGCATATATTTGTGAAATACACTTCTATGCCTGTAATGACCCCAAGAGCCATCCTTATTTAAGTATGGGGTTAATATGTTTTAATTCACCTATATCTATTGGAATTGAGAATGCTTTATCTATTTTGGAATTTTGAGTGAGGTGGTGATATGATGGTGAAGTAAAATTGGACCAAGGAATATAATCCGGATAATTATTCTATAAACAGCTGTCACTCATTTGCCCTTTTCTTTTCCCACACTTTGAATTTGGGTGTGAGGTTAGAACCATTGGAAAGCTTATTTCCGGGGCTTCAATTTGGACACAAGAATGACCTAAAACGGAGTTCGGATGGGAGAGTTACGCATGTTGGAAGTTTTGGAATCAGTCTTGTGGCGGTACGCTCGAGCGGAATAGGTCCGCTCGAGCGGGTTTCGAAGCAGCGTTAAAATCGAGATTTTGGATCATTTCTTGCATTCTTTTTCTTCCTCTTCCTTCCTCTTTGCCTAAGTCCAAACCCTAGCCCCAAACCCTTGAATTCCTTTGTTTTGACTATGATCCACCATGGTTTTTGGCATCAAGGATGAAGAATAAGGGCGGATCAACGTTTTTACCCGATTAGAACTTGGATTTGTGGAGGCTTCTTTGCAAGCTCATCTTTTGTTTGATTTTGAGGTAAGGGTTTGTATACTCTTTAATATTTACATCCATAGGCAGATTTGAGTTGTTTCCATTGTTTAATTGTGCAAATTTCATTTATTTGAAGTGTATAGAAGAAATTATGGATTTTGGGAATTAAGGGTTTGAACAATGGGGATTTTGGAAGGTTATGGTTGTTTTAGGTATGGAATTGATGATGGAAATGTTATAAGAGTGCATATTACATGTAGATTTGTTTTGAATTAAGTGTTTTGCAAGAGTAAGATTGGAGGTTTGGATTTAAAGTTGGGACTCAAATTGGAATCCAGTTTTTTTTCAGAAATTGCTCGTCGCCGAAGCGATTAAGTCCCGCTTCGAGCGGAAAACGACCTCCCAAAGATTTTTGTATTTTAGTAATTACCGAGCGGCCAAAGTGGCGCTCGAGCGGGGAACCCATTTTCAGGCAACATTATTGTTTGTTCAGTTTTGAATGCTCAGTCCTCTGGTATTTTTAGAATAATTTTCTGATGATTTTAAGATGATTATAAATTCATGCGAATGTAATGGCTCGGGAAAGCATTTCTTAATGATTTAAGAAGAAAAGGAAGTTAATTTGTAAGTTATGATGGTGTGCAGGACGCACTTCGGGAGGAGCAAGCACTCCATTGTAGCCCTGTGAGTAGTAGTACTCTCTACTACAGATAATGAATAGCATTCTGTTATTACGTGTTAATTAAACATCTATGCTAGTAATATGGCAATTATAAATGAATGAGATGATGAAAAGAATGACGATACGATCATATGACTATGGAACTTTGTAGGCTTCTGAAACTAGTCTACTTCATGAATCAGTATTCGGTTAATTCAGTTACTTATGTATGTAAATGATTCAAAGAAGGTAAATGTTATATGTGTGTGGATGATTCAAAAAAGATAAATGATACATGTATGTAAATGATACAAAGAAAATAAATGTTATATGTTTAAGTAAATGTATCGAGGAAGATAAATGTTATAAGTCCAAGTAGATAAGTCAAGTATGTTACAAGTTTATAAGTTTACGTATGTTACAAGTCCATGTATGTTTCAAATACAAGTATGCCACAAGTTCACTATGAGTGGCAAGTTCAAGCATAAATAAGTTTAAGTATGTTAAAAGTTTACGTATGATTCACGTTTAAGTCTCTTACAAGTTATGTATGTTATAAGTCAAGAATGTTACAAGCTCAAGAACAAGTTCAAGTATGTCATAAGTTCATGTATGTTATAAGTTCAAATAGCTTATCAGTCCATGTATATTTCAAGTATGTTTCAAATATGTTTTACGTATGTTTCAAGTATGTTTCAGGTATGTTCAAGCATGTTACAAGTTCAAGAATGTTTCAGGTATGCTTCAAGTATATGTCACAAGTTTAAATATGTTTCAAGGTTAAATAACATTACAAGGGCTTTATGCCATTTTCAAGGGCTTTATGCCATTTCAAGGGCTTTATGCCATTACAAGTTACAAGGGCTTTATGCCATTTTCAAGGGCTTTATGCCATTACAAGGGCTTTATGCCATTACAAGTTACAAGGGCTTTATGCCATTTTCAAGGGCTTTATGCCATTTCAAGGGCTTTATGCCATTACAAGTTACAAGGGCTTTATGCCATTTTCAAGGGCTTTATGCCATTTCAAGGGCTTTACGCCATTACAAGTTACAAGGGCTTTATGCCGTTTTCAAGGGCTTGATGCCAACTTTCAAGTATGCAAGGGCTTTATGCCAACTTCCAAGGGCTTTGTGCCATCTCTCAAGAGCTTTAAGCCAGAATGTTATGTTCAAGTTAATATGTTTAAGATGTTCAAGCTAATATGTTTAAGATGTTCAAGTTGTTATGTTGAGGATGTTCACGCTATATGTTTTAAGAAGTTCGAGCTAATATGTTTATAGTACATGATTTAAGGTTTATGGCCATTATGATTATAATGTTTATGTTGCAAGATTAAAGGTTTATTATGATGTTTATGTTGCAAGATTAAAGGTTTATAGCCATTATGTTTACATTGCAGGATTGGGCCTGAGGCCGTTATGTAATTAGCACAGAATCTGACTAACGTTCTGATATGTATTATGTTTCAAGTTAGGCATCATTTTATTTATGTATTACTATTCATCGAGCGCTCACTCTCTTATGTCTGTCAGAGGTCACCAATCGTGGTCAGTCCTAGCCAAGACGCCCGTTTTCTTTTGTCAACCTTCATATGTCCAGGCACTGTAGAAGATGTTGGCTTGTTTAAGAGTGTCCATTTAAGGTTGATGTATTTAACTTTCATGTTTATTTGGTTGTATACGCCCAATCATAGGGTTGGAACTGTAAATGTGCGTGTATATGCTCCGAGATATAGTTTGGAACTTTATCTATCCACTATAATGCATGTGATGAATGTGATCCTGGCATGTAGAAGTAGCTCAATGGAGTTTATTTGTTTAATTATTTTCATATTTCGTGCTTCCGTTCAGGCCCCATATGTTGTGTATATCAGGTTTCAAGTCTGTTTTGAACAGGTCATGCCCGAAACTTTTAGGGGCGGGTTTTGGGCTGTGACAATGCCCTTTTCCTGCTCTCTGTTGCAGCAAAATGAAGAATCAACAAATTTCCAGAGTCTGGCACGCATTTCGAGACACAGTGCAAACAGAGGCTAATTGGGGCATCCCAGTGGATTTCCGCGCCGAAGCAACCCGGCATACATCATTCATCAACAGCGAGGCAGTCCCCGGCTTGCACGCCATTTTACAGTTTTCTTGTTTAATTTGTTAATTAATTAGGAAATTGTATATTTATTCGGACTGTATATTTCGGATTGTAATATTCTTTTATTTGGGTCTGTATTATTATTTATTCGGACCCTCTGCGCGAGGGCAATGTTGTAATAAGGGTGCGTGAGTGTGATGTATGTCTTCCAACCCCACGTCTTTCTCCCTTTTATTTACCTGCTTACGATGTTTAGATATAGGGCATATTTCAATTAGCATACAGTATGACAGCATGTTTGCATCATTCATCTGTTTTACACGCACCGGGCTCGGCGCATCATACTAACTGCATTTGTATTTCAATTCCAAGTTGAATACTTGATAGCTGTAGCATTTCATATACTATGTTTAGAATAGCCGAGCCTGCTATAGTTGCATTTTGCATATGTTGCATTAGGCAATTCTGTATATGTAGGATCATGCATGGATTTCTAATCGGTTTTCTATTTTGGCTTGGAGTACTCGGTGAGTTTTATGCTTTAGCATCCTTGCATGCGTGTGAGTGTTGCCATGAATAGCATGCTTACCATGAGGCTAAATGCTTATGTGATATAACTGCCTTGAATGCCTGTGGGTGGAGGGTGAGTTATCTGAATTGGGACAATACATTGACTGTTTGTTTTAAGCCCACTAGATAGTGGCAAAATCATGTTTTCTTAAGCCCACCTGAGGGTGGCAAATTCGCATTTTAGCCTACCTGCGGGTAGCACCATCACACCGTTTTCAAACAAACAAACATGAAATGTTTTGTTCCAATTCAGCCCGATTTATACTTGTTTGCTGCAAGCATCACATAGTAATCTAGGCTAATAACCGGAATAAGAACGCACAAAGTTTTCAAAAACAGATATCATGGTTAGTAGAGGCCGGTCTTTGACCGGGCGAGAGGGGGTGCTCACGATGTGACCTTCCCTAATCGTACCCAAGTTCCCGAGCCAACTTTGGTGATGACAGACACGTGGCCTTTCGGCACCGAGTCAGGGTTTCCTAAATTTCCCATTTTAAAATATTTAGGTGGCGACTCTGTTATCTGGCAAAGCAGTCCATGTTTGGCACTTCTTTCAAAAAATCTGTTTTCCTTTAAAACGATTTGCCGGATTTGGACTCTTTGGTTCAAGATTGAGAACCGCAACAAAATCGAGTCCGAACTGTAGCGAGGTCCCTCGCGGGCTTGTTACAATGACATCGGCCAAAAATAATGCACATCTAATGATAGAAAAATTTCAAATTACAAGTGTTCCAAGGTCTTGGCAATGCTTTGCCTTCATTATCTTCAAGTCGGTAAGCTCCATTGCCTAGCTTGCCCTCTCTAGGATCCTTCTTGTTGCCGACGACTTTTCTCAGGACTAAGTCACCGACTTGAAAATCTCTTGGATTGACCTTCTTGTTATAAGCTCTGGCAAGCTGTTGTTGGTATACTGCAAGCTGAATTGCAGCCTTCTCTCTTCGTTCTTCTAAAAGATCCAGATCTTGGGCTAGAAGTATACCGTTAGTCTCATTCTCAACTCCCTGAGTTCGGATCCCTACGATGCCGACTTCCAGTGGAATTACTGCTTCTGTGCCATAAGCCATGGCAAAGGGGGATTCCCCTGTTGATCTTCTCGGCGTAGTCCGATATGCCCAAAGCACGTTGGGCAATTCGTCTACCCACTTTCCTTTTGTCGCTTTGCGACCTCTTCTTTATTCCATCCAAAATTACTTTGTTGGAGGCCTTCGCTTGCCCATTGCTTTGGGAAAATTTGGTGTTGAAAAGTAATTCTTGATCTTGAATTTCACGCAAAAGTTCTTGATGAGTTTGTTGTCAAAGCTGCGTTGTCAAGGCAACTATGGCTCTGGGAATGCCAACTGGTGATAATGTTTTTATATGAAATTCTTGACGTCCACATCTCGAATTTTGGCAAGAGGTTCTCTATCCACTTTGTGAAGTAACTGTTACTACCGAAGTATTTTCTCCGCTTGTTGGGAAGTTGTCCAACGGATCCATGCCCCATGGGCAAACGGCCAAGGGTTGAATCGGATTCAGTCAAGAATGGTCGATGAATCAAAGGTGCAAACCTTTGGCATTGTTCGCACTTCTTCACGTATGCTTCTGCATCCTTTTGCATGTAGGGCCACCAATACCCCTGGGTAATGGCCCTGTGAGCTAGTGATCTGCCCCCAACGTGGCTTCCACAAACTCCTTCGTGAATTTCATATAAAAAATCTTCAACCTGCAAAGGGTGTACGCACCTTAAAAGGGGTCCAGTGAAGGATCTTCTGTAGAGATGTTCGTCCGCAGTCAGGCTGAATCTTGCCGACTTCAATCTGACTTTGTGTGCCTCCTTGCGGTCTTCCGGCAGCTTTCCTTCTTTCAGGAATGCAACAATTGCATCCATCTAGCTTGGCTCCATGTCCACACACATTGCTTCTTGCTCTGTGTTTTGTGGTTCTATGCTCGGGCCCGACATGTAATCAATCATAATTGTCCTTGTTTTTCCAGTCTGCATTGAACTTGCCAGGTTGGCCAACGCATCGGCGTGGTTGTTATCATCTCGGCTTACTTGGAGTAGTCGGCAGTTCTGAAATAAGTTTGCCAATCTGATGACCTCTTTTGCATATGCCGACATCTTTTCGTTTCTGGCTATAAATTCTCCTGTTGACTGGTTAACAATAAGCTGTGAATCACAACAAACTATTACCTCATCTGCTTCTGCTGCTGCTCCCAGTTTTAGCCTTGCAATTAACGCCTCATATTCTGCTTTATTGTTTGAGGCCTTGAACCCCAAACGAATGGACTGTTCTATTATTTCTCCATCTGGAGATATCAGCAGTATTCCTGCCCCCGCTCCCTGTCGGTTTGAAATTCCATCGACAAACAATCTGAAGGAGTCGCCGATGTAGATGCTGCAGAGTCTGAGTTTTTCCTTCCTTTGCTGTTTTGCCTTTGGCTGGGATTCTCCTTGCTTGTTGGGACCTCGTTCATCTTGGCTCAACGGAGCCTGATGTTCAATGGATTCAGGCGTAAATTCTGCCACGAAGTCAGCCAAAACTTGGTCATTAATTGCTGTTCTGGGCCTGAACTCCAGGTCATACTGGCCCAAGGCCACTGCCCACCTTGCAATTCTTCCTGTTAAGTCTCCTTGTTGCAACAAGGACTTTAGTGGGTGCTCTGTTAGTACCACAATCTTGTGCGCCTGAAAGTAATGGTTCAATTTCTTTGAGGCCATTACCAAGGCCAGCATTAATTTCTCCAGTGGTAGATACCTTGTTTTAGCGTTGGCCAAGGTTTTACTTACATAATAGACAGCCTTCTGTTCTCCTTGTTCTTCTCAGATTAGCATTGCACTTACTGCGTGTTCTGACACGGCTAAGTACAGAAACAACTCCTCCCTAGGTTTAGGTGTTGAGAGGACTGGAGCCGTGGTCAGATATTTCTTTAGGTCGGCCAAAGCGGCCTCACATTCCTCAGTCCAAAGGAAGTCTGTGTTCTTTTTTACCAGGTTGAAGAAGGGTTTACATTTGTCTGAGCTTCGGCTTATGAACCTGTTTAGGGCTGCGGCCCTTCCAGTAAGCATTTGTACCTGTTTTGCCGATGTTGGGCTTTGTAAGTCTAAAATGGCCTTGATCTGATCTGGGCTAGCCTCTATGCCCCTCCTTATTACTAGGTACCCCAAAAATTTACTAGATCCAACTCCAAACGTGTACTTTGATGTGTTGAGTCGGAGCCGATATGTTTTGAGGATTTCAAATACCTTTTTTAAGTTGGCAAGGTGACTCTTAGGCTCCTTGGCCTTCATGACCATGTCATCGATGTAGACTTCTACTGTTTGGCCGATCAAGTGCTTGAACATTTTGGTTACTAGCCTGTGGTAGATTGCTCTTGCGTTTTTCAACCCAAAAGGCATCACTCTATAACAGCATAGGCCTTTTGGGGTGATGAACGCTGTCTTCTCTTCGTCTGGGGGGTACATGGCTATCTGGTGGTACCCCCTATAAGCATCAAGGAAGCTCATCCTTCCATGTCTAGATGTGGCATCCACTAACTGGTCAATTTTGGGCAGAGGGAAGCTGTCTTTGGGATATGCTTTGTTCAGGCTTGTAAAATCTACGCATATCCTCCATTTGCCATTCTTCTTCTTTACCACCACAATGTTTGATAGCCATGTCGGATAATTGACTTCTCTGATGGCCCTGGCTTCTAGAAGTCTGTCTACTTCCTCCTCCACTGCTTCGACGTGCATCGACGTCAGTTTTCTGGCTCGTTGTATTACAGGTTTGGCCGACCTGTCAACGTTCAGTCTGTGACATGTGACCTCGGGGTCAATGCCAGGCATTTCATAAGGTATCCAGGCGAACACCTCTATTTTTGTTCTAAAAAAGGCTTCCAGTTCCTTTTCTTCTTCTTCGGCTAAGCCTGAGCCGAAAAGAAAAAGGCGCTCTTTATAGCCCTCCTGGACGAGGATTTTCTTTAGTGTTTCCTCACTTTTCTCGGTCGGCTCCTTACCAACATCATCTAGGACCTCCACGTCTTCATCTTCAATCTCTGCCTTCCTTGGTTCTTGTATGCTGCATGTTGTTTTCATCGCTGTCATGGAGCAATTTTTTGCCTGCAACTGGTCTCCTCTGACTTCTTCAATTCCATGTTCTGTTGGGAACCGCAATAGTTAATGCAACGTTGAGGGAACTGCTCCAATCGCATGCAACCATGGCCTTCCCAAGATGATGTTGTATGGTGAAGGTGTATCAATCACGATGAACTCTGTCCTGATCTTTTTAGTGCCGGCTTGTACTTCCAAGTTTGTAGCGCCTAGTGGCCACGTCGGCGTTCCATTGAAGCCGACCATCGGGCCGTTTGATTGCTCCATGTCATTTGGGTGAAGGCCTAGCTCCTTGTAACATCTAACATACATGATGTCACAAGAGCTGCCTTGATCTATCAGGATGCGTTTCACTTGGCACTCCCCAACCTGGAGGGATACTACCAAGGCATCATTATGAGGGTGCTGGACCATCTCTAGGTCGGCTTCGGTGAATGATATTATTGGGCCCGGGTACTCTTCAAGCCGAAGTCTTTTCCATTCGACCTGGTTAACGTGCTGCAGGTGTTTTACTCTTTGGGTTTCCCCCCGTATGTCATTTTCGTTTACCTTGGAGTGAATTACGTTAACCACCCTAGGTCCTTCTCCCTGTGGCTGCTGTGCTGGAGGAGGCGGGGCTGCTGGTGCTTGAGGCAACCTTGCCTGCTCTTCTCTGGTCCTGGCTTCGTCGACAAGATCCCTCAGATGGCCTTGTCTTACTAAGTCCTCTAAGTATGCTTTTAGGGCTCTGCAGCCCTGAGTTGGGTGTCCTTCTTCATTGTGGTAAGCACAACGCCTACCAACGTTCCTGCCTATGTATTCCCCTGGGGCCTTTGCTGGTGCTCTGAATTAGGGTTGATTTCAGATTTGATCCAGGACTTTGTGGACCGGGATTGAATTCGATAAATCACTGCCTGCTTTTCCCCTTAGTTCTCTCCGATTCTTGAATCCGTTGTTACCTCGGCCTCGCTTCGGCGAGCCGTTCCCTTTTTCCTGTTTTACCTCCTTATTCCCCGATGTATCCTCCTCGGCTCTGGCATACTTCTCGATTCTTGCTATGAGCTCCTTTATGCTTTTTGGCAATGTCTTTGCCAAAGATTTCTGTAATGAACAATCCTCTTTCAGGCCGTTCTTAAAAAACACGACCGCCACTTCTTGGTTGCATTCAGGTATTCGATTGAACACCTCGTAATACCTCTTTGCATAGGCCCTAAGGCCTTCATCCTTGCTGATCTTTAGAGCCATCAATGCGTCCACCCTTAATGGCTGCAGCTTGTTCGTCACGAACTTGGCCACGAACATCTCGACTAGGCCTTCCCATGTCTTCACGCTTCCCTTTGGCAGTTTGTGGAACCAATCTGATGCAATCTCCCCAAAGGACGAGGGGAACACTTTGCAGAGCAATGGCTCGTTTCCACTGTATAATGCCATTGGGTTCAAAAATAATTCGACGTGGAAGTTAGGGTCTGACTTATCATCATATATTTGAAACCTCGACATGCTGAATCTTTTCGGTGCCTTGAATTTGTCCAGTTCTACTGAGAACGGTGTGCTCGGCTTGACGGGTGAGGTAACCTCGGCTTCAGCATTGTGTTCCTCTTTCTTGAGGTAATTTCTCAAGTCTTCTTTGCTCCTCCTTGGAGCTCGGCTATCTTTTGACTTCAATCTTTTCGGTACACTACTTTCGGCCTCGTGGTGGGCCCGCTTTGATCTTTCTCCATGGGTTATGTCAAAGCAGAGCGCCTGCCCTTGGATATGCCGATGTTCTCTGGGCTCTGCGTCCTTCGTATGATACGTCCTCTGGGATTTCTCTTGTCTCGGCTCTTCTCGTCCAATTTTCCTGGAAGGCGGGTGGGAGTGCCTTGCGCTCCTGGTGTGCTGAGGTGCTTCGGGAATTATTTTCTTTCCTCCCTTCTGAGTATTAACTACTGGAATTGGCGTGTCCTGCAGGGGGTATGGTGGCTGCATGACATTGTTTTGCATCATAAAGTTGACGACCGACTGCAAGTCTGCCAACTTGTCTGCCAATTCTTTCACTTCTTCATCCCTCTGTAGGCACCTATCCCTCCATACCTGGAGGTTATCTTCGTTGTATCCGCCCCGCTCATCTTCTTTGAAGTGTCACCCTCCTGGCCGACGTTTTTTCCTCTGTGACCCTGGTCACGGGTTTCTTCGTTGTGGTTGTCTTCTTCAATGTCAAGGTCGATAGGCCTGCCACTCCCAGGAGTGTCGTCCCCAACCTTTTCTTATTATGCGTTCTTCGGTCATCTATTCGTCTTTCTTTCCCATGACGGTGCCAAATTGTGTGGGTGATTTTCCGATCACACCGCTTCTTAGTAATTCGGTTGTAGAACATAGGCAAAATAGATGGCATCCTCGTCTGCATAGAAAGAAAAGGCTCAAGGTGGTTCTTGCATCCGGGGGCACTCCAACAATCAAGTCAGTATATCTCTCAAAGACAATCAAGTATTCAACTCACAAGCTTAAGTATATAAAAATATACCTTAGACCCATGGGGTGCTTCTCTTATATTCAATACAATCCTAGTCCCAATAGAGCCTAACTCCAATGGACTCAGATTACCGCTAACTGAACTCCCAAAGGGGATTAGGATAAACCCTCTAAGAGTTTTATCTTTACTCAAATCAAGTATTCTCTCAATCTAGGACTTTGCCCTTATCCGCTTATCCGATTTCGATATCTTCGAAATAACCTCGCAACTCCGAGATAACCTCAGAATAACTACAAAGACGTGGCACCTCGGCTGACACGTCGGCGTCGCTTTGCCACGTGTTGGTACTCAAAAATATATCCCCACACAATATAAAAAGTACAATGATGACATTGATATTTTTAAAAAAATGTACTATCAAAAGGTAATGTTGAAAAATCAACTTTTTTTGAAGTACAATAATTGTACTACTAAAAAAAAGTTAGATTCTCTAAAAGGGACTATTATTTTGGAACGGAGGAAATATTATAGTACTTGATTATATTTTAAAGTGGTGTTTTAAACTAATGAATAATCATTGTAGTGACTCTAGTTATGACCAAAATAATTTTTGATTTGTCAAAAATGATGTTAGTTACGATCTAAATGTAGTTATGATCAATGACACAAATTCATATTTTTAGAACATTTTCTGCAACACATTTTCCACAACATAAAAACCAATGCAAATCGTGCTCTAATTTCCATGGTTGTAAGAGAAGAATCATAAGAAAGATGAAGGAAACAGAACCTAAGGTGAAGAGGTGGGTCGAGTCGCCTCTACTGTCTTCTCTTTGTTTTCTTTTTGGGCAAATTCCATTTTTAGTCTCCATATTTTCATTCTTATATCATTTTGATTTCATAATTTTAACTGATTTGATTGTAATATTAAATTAATATTTTTTTTAATTTACTCTAATTGATTATAATTATTAATATTTTTTGATAAAAAAAATATATACATAAGCAGCATGTATTATGTTTTTATTAACAAAATTGTGAACTTGTTCAACTCAATTAGTTAATCTCAATCAATTCTATAATTAATTTTTCTTTTAAAAATTGTAATCAATATTATCGATTGGATTAAATTGTCAAAAACTTTAAAATTATGAATCAAAATTGAACTAATTAAAATTAAAATAATATCATAAACAAAATCTAAGAAACTACTAATGTAATTTATCTTTTTTTTATTTATTTTTCGTTTTTTTTTGGCCACGACATGGTTTTGAACTTGCATTTGAAATCCTTAGAACAATAAGCTCTCCGAGAAAAACATATTGATTTAGGTGGTGTGATAAACCTATGATTTTTATTTTACTTTATTTTATTTTTATATAAAATAGAATATTAACAATTTACTACGCAAATTGATATTTTTCCATAAGTTCAAAGTTGAAATATCACAGACACATTCTTTCAAGACCAACATGACTGGTTCACATATGAAAAGACATGAAAACTTTATAATCATTATAAATAAACAAATATATAATACTCCAAACTTGAATTAATTTTTACCCTTGTGTTTTGGATTTGGACCCTTATTTTAACGAAAATGTCTCGTAGCTCGAAAGGGTCGAGCTCGAAACGGCTCGAAAATGGAAGAAGAGGGGAGAAAGAGAGAGGAGAGGGCTCGTCGCCGTGGGTCGTCGCCGATCGTCGCAGCAGACCGTCGCCTCGCCTAGCCTCGGTCGTCTGCCCAGCCCCGCCGACGTCGCAGCACCACTGTCGTCTGCCCAGCCTCCCCTCCTCCTCCAACCAGTTTTTATGACCCCTTCCCCTCCTCCTCCTCCTCCTCCTCCTCCTCCCTTCTCGTCTTTTCCTTTCTTCTTCTTCTTCTTCGCTCAGAATAAAAACTAGGGCGTAAAGAAAGAAAAAAAAAAATCGACACCAAAAGCGCTGCTTTTGGTGTCGAGTCATGTTTTCAACTACGTAACATGATCGCTTATTTTAAGTTGTGGTGATTATAAAATTTGATAAGTGAGTTTATCTATTTTCTCCCTAAGTAATCATTCAACTTGCTAAAATTCTAGAGTTTGTAGTGAATTTGAAGATATACGTATTCACTAATGACTAATCTTATATTAAAAAATTTTCCCATATATTTTTATTATTTTATTTTTCTTAGAATTTATCAAATTTTACTTGAAATCTCATAGATGAGGGAAGATATCACCATTAGGACAAGTTTGTCAGGTTCATACTCATTGTGATTCTTAAGATTAATTAGCAATATCACGCACTCAAAAAATTTAGGAGTTGTTTGGGATAAACTAAATAAGTGTATTTTTTGACTTTTTATGAAATATGAGTTCAATATGATGTGGGAGAGGAATGATGTGACTTAAATAGAATAAGGACTTTTTAACTTTTTGACTTTTTTTTATTATGCCAAACTAAGCCTTAATTAACAAAATATAAAATATTTAAAATTTATAAATCATGTTCACGATGTAACAAACTTTCTTAACAAAGTAATTTCTTAATCACGTTTCATATTCCTGCCAAATAAGCAAATACAATCAATCATCAACCTGCTTTTATTAATCATCACTAAGATGAAATCAAGCACTAATGAGATTAGGATCGCACTAATTCAGCTACGAATTCATCAGTGTTCTTGTCTGAACTCCCACCATCACCAAGCGCCTCTTTCGCCAATTTTTTCCATTTCATTGCATTCATCTTAACTTCATTTTTCTTTTCTCCTTCAATCACCTCCTTCATGCAAGCCTCCAACACTTCCCTCCTGACAATACCCTTATCATCCATCTTAGCCCTAATTCCTATACCCCAAACATCCTCCACAAACTTAGCATTCGTAGCTTGGTCCGACCAATATGGAACACCAACCATTGGCACCCCCAAGCTTAGTGCCTCAAGAACAGAGTTGAACCCACAATGCGTGACAAAGCAACCTATTGACTCGTGTGCCAACACCGCTAGCTGTGGACTCCATGTCACCACCAAGCCCTTCTCGGCTGTGTCATTGATGAAGTTGTTTGGTAGCTTGGCTTCTTCGGTTGCCCTCACGACCCACAAGAAGTTGTAATTGCTTTGGTTTAAGCCCCATGCTATTTCTTCCATTTGTTCGGGTTCAAATTGGGCCATGCTGCCAAAGGATACGTAAACGACAGAGCCGCTTGGCTTGGCATTTAGCCAGTTCATGCACACAGTGGAGTGAGGCTTGAAGAGATTGATGCCATAATCTATGTCATCTTTGAGTTTCTGATCTAAGTACATGGATGGAAGTGTTGGGCCTATTGTTCTCACCCGCCATAGTTTTGACGTCCAATCTACCACCTAATATAAGACATTTTAATCAAAACCACAATGATATGTTACAAAATAGAGATTCATATTAAAATCTAACCAAAAAAAATACTATGTACCGAGAAAAAAATATATACTTAAAAATGTGTTCAGAATTTAAATATTTAATCTTTAGTGTAGATTTAGACTTGGTGTGACGTGACTAACATGAAAATAAATTTTACAATGCTACATATCCACACGCACACACAAAACAAATTTAATTTTTTTTTTTTTTAAATGTATGATTCAAATTCAATCATCACAAGGTTGTTTGCATTAGTTAGTTTGACTAGCCTATGTGGAAAAATCATCTACAGAACCACCATTGAGTTGAGAAATTTTCAACTTGCCCATCATCAAAATTGTGGGTTGGTTAAATATTTTGGCGGTTTCAAAAGGATGGTTTGAGCAAGTTAGGTGGGTTATAAATACAAAATCAAAGCACATAAAATCTTAATTTTTTCATAATATCAATAAAAAATTTATTTTTTATTCCAAACCCCAATACAAAATCCACAAAATAATCGAACCATGCTATTTATTCAAAATCATATTTCACGAATCAAAATACAAAACAATCAAGTTTGAAGAGAAATATGCAATAAAAATAAGAGATGTATGTTATCCGATTAATGATATTAGATTTAGTGAGATATTTTTATGCAGCAAATGCAAGATAATTTTACATATATATAGACGGTTTTGGTCAATTCATCGGCAGGTTTATAAACTTTAAAAGTAAACAAACTAATCGGCTAATTTTTATTATCTAACCTTCTCATCTTCTTGAACCACACGGATTGATTTGAATTGATCAATTGATTTGGGTGAAGGCAGGTTGGTGGGTTTTTGCACACCCTTTAACACCATATTCAAATTCTATGTATTTTTTTTTTAGTACTTATCATATTTGAAATGTTTTCAAAATAAAATTCTAGACAATTTAAGGGGTCTTTTTTTTTTTTTTTTTGAAATATTAATTACACCAAGTAAAAAATTGATATGCATACCTCTTTCTCCAATTCGTAGAAAGTATTAAAAAGGACCCAATCTGCTTTATCAACGTTACAGAATTGATTCACCAACAAGTCACAGGAACTTGGATGCAACCCATAAGCATACACAAACGATGGCGTTTCACAGGACTCAAGTGGTGGCAATCCAGGCAACAAAATAGTTGAATCTGCTGAAAATGGGAGTGAAAGAAGACCCTCATGCACATGATAATATATGCTATTGACAGCACAAGTCTGAGTGAAAAACACAACTCCAAGTATTCCTAACTCCTTGACAACATCAAGAGCCCAAGGCAAAAACCCATCATAAATTAGGGCATCGACTGGTCGGCCAAGCCCATCAAGTTTCTTGATGAGACTGGCCAGAGTCCGCGATCCAACGTCGCGTAATTTGGTCAGATAGGCCTCGGAACTTTCAGCCTTGTCGTAGCCACCATCGTCATGTCCATCGGAAAACGTGTCAGTGTCGATGGTGCTGATTGAGTCCTTGTGCATGGACTTGGAGATATAAACACTGTTGGCAAGAGTGGCCTTGACACCCCTGGCTACCAAACGCTTGGAGAATTGAAGCATTGGGTTGATGTGCCCTTGGGCAGGGTAGGGTAGGACTAGAACATGGGCTTTGTAGGCTCTATTTGGTGTCTCCATTAATTTCTCTCTACACAAACTCTCGGTGACTCACTCCAGTCTCAATTTTTTTTTTTGATTTTTGGTTTTTTGGCCTTGGAGAGAGGCACTAGTGCAAGCATTAATACTGATTTCCATGGAGAAACTACACTTTGTGAAGCTAATCAGCAATGACATGTTTCTTTGCTTTGGTAAGCAAAGTTGGCTTTAAATTCAGTGATGTGACAATCAATTACAATATTAAATGTAACACTTTCTCTTATATCTTCTCTAATTATCAACTAATCATATCATTTACATATTATTAAGTTTAGAAAATAAATCTAGAAATGAACTTGTATATCATTTTTTATTTTTTTAAATATCACTGCTAATTTGATTTTGTCCAAAATTTTTAAAGTAATTACATAATAGTCTCAAAATATCATGACATATTATTATTTCCATCTTTATTAAGTAGTTACAAGATAATAGATGATGCACTTTAATATTGTTGGAAGTATGTAAATAATGTGACAATATATTCCAAAATTACTTAATAAATTTTCAAATAGACATTCAAATAGGTTCACGTTCTCAAACTACTTCATAGTTTTATTTCTCCACTCTATCACTAGAATTTTACATTGTTAGGAGAATGTTATTAATTTATTAAAGAGTAAAAATTAATAATTAAGTCTATAGTATTTAAATTTTTATCATTTTCTTGTATAGAATTCATAAAGCTACTAAACACTTCAATAACATTGACAAAAAATAAAAATAAAAATTTATCACTAATAATACAATTTCTATAAGTGATATTCTCATTCCTCTAAAAATTCTAGCTTTACATCTTGAATGTATCCATCATATTTTAATAAAAAAATATGCTAAAAGCAAACTAAAGACTGCTGTAGATTTCAAACATCTAATGTTCATCAAATTTCAATAATGTTTGAAAATATAGGATGAAAAACATCTAATGTTCATCAGATTTTAATAAATTTTGAAATTATAGAATGAAACATCAGATCATTTACATCATTTACATCAGGCTGATGTCAAAATGGGACTAAATGGAGCATAAGAAAATTTTTAGGACTAAATGGTTCAACGTTTCAAAAACTAGGACTTATGGGTAAATTTTCCCTTATTTATTTAGATCACACCATCTCTTTATTTTTTTATATATTTTTTCATAAAAAATAAAAATATATATTTATTTAGATCATCCCAAATAACTTTTTAGTGTTAAAAATATGTGTAAAAAATATGTAAAATTATTGAAATGTGTGAAAATATTTTGAAATATATATAAAAAATGTATTGAGTTTATAAATCTTTTAACATTTAAGGCTTCTTATTGACAGCATTAAAGGGCTAGACATTTTTTATAACATATTTATTTATAATATTATAGAGAATGTAATTAAGTTGGTGTGAACACATTTCTATTATAAACGGTGATAAAATTTTATGAACCATTACCGACATTGTTTTTTTATTTATTTATTTTTGTTTTTTAGAGTAATCTCAAACCACAAGTTATTTGGATGTCAAATAATTTTAAAATCTTTATTATTTGTCAATTATATTTGAAGGACACTGTCCATACACATCAAACATCAAAACAGATTTTTTTTTTTTTTTTAACTGAACATCAAAACAGTTTGTCAATGTAAATAATATCAAGTTGGTCCTAATCTCAATTGGTTGGTCAAGTGTTCCTTCCAATTATTGAAATGAGAAATCAAGTGGTTATTGATTTTTGGATAAATTATAAATATATTTATGAAGTTTGTTTAAAATATAAATTTTAAAATTATAAATACTCTCTTATTAATATTTTTTATTTAATAAAATTCATAATTACTTAGTTATGTAATAATAAAATTATAAGTAAATTATACTCTGCCTTCTTTATATTTGACCACTTTCTTACTTTGATTCTTAAATTTTATTTTTTCCCCCTTTAGCCCTTTATGTTTCGAGTTTTTCTCAATTTATTTCTAAAATTAACTTATGTTCAAAATTAGATAGAAAATGCCATAATAACGGTCATAACACAAAAAAAAAATTTATTATATTTGAGTTTATACTAGAGATGTGAGTTATATATAATAAAAATATTTTATGTTATGTGATTCTCAATGTGTAATTTCTATTCAATTTTTAACAAAAATTAGTTTTAGGAGTAAGTTGAAAAAAAACTTGAAACATGAAGGGTCAGAGTGGGAAAAAATAAATTTTAAGGGCCAAATTGAGAAAGTGATTAAACATAAAGGGGGCAAAGTATAATTTATCCAAAAATTATTATAATTATTAATTGAAATATATTTCTGACATCATTAAAATTTGTCAATTAAGTCAATGATTTATTAATAAAATAAGTCATTTGTTATATGATTAGAAATTTGAAGGAACGAAATATAATTTTTAAAATTATAAAGAGCAATTTGCATTTTAAGCAAATCTTAAAGAGTATATTTTATATAAATTTTGTTCCAAAGAATAAAATTAAAATAATAAATTATAAATCTACCCTGAGATTTGATTAAAATATGAATCACTTCTTTTGGTTCTAGAAATTACATTCCACCCCTTAAGATTTTTAATTTCATAACAAATGACTTTTTATTTATCAATCATGAAATCAATTAATAATTTTTAATGATGTTAGAAATATGTTTCAATTAATAACTTAGGTAATTTTATTATTGTATAAGAGAACACTTATGAATTTTATTTTTTTAGTTAATTTTATTAAATAAAAAATTTTGACAATAAATATTTATAATTTTTTAAATTAAAAAAAATAATCTTTATTTTAAACAAAAACTCAAAAAATGTATTTGTAATTTACCTTAAATAGTAAAAGTCCACGCCTTTGCCAGCTCAAGTACGTACACGTTAGATATCATACGTAAGTGACACAGGCATCCCAACATTTTAAAGTGAGGTTTTTTATATTTTAATATTAAATTTTTGGAGGAATTATAAAAAGAGATTTAAGATTTGACCTGGTAACAAATTAAATTTTTAATTATTTTAATTTTAAATTTTAATTGTTGAAATGGTGTTAGTTCTAACTATATATATTAGTTATAAGTTATAACTAGTAAAACAATGATAATTTAGATAATTTAATTATTTTTGTCGGTGGTATTGGGTAGAGGCAATCAATGACTATGGACTGGAAAAGCAATGAGAGGGGTGGAAGCAACCTGAGGAAGGGGAGTAGTGATGGTGGACTGCAAAAATGGATGGAGCGATGACGGTGGATTAGGGAAGAGGTGGAGTAGTGATGAACAATTAGTTAGGATAAATTACACTTTGTCTCTTTTATATTTGACAATTTCCTCATTTTAACCTTTAAATTTTTTTTTATTCTGACCTTTCATGTTTAAGATTTTTTTTTCAATTTATTTCAAAAACTAATTTATATCCAAGATTAGCCCAGAAAACATATATTAACAGGTAAGTTGCATATAAAAATTTTATTATATATGACTCACATATCTGATATAAATTTAAATTTTAATATAATAATATATTTTTTTATGTCATGTAGTAGCTGGTGAGATTTTTTTTTTAAAAATTTTGAATAGAAAATAGCTTTAAGAGTAAATTGGAAAAAAAAATTGAAACATAAAAAGCAAAGTGGGAAAAAAATTTCAAGAACCAAAGTGAGAAAATGATTAAACATAAAGGAGGCAGCGTATCCAATTATTTAAATTATCTAATTTGTCCCTTAAAGTGATGGATAGAATTTATATCATTTTATAAGTTTAAAAATTTTAATTGAAGCAATTAAAAAGTTAAGATTAGATTTGTTACTGACCTTATTTTTTTCTTTTTATAATTTATTCTAAATTTTTTAATATTTTAGTTTCATAAAAAAAATTCTTTTTGTGATGCAAAATTACTAATTAAATTAATGAGGCGTTTATAACGTATTTTTTTTTATTTTGAAATTTTTATCAATTTTTAATATTTCTTGTAGTAGATTTTATCAACAAAAAAAATACATATTTTGAATTTTGTTTCTGCGTAAACAATTTGTTACATGTATTATTGATAAAATATATTGTAAGCAATACATGCATTTTGAAAAAGAATCTAAAATTTTTAATATAACTAGAAAAAAAATGCCGGTGCAAGGCACGGGACACTATTGTAATAAATTTATATTTCACAAATATAATAATTTTTGTAGTAAATTTAAATTTCACAACTACAATAAAAAAATTTATATAAGGAAAAAACTATTAATAATGAAGTGTCAATGACATTTTTAAAATTATGAAGATAATGACAAATTATATTTTAATTGAAAATGAAGTAACCAAAAGAAGTTAAATTCTATATATAAATTTGTATAAAATTCTATTGGAATAATTACAAAAAAAAAAAAAAAAATTCACAGGGTTTGAACCATGTAACAAAATAAATTCTAAATTTTTAATTTTATCAATTTAAATTCTAAACTTTTGATTTGTTTTCAATCTAAATTATTTATCTATTTTTGTTAAATAAAATGGACAAAAAAAAAATATATTTAATCATTAAACTCAATGTAAGCGTATAGAAAATATTTAAAATATAATTTCTATTGAATTTAAGGACTAAAATATATATATATATATATTTCATTTATTTTGCTTAATAAAAAATAGGCAAATGGTTTAGATTGAAAGCAAATCAAAAGTTTATGGTTTAAATTGACAAAATTAAAAATTTAGAATTTATTTTGTTACGACGTTCAAATTCTAGGTTTTATTTTATATTTTATTTTATTATAATTTTGTCAATTCTATTTGTATATCATTACTCTCAAATAAGAATTGGAGATTATTGCATTATGTTTGATTAGGATGCCCTAAAAAAATTAATTATTTTTTACTATTACTTGGATAAAAAGGAAAAAAAAAATTGAAGAAAAAGTATCTACAATAAATATAATATTTTTTAGGTGACTGCCTAAATAATAATATTTGACATTTTTAATCTCTAAACACTCCTATAAAATTCTTATTTACTTAAGCTACATTTGGTATTGTCCTATTCATCACTCACTTAGACTTTAACCCCCTCCCAAAAAAAACATTTATCATTTGCCAAATACATAGATTGTTTCTAGCAATAATAACCTTAGCGTAAGAAGTAAAAAGTTTAAAACTTTACCGTAAGTAATGTAAAATCAGCTCAAAAAAAAATATTTGGATATTATTTGTCATCATTGAAAAACAATAAATATTAATGTGACAAATTTATGTACAATACTTTATTATCATTTTATGTGTCACAGTTTTAGTGATTTAATGGGTTCCTACTCATATTTATTATGAATAGAGTATTGATAAATAATGACTCAATTTGGCATCACTTGTAACTGGGTTGTTATGATTATAACGTTTTAGATTATTAGTTTCAAAAAATTAAAATAAGTTGTAAATTTGTTTAGTATAACTTTTTATATTTTGTTTAAAAAAAAGTTATGCAAATATCTAACATCCACTTAAAATTATAATTAAAACAAAAGAAATAGAGTTATTTTGTCCATATAAATTAAGAGTCTAAAATAAGTTTTGTGGGGATATATTTTCTGAGTACCAACACGTGGCAAGGTGACGCCGACGTGTCAGCCGAGGTGCCACGTGTCCTGGTCGTAACGCCGATGTGATCTTGGCAAGGCTGAGGTTATCTCCGAAGATATCGGAATCCGAGATAAGTGGATAAGGTACAAGAGTCCTAGAATAAAAAGGGAACTCAACCTGGATGAGGGACAAGAATCCTAGAATGAGAGAAGACTTCAGTTTGGATTAAGATAAGACTCTTAGAGAGTTTATCCTAATCTTACTGGGAGTGCAAGATTAGCAGTAATCCTCACTTCATAGAAGTTAGGCTTCTATTGGGACTAGGTTTAGGCACCCCCATGGATCTAAGGTATGCTTTTTATGCTCAAGCTAGTGAGTTTAGCACTGTTGATTATCTTTGAGAGATATTGAGTACTGACTTGATCGTCGGAGTACCCCCGGGTGGCAAACCACCACCAGGGTCTTCTCTTTCTGTTGTAGGTTAGTCAAGTGCCATCTATTCTGCCGGCGCTCTCCAGTTGGATACGGTCAGATTTTCACCCACACAAGTTTCAAAAATTATATTTTACAACTTAAAAATATATCATTTTTTTATTTTTCAAATTAGTTGAAAAAATACAATTAGTTGAAAAAATACAATTATATTTTACAACTTAAAAATATATAATTTAAAATTGCAGTCAAACACAATTAGTGAATTTTTTTTATTAAAAAATTGATTTATAAGTGTTATCAAAAGAGACAAAAATTATAAACAAAATATAAAAATTACAAAATTGTCCAAGCAAATAATAAAGAAAATAGAAAAAAAAGAAAAATGAAGAAAACACAACACACAAAATAGGGGCAAAAGTGGAAAGAAAATTAGAAGCATCTTGTACTGTAGCAAGTACCAACTCCCTCTTATATATAAGTGTATAGATATGTTATTTTCCTTTCCTCCAGTTTGTATAAGCTCTTTCAAAAATCTCCATTTGAAAAACAAACTTCTTTCTTTTTGTACATATATGAAAAACAAATTTCTAAACCATCAAGTGATTTTAAAAAATAAATATAACTTGTAACAATGAAAAAGCTTGAGATTTACCAAACAAGCCTTTAAAAAAGTATGAATTTTGTTAATGATGGCTCTAAACTCGTTAAGAAGACACTTGCTAAGAAATTTGAAATGATTATACATTATTTATAAAAGTGTGTCATAAAAAAAGAACAACCACTTTAAATTTTATTAACTAATATTTCGACAAAACTCATTAACAAGACTCACAAATATAATTCACCCAAAAAAAGACTCACAAATATATATACATACTAGAAATGGGGGCACACATGATATACATGTATAGAATTGTTTCCTTCCAACAAATAAGATTGTGAAGAGTCCAATTGAATTCAAAATCTAAAAATTGAAAGAGATTTTGAATTTAAAAATTGAACAGTCATGTGATTAACACAAAATTTTAGTTTCCAGGTTCATTCCCAAAGCCTGTGACATTGAATCTATTATTTGTAGGGCAAATTTGCAAAAATAATGTGACAGAGCACATTATATAATAGAATATAGAATATATTATATAGGCATTACACTAATGGGGCCTTCTACTTGGGTTGGCACTGGTAAGTGATGATGTAAATTAGTAATGATTATAAACTAGTGTTGTGTAAATTGTAAAATCAAAATTTATTAAGTTCTATTGTGGTACTTGATTATATTTTAAAGTGGTCTTTTAAACTAATGAATGATCATTGTAGTGGCTTTAGTTATGACCAAAGTAATTTTTAATTTGTCGAAAATGATGTTAGTTACGCCTAATGTAGTTATGATCAATGATATAAATTCATATTTTTAGAACATTTTCCACAACACTCACTTTTTTCCTTTAAATTTTAACTAGAAAGTAAATTTTTTTCCTATAGGTAGGATAAAGCTCAATACAGATGTGTACAGAAAAGCTGAAGGAGAAGGGGGTTTTGGAGGGCTACTTTGTGAAGAAAGAGGAGATTGGGTGTGTGGCTACTGTGGCAAAATGCAAATGGGAACAAGCCTAGAAGCCAAGTTGTGAGCCTTGTACAAGGGCCTTACTGTCATACTATAAAAGGGATTGAACAATGTGATGATAAAAACTAATGCAGCCTAGGTGATATAGTTGATGGAAGAAGAAACAAGGGACAAATGCCCATTCAGAAACTTGGTAGAAGGTGCCAAAATATTTCTCTAGGGATATGAGTGCACTATTTAACACGTTTGGAAAGAAGGTAATTTATGTGCGAACGCTTTGGCTAAATTAGGTACAGAACAACTTGAAGAAATGTTGGTAGTAAATGAACCATCAGCTGAAATTAGGAGCTTGTTAGTTGAAGACATGATAGGACTTTAGTGAACGGACTTGGTTCTTTGTTGTAGTTCTCTTTCCAATTAACTTTTTTAAAAAAAAAAATGTGTGTAGTTAGAATTTAAGAGAATGTGTATTGTTAGATTATTTTTTTTTTATATTTTTTTCTATATTCAATTTAACAAAAATGCTATGTTGAGTATTTATTTTTATTGTTTAATGTAGCACATTCCATAATCATTAGACATTAATATTATAAATGTAAAACCTTTATATTAATGATAGTAGAGTGCCACATTAAATAATAAACATTAATAGTTAAACTAAATAGTAGGTACAGCATTATTCTCTATGTAAATATTCTCCATTATTTTAAGTGACAGAATAAACTATAGAGTTTAATATATTAGTGACTTCTTACATTTAGGAAGCGACTATAGCATCCCTTTAATATATTTGAATTGATTTATTGCTTAATGACTCTAATTTAACTAAAATATAAGAATAGGGATTCTGTTAGATATGTAGAATGATCTTTCATTAGTTTATTTATGGAATAACTATTCTCTTGTAATATTAAATGATAAGTTCATTTGTAATATTTTTTGAAAAAATTATAAATAAAAAAAACCCTAAGACATGACCTCTGTAATAAAACAAATTGTGATTTTTTTATTTTTTTCAATTTAAATCCTAATTTTTTTTTATTTATTTTCAATCTAAATCATTGAACTATTTTTGTTAAATAAATTACAAATATACCCCTAAAATTTGATTAAAAAATGAATCACTTCCTGTGATTTTAGAAATTACGTTCCACTCCCTGAGATTTCTAATTTTATAATAAATGGCCTTTTTATTAATAAAGCATGAAATCAATTAATAATTTTTAATGATATTAGAAATATGTTTCAATTAATAATTTAAGTAATTTTATTATTATATAAGAGAGTAATTATGAATTTTATTTTTTTTAGTTAATTTTATTAAATAAAAAATTTTGACAAGAAATATATATAATTTTTTAAATTACAAAAAATAATCTTTATTTTAAACAAAACTCCAAAAATGTATTTATAATTTATCTTAGATAGCAAAAGTCCACGCCTTTGCCAGCTCAAGTATGCACACGTTACATATCATACGTAAGTGACAGAGGCATCCCAACATTTTAAAGTGAGGTTTTTTATATTTTAAAATTAAATTTTTGGAAAAATTATAAAAAGAGATTTAAGATTTGACCTGGTAACAAATTAAATTTTTAATTATTTTAATTTTAAATTTTAATTTTTAAAATGATATCAATTCTAACTATATATATTAGTTATAACTATTAAAATAATGATAATTTAGATAATTTAATTATTTTTGTCGGTGGTACTGGATAGAGGCAATCAATGACTATGGACTGAAAAAGCAAGGAGAGGGGTGAAAGTAAGAGTCCGGATCATCGGCCGCACTTTCCTGTGGCCCTTCCTGCCGCCCTCGGCCAAAACGACAAGACGACGTCGTTTTACTTTCTTTCTTTTTTTTTCATCCTCTTCAAAATTTGAGTTTCCCCTCTTTTTTCACATTCATCTCTTTCTGTATTTTGTGTTCAGCCCTAATAGATGATCTGGACGCGAGAGACAGAGAGATAAGGGAGAGAGACGGAGAGGCGAGAGACGGCAACTCTGCAGTGGTGAGGTCCTTTCAATTTTCATTTTCACCTAATCTCTACTAATTCAGACCCAAACTGTGACAAATTTTTAGGTAGCTCGTTTTATTAAAGAACTTCAAACACAGAGTGTTGTTTGTTGTTCTAGATAGTGACGCACAAAAAGAGAAAACACAGATAATATAGAAGAAGTCAAAAAATAAAGAAGTTCAGTGTTTGATTGTCTATAATCATCCTTAAAATTGGATGTAGGCAGACACAAAAGAAGTCAAAAAATGACAAAATGTCAATTTTCCTTAACAACAGTGTATAAATAACCTTGAATCCCAATTCTTAAAAATGAGAACATATTGAAAGAATAGGTCTTTGAATGAAAATGAAACACAAAACGAATAAATCAAAAAACATATATAAATATATATATATATATATTCAGCTTCATATCAAATGGAAAATAGATAAAATGAAGGATTTACTACAGATTGGGATTCATATAAATAAACAAACACACGTATATATGTATATTTATATATATAATCAATCAATGAGTTCACTGTCTGCGTCGTCTTCGCCTCTTCGTCTCTCTCAGTTCGTGTCTCTCCACCGCTCTCTCTCTCTCTCTCTCTCTCTCTCTCTGTGTGTGTGTGTGTGTGTGTCTCGCGTCGAGATCATCTGTTAGGGCTAAACACAGATAATACAAAAAGAGATAAAAGTGAAAAAAGAGGGGAAACAGATTTTGAGAGGGAAAAAAAAAAAGTAAAACGACGTTGTTTTCGCCAAAACGACGTCGTTTTGGCGAGGGCTGCAGGGAGGGCTGCAGGAAAGCAGCCGATGATCCAGACTCGTGGAAATAGAAGTAAACCTGAGGAAGGGAAGTAGTGATGGTGGTCTGCAAAAATGGATGGAGCGATGACAGTGGATTAGGGAAGAGGTGGAGTAGTGATGAACAATTAGTTAGGATAAATTTTTTATGTTTGATTATTTTCTCATTTTGATCTTTAAATTTTTTTTCTACTCTGGCCTTTCGTGTTTAAGATTTTTTTTTTTTAATTTATTCCAAAAGCTAACTTAGGGCTAATTTAGAAAGATGGTTATAATCAGCTTTTTGTGAAAGAGAGAAGTGGGTTATAATGAGTCTGTTTGGTGACGTTTACGTTTTCAGTTTATATTTACAAAAATTTTATAAACTGATTTTTGTTTATTTTTTGTTTATTTTTAGAAAAATATAAACTACAAACGCGTTTGGTAATTGACCAAATGTTTAAAAAAATTTAAAAATATAAAAAAGAGTGAGAAATGGCAAGTGGCGGTAAGTGGCAGCGGAAGACGGTGGTGGAAAGTAGTGACGGTGGGTGGTGGATAGCGGGTGGTGGTAGGTGGTGATGGTGGGTGGTGGGTGGCGGGTGGGTGGTGGTGGTGGGTGGGTGGAGTATGATGGCGAGTGGCGGGTGGTAGCGAGTGGGTGGTGGCAGTGGTGGGTGGCGGTGATAGGTAGGTGGCGGATGGCAGGTAGTGGTGGGTGGTGACGGGTGGGTGGTGGTGGCGGGTAGGTGGTGGTAGTGGGTGGGTGGGTGACGGTGACGGTGACGGGTGATGGGTGGTAGCAAGTAGGTGGTGGTCGTGGCGGGTGGTTGCGGGTAGGTGGTGGTAGGTGGGTGGTTGCGGGTAGGTGGCGGGCGATGATGATGGGTGGGTGACGGTGGCGGTGGTGGTGGGTGGATGTGTGACGATGGCGGGTGGCGGGTGGTTGCGGGTAGGTGGCGGGCGATGATGGTGGGTGGGTGACGGTGGCGGGTGGAGGGTGGTAGTGAGTAGGTGGTGGTGGTGGTGGTGGTGGGTGGTGGGTGGTGATGGCCGGTGGGTAGCGGGTGGGTGGTGGGTGATGGTAGTGGTGGTGAGTGGGTGGTGGTGTTGGTGGGTGGCTAGTGGTGGCGGGTGGTGGTTGGTGGTGTTAGGTGGGTGGTGTTGGCAAGTGGAGGGTGGTGGGTGGTAGTGGTGGCGAGGGGTGGGTGGTGGTGGAGAGTGTGTGGCAAGTGGGTAGTGGGTGGTGGTGGGTGGTGGTGGCAGGTGGTGGGTGGTGAGTAATGGTGGCAGGTGGTGGTGGGGGGTGGGTGATGGGTGGTGATGGCAGAAGACGGTGGTGGAAAATAGTGGCGGGTGGTGGCTAGTGTTGGGTGGTAAAAAAAAAAAAAAAACACTCAAAACTTAAAATGGAAACATATTTTTTGAGTTTACATTTTTTGGCCAAATTTATAAACTAAGACCACTGATTTATAAATCAAAAATTTACCAAACAAGTTTTTATTTGAATTTTTAAAATTTTTGTAAATATAAACAGAAAACTGAAAACGTAAGTGTTACCAAACGACACCAATATAATCCGCTTTCCAAAAGACCCCTTATATCCAAGATTAGCCCAAAAGACATATATTAACGGGTAAGTGGCATATAAAAATTTTATAATATATGACTCACATATCTAATACAAACTTAAATTTTAATATAATAAATTTTTTTTTTTTTTTATGCCATGTGATGGCTAATGAGATTTTTTTTTTTTTTTTTTAATTTTGAATACAAATTAACTTTAAGGGTAAATTGAAAAAAAAAAATTTAAAACATAAAAAGCAAAGTGGGACAAAAATATTTCAAAAACCAAAGTGAGAAAATGAAATATAAAGGAGGCAGCGTATCCAATTATTTAAATTATCTAAATTGTCCCTTAAAGTGATGGATAGAATTTATATCATTTTATAAGTTTAAAATTTTAATTGAAACAATTAAAAAGTTAAGATTAGATTTGTTACCGACCTTATTTTTTCTTTTTGTAAATTATTCTAAATTTTTTAATATTTTAGTTTCATAAAAAAGATTCTTTTTGAAATGCAAAATTACTAATTAAATTTTGGTAACGAGGTGTTTATAACGTATTTTTTTTAATTTTGAAATTTTTATCAATTTTTAATATTTTTTGTGACGTAGTAGATTTTATCAAAAAAATTTCCCAGCAAAAAAGAATAAATATTTTTGATGATACAGTTTATTCTAGTGAATGGGTCGGACAGGTCCAAACTCCTCAATGTCCACGTCCAAATGATCAAGCCCACCGGATAACCTGCAAACGAGTCCAACGGGGAACGGGATAGTCCCCCAGTGAACCCTTCGACGAGCAAGTTAGAAGGAGAAGTAGGGTGTAGAGAGAAATTAGAGATAGAAAGCTTAACCTTCTTCTTGTCTTCAACGTTTACTTATATCCTTTGGTAATCATTTCGCTGTCCCTTCCGATCTGCCCTCCTCGCCGAAAGTCTATGCTGTAGCTTACCTTGTTCAGGGTAAGGAGGTTCTGTTCCGACGGAGAGGTGTTGTCGTAATAAACGCTGTGATGGGCTGCATTAATGGTGATGTGCAGTGGCAATAACTTTGCAGATCTTTGTCTGCTGATGTGGCTCGTCCTTCACCTACCATCTGCCTGAATGTCATTGGCTCTTTATGCCATGTTGGATTCCAATTGTTCTGGACCTCACCAGCTGGGTTATGTATTGGGCTGCAAGTGATGGGTTTAGGTTGTTCATAGTGATTAATGGCCTTTATGGGCCTATACACGTCAATTTTGAATTTTTTTTCTGCATAAACAATTTGTTACATGTATTATTGACAAAAATATATTGTAAGCAATACATGCATTTTGAAAAAGAATCTAAAATTTTTAATATAATATGCTATTTTCCTTTCCTCCAGTTTGTATAAGCTCTTTCAAAAATCTCCATTTGAAAAACAAACTTCTTTTTCCTTTTATTCATTTATGAAAACCAAATTTCTAAACCATCAAGTGATTTTAATTTTTTCAAAATAAATATAACTTGTAAAAATGAAAAAGCTTGACATTTACCAAACAAGCATTTAAAAAAGTATGAATTGTGTTAATGGTTGCTCTAAACTCGTTAAGAAGACACTTGTTAAGAAATTTGAAATGATCATACATTATTTACAAAAGTGTGTCATAAAAAAAGCACAATCACTTCAAATTTTATTAACTAATATTTCCACAATACTCATTAACAAGACTCACAAATATATACATATTAGAAATGGTGACACATGTGATGCACATGTATAGAATTGTTTCCTTCCAGCAAATAAGATTGTGAAGAGTCCAATTGAATTCAAATCTAAAAATCAAAAGAGATTTTGAATTTAAAAATTGAACAGTCATGTGATTAACGCAAAATTTTAGTTTCCTGGTTAATCCCCAAAACTTGTGACAATGAATCTATTATTTGTAGGGCAAATTTGCAAAAATAATGTGACAGATCACATTATATAATATAATATTATATTATCTGCAATGGTTGGTGGCCCGAAATTCAGTGGCTCGAATGGTTTGAAACTGTCAAAACGACATCATTTTGGGCGCAAAACGACGCAAAACGACATCGTTCTGACAGTTTCGAGCTATTTGAACTACTGATTTTGTGGCCCTCAAACATTTTTCTTATATTATATAGGCATTACACAAAATGGGGCCTTCTACTTGGATTGGCACTGGTAAGTGATGATGTAAATTAGTAATGATTATAAACTTGTGTTATGTAAATTGTAAAATCAAAATTTATTAAGTTCTATTATTGTATTTGATTGTATTTTAGGGCAAATTTCACTTTATCCCCCATAGTTTTGGCCATTTGAGGATTACCCCCATGACGTTCGAATATCATTAAATAACCCCCCTGTGATTGATGGACTAAAATGCACACTAACTTCTGTTAACAGAAGTTGTAAATTGACAATTATATCCTCATCTTCATTTTGTTCTTCTCTCTCTCCATTTCAGAGAAAACCCAGTTTTCTCTCTCTCTCTCTCCATCTTCATCAGCAACTTGTGACTCTAATCTTCTATTATTATTTTTTTTTGATCAATAATAATCATCTCTAAATCAACACAGAAAACATGAAAGAAATCAAAAGGCTAATCAAAATAATGTTAATTTGAAAGAAATCATGAAAAAAATCCCAAATCAAAAGCCTACTTTTTTACCAAAAATAGATTTGAATAAATCAAGAATAGATGGCTCTAAAGTGATTGGTGTTATAGATAAAGTTCTCCAATTTGTTGGAGATCGACATGCTATACAGGAGGAATTTCAGTTCTCTTCAATAAAAAAAAATAAAAAATAAAATGGGTTTGGATTTGTATATGTATACATATATATGTATGTATATGTATGGGAGAAATTTCAGTTTTCTTCAATCAAAAATAAAATAAAAATTAACATAGGTTTGGATTTGTATATGTATACAAATATATATATATATATATATATGTATATATGTATGGGAGGAATTTCAGTTCTCTTCGATCAAAAAAAAAAAAAATTAAATTAAAATAGGTTTTGATTCGTATCTATATACAAATATATACATATATATATATATGTATATGTATATGTATGGAAGGAATTTCAATTCTCTTCAATCAAAAAAAAAAATTAAAATTAAAATGGGTTTGGATTTGTATGCTTGTTCAAAGATGTGTTTGTTCAATTGATCAGAAATGTATTTGTTCATCTTGTTAGAGAGGATGGATATCGGTGGTAGTTTGAAGGGAGGAGAGAGAGAGAGAGAAGGTTGAAAATAAAATGGTATCTTTTGTAAATTTGACGAGGTAGAAAGAGTATTTTCGTCATAAAAACGGACTCACTCTCTATAGAGGCGCATGATTTTCACATTCTATTATCTTAGACAGAAAAGCTAACTGTGCATTTTAGGCCATCAACCACAGAAGGGTTATGTGGTGATTTCCGAATATTAGGAGGGTAAACCGTACATGGTCCAAACCATAGGAGTATAGTGAAATTTGCGCTATATTTTAAAGTGGTATTTTAAACTAATGAATGATCATTGTAGTGGCTTTAGTTATGATCAAAGTAATTATTGATTTGTTGAAAATGATGTTAGTTACGGCCTAATGTAGTTATGATCAATGATACAAATTCTTATTTTTAGAACATTTTCCACAACATTCACTTTTTTCCTTTAAATTTTAACTAGAAAGTAAATTTTTTCCCTATAGGTAGAATAAATACGGATGGGTACAGAAAACCGGAAGAGAAGGGGGTTTTGGAGGGCTACTTTGTGATAAAAGAGGAGCTTGGGTGTATGCAAAATGCAAATGGGAACAAGCCTAGAAGCCAAGCTATGGGCCTCGTACAAGGGCCTTAGGGTGTGTTTGATTGGATGGACTGGATAATGTGGGATTAGAACCCATCGGATTTGAATCCCCCAAACCATTTGGTTGAATTGGATGTTTATTCCGTGTTTATTTTCTCATGAGATTAAATGTCTGTAAAAGACTATTTTTAATAAATCTAATATTTGGTTGGACGGACTGGATAAAATAAATGAGCAAAAGACTATTTTACCCTTTTTTAATTATTTACTAAGTAATAGCAATATTAAACATATCTTTAATATTTTTATTATTTTTATTTTATTTTTTACACAATTAAATAAATTTATTTTTTAAAAATAAAATAAATAAAATATCAATAAAAATATATGTTATTTTTTTAATTAAAATATTAAATAAATTTATTTTAAAAATAATAATAATTAAATAAAACATCCATTAAAATTTAAATAATGAAATTAAATAAAATATAAACAAAATTTTAAAATAAAACATCAATAAAATATCTATAAAAAATTATTTTAAAAAATTAAATAAATAAATAAAACATAAATAAAAAGTTAAATAAAATAATTTTATTTTTAAATTGAGACATTTAAATTTTATTGAATTTTACTAAATATAAAACATAATTAAATAGTAGAGGGTCAAAATGGTCATTTCTCCACCTAATCCGAATAGTAAATAGTTCAATGAAAATTGTCACACATCCCCAGACCGCACTTTGCCGGATAGTATCATCCCACATATGGGGGATAAGGAGGCTGACCAGATTTCATGTGCGGCGGATTAAAAAAAAAAAAAACGCTAGATAAAAAACTTCTCCCGAATTACAATCCTAACAGTGGATAGTCCTCTCCTAATCCGGCGAATCAAATGCACCCTTATTGTCATACTACAAAAGGGATTGAATAATGTGATGATAGAAACTGATGCGACCCGGGTGGTACAGCTGATGAAAGAAGAAACAGGGGACAAATGCCCATTCAGAAACTTGGTAGAAGATGCCAAAATGCCAAAATATTTCTCAGATGATGTGAATGCACTATTCAACATGTTTGGAAAGAAGGCAATTTATGTGCGAACGATTTGGCTAAACCAGGTACAAAACAACTTGAAGAAAATGTTGGTGGTGAATGAACCATCAACTGAAATTAGTAGTTTGTTAGTTGAAGACATGATAGGACTTTAGTGAACAGACTTAGTGATTTGTTATAGTTCTCTTTCCGATATAAAAAAATATAAAAAATGTGGGGATGTATTTTCTGAGTACCAACACGTGGCCGAGGTGACACCGAAGTGTCAGCCGAGGTGCCACGTGTCGTAGTCGTTATGCCGAGGTTATCTCGGGGGTTGCCAAGGTTATCTCCGAGGATACCGGAATCCGAGATAAGTGGATAAGGGACAGGAGTCCTAGAAAGAAGAAAGATTGCAAGTTGGATATAGGTAGTACTCTTAGGGAGTCTATCCTTATCTCTTGAAGAGTCCAAGGTAAGTCCAGAATTAGAGTCCATGGAAGTGGGACTTCTAATGGGACTAGGATGGAGTAAAACTATAAAAGAAGGGCACCCCCGGCAGGTCTAAGGTACGCAATTTTAAGTCTTGAGCAGTAATTTGAGCACTTGTTTATATCTGAGAAATACTGACTTGATCGTCGGAGTACCCCCGGGTGGAAGAACCACCGCCAGAGCCTTTTCTTTCTATGCAGGACAGAGTGCCATCTATTCTGCTTGTGTTCTACAGCTGAATCACTAAGGAGGGCAGTGTGATCAGAAAATCACTCACACAATTTGGCGCCGTCTGTGGGAACGAAAGAAGAGTAGATGGCCAGTAACACGCAGAAGGAAAAGATTGGGGACAACACTCCTACTGGGAGTGGAAGACCCGTTGACCCTAACGCTGAAGGAGGAGACCACAACGAAGAAGCTCGTGATCAGAATCACGCAGAGAAAGGCGTCGGCCAAGATGGCGACACATCAAAGAAAGCGGACCAGGGCAAGTACTATAACGAGGACAACCTCCAGATCTGAAAAGACAAATGTCTGAGGAGGGATGAAGAAGTCAAGGAGTTGGCAAACAAGTTGGCAGACCTTCAATCGGTCGTCAACTTCATGATGCAAAATAATGTCATGCAGCCGCCATACCCGCTACAGGACATACCAATGCCAGACAAATGCCCGTAAGAAGGGGCGAAGAAATCCTGAAGCCCTCAAAGACACGAGGAGTGGAAGGCACTCTCACAGACCCTCCAGGGAAGTCGGCCGAGAAGAGCCGAGAAGAGAAGAGTCCCGAAGGACATATCGCGAGAGGGAAGCAGACCCCAAAAAACATCGGCATATTCCGGGGCGAGTATTGTATTTCGATGCATCCTGCGGGGAAGGATCGAAAAGGGGCAACCATGAGGCCAAGAGTAGTACGCCGAAAAGGCTGAAGTCCAAAGACAGCCGGGCTGCAGGAAGAAGTAAAGAAGACTTGAGAGATTACCTCAAGAGGAAGTAGGAGAATACCGGAGCCGAAGTAACCTCCCCGGTTAAGCCGAGGACACCATTCTCGACGGAATTGGACAAATTCGTCGCACCAAAAAGATTCAGTATGCCGAGGTTCCAAATATATGATGGTAAGTCAGACCCTAACTTCCATGTTGGATTATTTTTTAATTCAATGGCATTATACAGTGGGAACGAGCCGTTGCTCTGCAAAGTGTTCCCTTCATCCTTCGAGGAGATTGCATCAGATGGGTTCCACAAATTACCGAAGGGAAGCGTGAAGACTTGGGAAGGTCTGGCCGAGATGTTTGTGGCCAGGTTCATAACAAACAAACTGCAGCCATTGAGGGTGGATGCATTGATGGCTCTGAAGATCGGCAAAGATGAAAGCCTTAGGGCCTATGCAAAGAGGTACTATGAGGTGTTCAATCGAATACCTGAATGCAACCAGGAGGTGGCGGTCGTATCTTTCAAGAACGGCCTGAAGGATGACTATCCACTGCGGAAGTCTTTTGCAAAAACCCTGCCAAAGAGCATAGAAGAGCTCATGGCGAGAATTGAGAAGTATGCAAGAGCCGAGGAAGATACGTCGGGGAATAAGGAGACGAAGCCAGAAAAAGGGAACGGCTCGCCGAAGTGAGGCCGAGGTAATAATGAACCCAACAAACAAGAGACAGAGTTGAGGGCTAAGCAGGCAGTAACGACGGTGTTCCGAATTTCGGTCCACAAAGTCCTTGATCAAATTCAATCACTTACTTGGTATGCCAAGAAGGGCACCAGGAGAATTTATGGAGAGAAACCTTGGTAGGCGTTGTGCTTACCACAATGAGGAAGGGCACCCAACTCAGGGTTGCAGAGCCCTTAAAGAACACTTAGAAAATTTGGTGAGGCAAGGCCATCTGAGAGACCTTGTGGATGAGGCCAAAACAAGGAAAGAACAGGCACGATTGCCTCAAGCACAGCAACCCGCCTCCCCCAAATAGAAGAAACCACAAAAAGGACCTCGGGTGGTTAATGTGATCCACTCAAAGGTGAATGAAAACGACATACGGGGGGAGACACAGAGGGTGAAACACCTGCAGCACGTCAACCAGGTCGGACTAAAAAGACCTCGGCCTGAGGAGTGCCAAGGACAGATGATACCTAGAAATGGTTCAGCACCCGCACAATGATGCCTTGGTAGTATCCCTCCAGGTTGGGGAGTGCCAGGTGAAACGCATCCTAATTGATCAAGGCAGCTCCTGCGACATCATGTATGTCAGATGTTAGAAGAAGTTAGGCCTTCACCCTGATGATATGGAGCAATCAAACGGCCCAATGGTCGGTTTCAATGGAACGCCAACATGGCCATTAGGCGCAACAAGCTTGGAGGTACAGGCGGGCACGAAGAAGATCAAGACAGAATTCATTGTGATTGATACGCCCTCGCCTTACAACATCATCCTGGGGAGACCGTGGTTGCATGCAATGGGGGCAGTTTCCTCAACACTGCATCAACTGCTATGGTTCCTAACAGAACACGGGATTGAGGAAATCAGAGGAGATCAGTTGCAGGCAAAAAATTGCTCCATGGTAGCAATGAAATTAACCTGCAGCATTCGGGAACCGGAGGAGGCAGAAGTCGAAGAAGAGGACATGAAGGTCCTAGATGATGTCGGCAAGGAGCCGACCGAGAAAAGTGAAGAAGCATTGAAGAAAATCCTCGTCCAGGAGGGCGATGAGGAATGCTTCTTTCTTCTCAACCGAGATTAGCAAGAAGAAGAAAGGAGTTGGACGCCTTCGAGGAAAAATATTGAGGTGTTCGCCGACACCTTATGAAATGCTGGCATTGACCCCGAGGTCACATGTCACAGACTAACGCGTTGATGTCGGCCAAACCTGTAATACAACGAGCCAGAAAACCGACGTTGATGCACGTTGAAGCAGTAGAGGAAGAAGTAGACAGACTTCTGGAGGCCAGGGCCATTAGAGAAGCCAATTATCCGACATGGTTATCAAACACCGTAGTAGTAAAGAAGAAGAATGGCAAGTGGAGAGTCTGCGTAGATTTTACAAACTTGAACAAAGCTTGTCCCAAAGACAGCTTCCCTCTGCCAAAGATCGACCAGTTGGTGGACGCCACATCTGGACATGGAAGGATGAGCTTCTTGGACGCATATAGGGGGTATCACCAGATAGCCATGTACCCCTCGGATGAAGAGAAGACAGCATTTATCACTTCCAAAGGTCTGTATTGTTACAGAGTCATGCCTTTTGGGTTGAAGAACGCAGGGGCAACTTACCAAAGGCTGGTAACCAAGATGTTCAAACACTTGATTGGCTGAACCGTAGAAGTCTATATTGATGACATGGTCGTGAAGACCAAGGAACCAAAGGATCATCTTGCTGACCTAAAAGAGGTCTTTGACATACTCAAAACATATCAGCTCCGACTAAACGCATCTAAATGCGCGTTTGGAGTCGGATCCGGTAAGTTCTTGGGATACCTGGTGACTAGAAGAGGCATTGAAGCCAACCCAGATCAGATCAAGGCCATTCTGGAATTACAGAGTCCGACATCGGCAAAACAGGTTCAAATGCTTACTGGAAGGGCCGCAGCCTTAAACAGGTTCATAAGCCGAAGTTCGGACAAATGTAAACCTTTCTTCAATCTGGTGAAAAAGGCCACGGATTTTCTATGGACAGAGAAATGTGAGGCCGCTTTGGCCGACCTAAAGAAATATCTTACCATGCCCCCAGTCCCCTCAACACCTCAACCTGGGGAGAAACTATTTTTATAGTTAGCAGTTTCAGAGCACGCAATAAGTGCTGTGATAATCCGAGAAGAGAAGGGAGAGCAGAAGGCTGTTTACTATGTAAGTAAAACCTTGGCCGATGCAGAAACAAGGTATCTACCACTGGAGAAGTTGATGGTGGCCTTGGTGATGGCCTCAAAGAAGCTGAACCATTACTTTCAAGCTCACAAGATCGTGGTACTAACAGAGCACCCATTGAAATCCTTGTTGCAACAAGGAGATTTAACTGGAAGAATAGCAAGATGAAACGTAGTCTTGGGCCAATCGACACGGAGTTGGTAGAAAGAATTAAGGGACAAGTCTTGGCCGACTTCGTGGCCGAGTTCTCGCCAGAATACATCGAACATCGGGCTCCGTTGAGCCGAGATGAACGATGTCGAAACAAAGAAGGAGAAGCCCAGCCAAAGGCTAAAGAACCAAGGAAGGAAAAACTCAGACCCTGCAGCATTTACATCGGCAACTCCTTTCAACTTTTTGTTGATGGGAGCTCAAACCGGCAGGGGGCACGGGCAGGAGTGGTGTTAATATCCCCCGATGGAGAGATATTGGAGCAGTCCATTCGACTAGGGTTCAAAGCCTCGAACAACGAGGCAGAATATGAAGCATTGATTCTTTGGATTTGGCGATGAGCGGATGAGGTAATAGTTTTTTGTGACTCACAACTTATAGTAAATCAAACTACAGGAGAGTTTGCTGCCCGAGATGAAATGATGCCGGCATACGCAAAAGAAGTCATCAGGCTGGCAGACACGTTTCAAAACTGCCGACTTCTTCAGGTCAGCCGAGACGATAACAACCACGCCGACGCGTTGGCCAATTTAGCAAGTTCAATGCAAACCGGAAAGACGAGGACAATAATGATCGATTACCTATCAGGCCCGAGCATAGAGCCACCGAACACAATGCAAGAGACATTATGTGTGGACATGGGACCAAGCTGGATGGATGCAATTATTGCATTCCTAAAAGAGGGAAAGCTGCCAGAAGATCGAAAGGAAGCACACAATGTCAGATTAAAGTCGGCAAGATTCAGTCTGACAGCAGAAAGATATCTCTACAGAAGATCCTTCACTGGACCTTTTTTAAGGTGTGTACACCCTCTTCAGGTCGAAGATTTTTTATATGAAATTCATGAAGGAGTTTGTGGAAGCCACACAGGGAGCAGATCGTTAGCTCACAGGGCCATTACCCAGGGGTATTGGTGGCCCTATATGCAAAAAGATGCAGAAGCCTATGTGAGGAAGTGTGAACAATGCCAGAGGTTTGCACCTTTGATACATCAGCCAGCTGCTGACCTGAACCCGATTTCCAGCCCTTGGCCATTTGCCCAATGGGGCATAGATCTCGTTGGACAATTGCCCCAAGCAACTGGGCAGCGGAAGTACCTACTGGTAGCAACAGACTACTTCACAAAGTGAATAGAAGCAGAGCCTCTTGCCAAAATCCGAGATGTGGATGTGAAGAACTTCATCTGGAAAAACATCATCACCCGATTTGGGATTCCAAGAGGAATCGTTGCCGACAACGGAACACATTTTGACAGCAAACTCATCAAGAATTTTTGTGCAAAGTTCAAGATAAAGAATTACTTTTCAACACCAAGCTTTCCCCAAAGTAATGGGCAAGCCGAAGCATCCAACAAAGTAATTCTGGATGGGATAAAGAAGAGGCTGCAGGCAGCAAAAGGAAAGTGGGTAGACGAATTGCCTAACGTGCTCTGGGCATATCGCACTACGCCGAGAAGATCAACAGGGGAATCCCCCTTTGCCATGGCTTATGGCACAGAAGCAGTCATTCCATTAGAGATCGGCATCCCAGGGATCAGAACACAGGGAGTTGAGAATGGGACTAATGATGTGCTCTTAGCCCGAGATCTGGATCTATTAGAAGAAAGAAGAGAGAAAGCTGCAATCTAGCCTGCAGCATACCAGCAACAGCTTGCCAAAGCTTACAACAAGAAGGTCAATCCAAGGGATTTTCAAGTCAACGACCTAGTCTTGAGGAAAGTCGTCGGCAACAAGAAGGACCCCAGAGAGGGCAAGCTTGGCCCAAACTGGGAAGGACCCTACAGAATTACTTCGGTGTTAGGAAATGGGGCATATCGGCTCAAAGATAATGAAGGCAAAGCATTGCCTAGACCATGGAACACTTGTAATTTAAAGTTTTTTTATCATTAGATGTTCTTTGATTTTTTGCCAATATGATCAATAAAATCCTAGCAGAATTTTTCAGAACTTATAACACTATGCATAATGTTGTTTTTTGAATAATGAGAACCCAAGTGGAACTTAGGTTCACATTGGGGGCAGAGAGGAGAGAGTAGTAATGCTTAGCCGAAGTTAAACAGAGATTATGCTTAACCGAAGTTAAGCTGAGATAAATTCCTTATCTTTACTTGTTGAAATTTGTAGCAATTTACAAGTTAAAGTTAAGCCGAGATAAATTCCTTATCTTTACTTGTTGAAATTTGTAGCAATTTACAAGTTAAAGTTAAGCTGAGATAAATTCCTTATCTTTACTTGTTGAAATTTGTAGCAATTTACAAGATAAAGTTAAATTAAGTTTATATGCTTTATACTTGTTGAAGTTTATGGAAAATTTACAGGTGAAGTCCTAGCCGAGATAAATCTTCAGGGAAACATACCCGAGGTATTTATCCCCGAGGAGATTGTACAAAGGAGGAGAGACTTGCCAAAGTATCCTAAGTATAAAACCAGACAGAAGCAATGAAGAGAAAATTGAAGACTAAAGCATTCAGAGACAAACAGTTGCAGTATTATATAATAAAGGCACTATGGCCTAGCAAGAGTCAATTTTCCACAAGTAACAAGGAAAGACACATCGTCCATATACAAAGCTTACATTATTCAGAAAACAAAAGTACAAAAGAAAGAAAAAAGAACAAAAGACATTCAAGTTTCTTCAGCTTCAGGAGCAGGTTGGGCTAGGACCTCGGAAGTCTCTTGAAGAACAACCTCGGCATCTTTTTCCACCATAGCATCTGCATCCTTTTCTGCCACAACCTCGCCCTCTTTATCTGCCGCAATCTCGGCGTCAATCTCAGCCAAAGTCTTCTCAAGACTCCTTTCAGCCAAAAACAAGTCAGAGGAAAGCTTCCCTATGCCAGCTTCCTTGGGCACCTTCTCGGCCTCCTCATCTTGGGTTAAGTCTAGGATCTGCTCAACTGGAGGAGGAAACTTGACCTCAGCAGCATCCTTAGACTTTCTCACCAAGGCCTCTTCATCATTAATGTTTTCATCCTCATCTTCAGCCTCGGCTTCAGAATCAGCTTCTTCTTCAACCTGAGTTGAAGGTGGAGGGGGAGGAAAGGGAAGACGAATGGCTTCGGTCTTGCGCCATGGCGAGTCGGCAGGAAGATCAAGCTTTTTGGCCAAAGAGTTCCAACCTAGGGAAAATCCCCTGTTGCATGCCTCCCTAACTTGTAGCTTATAATCTTCCGCGACGTCGGCCATACCCTGACTATATGCCTTCTCATCGGCAGCCTTTATCTCGGCTTCCTTAGTGGCCAGGGCATCTTCCAGCTCCTTCTCGGCCTGGGCCGCCCTTTCCTTGGCCTCTCTCTTCTGGGCTTCAGCAACCGTTTTTATTGCCTCGGCCGATTCAGCCTTTTCTAAAGCTAAGGACTGGGCTTTTGTGGCAGCCTCAGCCTGGTCTTCAAGCTTCTTCATTTTTGCCAAAAAAGTTTTGTTCTCTTTTTTTAGGGGAGCCACCTCCCTCCTCGCATCGGCTAATTTCTCCCTCGTCTCAAAAGCTTGCATGGAGAAGGAGTGGACGTGTTGAATGGCCTGAAAGTTTACAAAGGCAAAGGTTATTACAAAATATTATAAGACTTTATAAGTATGAAGAAAGCGGCAGAAAGAAAAGTTATCAAATTCAAAAAGTTACTTGCACAGAGCGCTGCAGCATAAAGGCGTAGTTCTCATATTCACTCATCTTGGCATTACGCTCAAGATCGCTTTCAAGGAGAACTGCAATACTGAGCGCCACGCCGATGTTAACGTCGGCGGCGCTCTCATTGGCATAGACAGGCCTGTTCTCAAGGGTAATCTGAGGCACCCAAGGAACTTTTGGGACTTTGGATCCCGAGGTCGTCCCAGAGGATGACTTTTGTTTCTTCGATGGAGTGGACCCTGATGGCTGGGCTTCAGCAGGTCTTTTGGCAGGTGCAGAGGAGGGCTTCATGTTCTCGGCCAATTTGGAGATAGGCATGGCATCTTCAGCCTCAGCATCAGCCTCATTCACCTTGGCCTTTGGCTGGGCCTTCTTGATTCTTTTTGGCTTCGGCGGGGGCACCGTTTGGGATGGTACAGCGTCCACGTCGGTTGGAAGGTCGGCCAGAAGGTCTTGCTGGCAACCGGGCGAACCATTTAATTTTTTGACAAGTCGTCGCCGACGCTTTCTTTCAGGAATGGAAACCAAGAATGGTGCCGAGGTAGATGGCAAATCTGCTGGGTCAGACGTTGATCCTTGGTCTGTTCGTGATGTGGACGCAATTGGGGCCGTGATGCATTTACGGAGAGTGACTTTTTCTTTCGTTTGGGGACGTCGGGCAAAACGGACTTATCGTTGGGATGAAATTTAGCAAAGAAGAGCCTTCTTTTGGCTACGGGGAAGATCTAGAAGTTTCTTTAAATCTTTGCTGGGGACGTAGAATTGGCGAAAATTTTTCGGTGGTTGATGCAGATCTGCAAAAGAAAACTAGCATTAGAAATAGACAAAGTTTTGAAGGCCTAAAAAAGAAGCAAGTCGTTAACAGTGGGCTCTTACCCTTGCCCTCCTTAATAGTTCGAGAAAGAGGGTATAAATGGACATCTTCGTCTGGGGCAAACTCCCAATTCCCTGAAGCAATGACATAGTCCTCTCCAGCTCCCTTGTTGGAGTTTGGGAGATCGGCTACAATTTTGAATTCGGTGGACCTCGGCTTAAGGTAGTATACATAGCCTTTTTCTTTCTGATTCAGGGCACACATGGTATAACAGTACTGAATGTCGGCTAGAGTGATTCTAACGTCTTCCTGCTTGGCTAAGGCTATGATACCGTTAATTATTCGATAAGAGTTAATGGTAAGCTGCATAGGGTTCAACTTATAAAAATGAAAAACCTCACGAAAAAGGGTAGAAAGTGGCAGTCGAAGTCCACACTCAGTGAAAGCTACTATGGGAAAAGGCATTGAATCATCCTTGGGCATAATGGAGTTGTCATCACCAGCTAGTCTCAGATGGACATCATCTGGGATGGAGAACTCCTGCCTGAAATATTCTAGTTTGGTTGGGGTGTTAACCCTATTTCTCCACATACCCATGATTTTGGTGTAAGGATACTTGGCTACAGAAACAGGATGTTCTTAAAAGGTTGTTGGGACCTCGGCTTAAACCTAGGTATGTATTGGTAAAATTTGTTTCAGTTTTTCCTAAAGATTGAAGGCTCTATAAGCAAATCCCAAACCTAAATCTACGAAGAATGAGTATGGAGGGCAGAAATCTGGAAAACAGAAAAGCAAGAGCGAAGTCTCAGATTCAAGAACACAAAGGGTGGAAGACCAAGAACTGAGGTAAAACAGTACAGATGTTCATAGCATGTGTAGAATCGTGAAGAAAGATGCATTCAGATGAATGATTCACAAACCAAATGTAAGAGCAGAACTGAGAAAGAGAAAGATCAGTTGCTTACCAGATAAGGTAAGGCCGGAGTGAAACTCGCCGAGGACAGACAACAAATGCAACAGTAGTGAAAAGCTTCGCAGGAATGACGGATGGGAGACAGTCGCAGAACTTCGAGCTTAGAACAATGGCAGACTCAAGAAGAAAGAGCTTTAGAAAGAGAATAAAGTAGGGAAATTCGAATGCAAAAGTGAAGAATGAAGAGAGAGGCAAACATTTTTGTCCAAAAGGTGAAACGGCGGCAAAAATAGGGCAATTATTGTGCCTAGGGCAACGCACGCGTCAGACGGCGCAAGCAGAGAAAAGACGCGCCTCTGGTAGCGCCGCCACGCAGGCTAATAAGGGTAAAACACGTAGGTGAAACGGTTAAGAAGTGTTGTATGACAGCTCATACGCGTGCAGAGTTTATGTAAATTCTTGTTCTTGAAAAGATGTATCGGCCTGAAATGAATGACATCGGCTAGAAAGTTCCTAAGCCGACGTACGAGGAAGAAATTCAAATATAGGTTCCATCATCTCAGAATGTCGAGGTAATGGAACTTAGGGGGCAGTTGTGGGGATGTATTTTCTGAGTACCAATACGTGGCCGAGGTGACACCGAAGTGTCAGCCGAGGTGCCACGTGTCGTGGTCGTTACGCCGAGATTATCTCGGGGGTTGCCGAGGTTATCTCTGAGGATACCGGAATCCGAGATAAGTGGATAAGGGACAGGAGTCCTAGAAAGAAGAAAGATTGCAAGTTGGATATAGGTAATACTCTCAGGGAGTCTATCCTTATCTCTTGAAGAGTCCAAGGTAAGTCCAGAATTAGAGTCCATGGAAGTGAGACTTCTAATGGGACTAGGATGGAGTAAAACTATAAAAGAAGGGCACCCCCGGCGGGTCTAAGGTATGCAATTTTAAGTCTTGAGTAGTAATTTGAGTACTTGTTTATATCTGAGAAATACTGACTTGATCGTCGGAGTACCCCCGGGTGGAAGAACCACCGCCGGAGCCTTTTCTTTCTGTGCAGGACAGAGTGCCATCTATTCTGCTGTGTTCTACAGCTGAATCACTAAGGAGAGCAGTGTGATCAGAAAATTACTCACACAAAAAATATAAAAAAAAAATGAAAAGAAAAGGAAAGAGGATATGTATTGTTAGAATTTAAGAAAGAGTTGTATTGTTAAAATTGAGAATGTGTGTTGTTAGAATTTAAGAAAGAGAATGTGTATTGTTAGAAAAAAAAAAAATTTCTTTCTATATTCGATTTAACAAAAATACTATGTTGAGTATTTATTTTTATTGTTTAATGTAGCACATTCCATAATCATTAGACATTAATATTATAAATGTAAAACCATTATATTAATGATTTATTAATAAAATAAGTCATTTGTTATATGATTAGAAATTTGAAGGAGCGAAATGTAATTTTTAAAATTATAAAGAGCAATTCGCATTTTAAGCAATCCTAAAAAGTATATTTTATATAAATTTTCTTCCAAAGAATAAAATTTAAAGAATAAATTACAAATATACCCCTGAAATTTGATTAAAATATGAATCACTTCCTGTGGTTCTGAAAATTACGTTCCACCCTTGAGATTTCTAATTTCATAATAAATGACTTTTTTATTAATAAAGCATGAAATCAATTAATAATTTTTAATGATATTAGAAATATGTTTTAATTAATAATTTAAGTAATTTTATTATTATATAAGAGAGTAATTATGAATTTTATTTTTTTAGTTAATTTTATTAAATAAAAAATTTTGACAAGAAATATATTTAATTTTTTAAATTACAAAAAATAATCTTTATTTTAAACAAAACTCAAAAAATATATTTATAATTTGTGTTAGATAGTAAAAGTCCACGCCTTTGCCAGCTCAAGTATGCACACGTTACATATCATACGTAAGTGACTGGGGCATCCCAACATTTTAAAGTGAGGTTTTTTATATTTTAATATTAAATTTTTGGAGAAATTATAAAAAGAGATTTAAGATTTGACATGGTAACAAATTAAATTTTTAATTATTTTAATTTTAAATTTTAATTTTTAAAATGATATCAATTGTAACTATATATATATATATTAGTTATAACTATTAAAATAATGATAATTTAGATAATTTAATTATTTTTGTCGGTGGTACTGAAGGGAAAAAAATTAGTTTAGGTGAATTACACTTTATCTCTTTTATGTTTGATCATTTTCTCATTTTGATCTGTAAATTTTTTTTTTTTACTCTGGACTTTCATGTTTAAGAATTTTTTTTTTAATTTATTCCAAAAGTCAACTTATGTCCAAGATTAGCCAGAAAATAACATATATTAAAAGGTACGTGGCATTTAAAAATTTTATTAGATATGACTCACATATCTCATACAAACTTAAATTTTAATATAATAATGTATTTTTTTTATGCCATGTGATAGTTAATGAGATTTTTTTTTTAAAAAAATTTGAATAGAAAATAGCTTTAAGAGTAAATTAAGAGTAAATTGAAAAAAAAAAATTGAAACATAAAAAGCAAAGTAGGAAAAAAAAATTTTCAAGAACCTAAGTGAGAAATTGATTAAATATAAAGGAGGCAGCTTATCCAATTATTTAAATTATCTAAATTGTCCCTTAAAGTGATGGATAGAATTTATATCATGTTATAAGTTTAAAATTTTAATTGGAACAATTAAAAAATTAACATTAGATTTGTTACCAACCTTATTTTTTTCTTTTTATAATTTATTCTAAATTTTTAAATATTTTAGTTTCATAAAAAAATTCTTTTTGTGATGCCAAATTACTAATTAAATTTTGGTAATGAGGTGTTTATAATGTATTTTTTTTTTAATTTTGAAATTTTTATCAATTTTTAATATTTCTTGTGACATAGTAGATTTTATCCCAAAAAAATTCCCAACAAAATATATATATATATATATTTTGAATTTTGTTTCTGCATAAACAATTTGTTACATGTATTATTGATAAAATATATTGTAAACAATACATGCATTTTGAAAAAGAATCTAAAATTTTTAATATAATATGCTATTAAAAATCTCCATTTGAAAAACAAACTTCTTTTTCTTTTTATTCATATATGAAAAACAAATTTCTAAACCATCAAGTGATTTTAATTTTTTCAAAAATAAATATAACTTGTAACAATGAAAAAGCTTGAGATTTACCAAACAAGCATTTAAAAAAGTATGAATTTTGTCACTGGTTGCTCTAAACTTGTTAAGGAGACACTTGTTATTAAATTTGAAATGATTATGCATTATTCACAAAAGTGTGTCATAAAAAAACCACAACCACTTTAAATTTTATTAACTAATATTTCGACAATACTCATCAACAAGACTCACAAATATATACATATTAGAAATGGTGGCACGTGATGCACATGTATAAAATTATTTCCTTCCAGCAAATAAGATTGTGAAGAGTCCAATTGAATTCAAAATCTAAAAATTGAAAGAGATTTTGAATTTAAAAATTGAACAGTCATGTGATCAACGCAAAATTTTAGTTTCCAGGTTCATCCCCAAAGCCTGTGACATTGAATCTATTATTTGTAGGGCAAATTTGCAAAAATAATGTGACAGATCACATTATATAATAGAATATAGAATATATTATATAGGCATTACACTAATGGGGCCTTCTACTTGGGTTGGCACTAGTAAGTGATGATGTAAATTAGTGATGATTATAAACTAGTGTTATGTAAATTATAAAATCAAAATTTATTAGTAAGTTCTACTCCCTCTATCCTAAAATATTAGTCCCTTATTATATTTTTCATTGTCCTAAAATATTAGTTCCTCTTCAAAAATCAAGTACAAAAATAATATAAATTTCTTATTTTGCCTTTCTTTTAAATTCATAAACAATATGTGTGAGTGATTTTCCGATCACACTGCCCTCTTTAGTAATTCAGTTGTAGAACACAGGCAGAATAGATGGCACTCTGCTATCCTGCACAGAAAGAAAAGGCTCCGGCGGTGGTTCTTCCACCCGGAGGCACTCCGACGATCAAGTCAGTATATCTCTCAAAGACAATCAAGTATTCAACTCACAAGCTTGAGTATATAAAAACATATCTTAGACCCATAAGGGTGCCTCTCTTTTATATTCAATACAATCCTAGTCCCAATAGGAGCCTAACTCCAATGGACTCAGGATTACTGCCAATCTGGAACTCCCAATGGGATTAGGATAAACCCTCTAAGAGTTTTATCTTTACCCAAACTGAAGTCTTCTCTCAATCTAGGACTCTTGCCCCTTATTCGCTTATCCCGGATTCCGATATCTTCGGAGATAACCTCGGCAACTCCGAGATAACCTCGGCGTAACTACCACAGCACGTGGCACCTCGGCTGACACGTCGACGTCACCTTGCCACGTGTTGGTACTCAAAAATATATCCCCACAACTGGCCCCTAGGTTCTATTACCTCGGCATTCTGAGATGATGGAACCTATATCATTCATCTTTCCAGTTCTTTAGCACAAGAACTCTTCAACCAAGGTCGTTTATCTCAGGCCGACATGTCTTCTTTCAAGGACAAGAACTCAAATGAACTCTCCCACGCGCATGAGTTGTCATGCATCACTTCTCAACCGTTTCACTTACGCGTTTCGTTTCCATTGGCTCGTGCCTATGACGCGCTTGAAAATCGTCTTCTCTGCGTGCGCCGCCTGACGTATGCGATGCTCCAGGCGTAATAATTGTTTTATTTTGCCGCCGTTTCGAGTTTTTGACAAAAAACCTTTCCTTCGTCTTATTTTCTTCATTTTTACATTTCGATTCTCTTGCTTTCTCTCTCTCTAGACTTTCTCAAATCCACCATTACTCTAGCTCCAAGCTCTGCAACCGTCTTCATTCTTCCATTTCAGCGAAGCTTTCACCATTCCGTCGCATCTGCATCCGTCGACTGACCTCGGCGATCTTCATACCGGCTCTAGTCTTTCTGGTAAGCCACTATTCTTTTTGTTTTCAGTTTATTGATGTTTTCCCATTTTCTTGTTGTTACTGTCTTTTTCAAACATCTATCTAGCGAACCATATATCTGAATGCTTTGATTCTGCTTTTGCCGATGTTTTGAACACTTGCACTTGTTCACTTTTCTGCTACTGTTTTTGACTCTATATCTCTTGTATTTTTTGAGAACCTTGCCTCTGTTCTTGATTCTGAAACTTCATTCTTATTTCTGTATTTTTTCCAGATCTGTGCCTTCAATCTTTGCTTTCGTAGATTTAGGTTTGGGATTTGTTTGTAGTACCTACCAATTCTTAGGAAAAACTGAAATAATCTTTACCAGTGTTTACCTAGGTTTTGCCGAGGTTCTTTAGAAACCCTTTAAGAACATCTTTTCTCTGTAACTTAATTCCTTTACGCCGAAATTATGGGTATGTGGAGACATAGGGTAGATACCCCGACCAAACTTGGATATTTTAGGGAAGAGTTCGAAATTCCTGCCAACGTCCATTTGAGACTAGCTGGGGATGACGACTCAATCATGCCCACTGACGATACAATGCCCTTTCCCATAGTCGCTTTTGCTGAATGTGGACTTCAGCTTCCACTCCATCCCCTCTTTCGTGAAGTTCTTCATTACTATAGGTTGAATCCCATGCAACTTACCATCAACTCCTATCGAGTGGTCAATGGTATTATAGCCTTAGCTAGGCAGGAAAACGTGAGGATTACCGTTACCGACATTCAATTTTGTTATACCATGTGTGCCCTTAACTTTAAAGAAAAAGGCTACGTTTATTACCTCAAGCCGAGGTCCACCGAATTCAAAATTATAGCCGACCTCCCAGACTCCAACAAGGGGGCTGGGGATGATTATGTTATTGCTTGGGGAAATTGGGAGTTCGGCGCAGACGAGGACGCTCATCTGTACCCTCTTCCGCGATCAGTTAAGGAGGGCAAGGGTAAGAGCCCAGTGTCAATACTTAGTTGTTGCTTTTCAGGTCTTCAATATTCTATCTGTTTCTAATGTCTTGCTTTTTTCTTGCAGACGTTCGCAAGCCACCGAAAATTTTTCTCCAATCTTACGTTCCCAGCAAGGACCTGAAAAAACTGCTAGACTTGCCAGTTCATAAGAGAAAAGCGCCTCTTCTTCTCAACTTTATTCCAACATACAAGTTGACTTTGCCCGACGTTCCGAGAACAAAGAAAAAAAATCTTTCTCCACCTACTGCTGTAGCCCAAACTACCTCTTCATCTCAAACAGATCAGGAGTCAACATCTGACCCAGTTGATCTGCTATTAACTTCGGCCTCATACTTGATACCAATACCCGAACGAAAACGCCGGCGCAGACTTATGAAAACTGCCGAGATGGGTCGTGCAAAACCTATCGCCAAGGATTTTCTTGCCGATCTCCCTACTGATGTCAACGCTCAGCCGACACAAAGCATGCCCCCACCAAAGCCAAAAAGAACAAAAAAGGCTCAGCCCAAGGCCAAAGCCACCGGTTGAAATCGAGGACACTCGCCAATTACACAATTGGGAGGAGAAGACATCTTTGTTCTCGCCAAAGACTCTTTGAAACCCACCCGAGTCGTCTAAATCGAAGAGGTCAAGTCGTCTGGGACGACCTCGGGTTCTAAAAAACCAGATATCCCCTGGGCGCCTGCTATTACTCTAGAAGATAAGCCTGTCATGGCCAGTGACAGTGCCAATGACATCAATATCGGCGTCGCCCTCAGTACTGCTCTTCTTTTTCCTGGTGATCTTGAAAAGAATGCCGAGTTGAGTGAGTACGAAAACTACGCTTTCATGCTTCAGCGCTGTGTTCAAGTAAGTGTCTTGGTAACCTGTCTTTTCCTCAACTTTTTATACTTGTAAAACTTTGTAATAACTTTTTGCTGTGTGTTCTTTCAGGCTGTTCAGCATGTCCATTCCTTCTCCATGCAATCCTTTGAGACTAGGCAGAAGTTGGCCGACTTGAAGAAGGAGTTTTCAGCCCTTCAGAAGATGAATAAAGGCCTCCAATCAAAAATGAAGAAGTTAGAAGATCAGGCCGAGGCTATCACTAAAGCCCAAACATTAGCCGAAGAGAAGGCTGAAGCTGTTGAGGCCATCAAAAAAGTTGCTGAAGCTCAAAAACGAGAGGCCGAGGAAAAAATGGCCCAAGCTGAAAAAGAGCTCCAGGAGGCCCTGGCTACTAAAGAGGCTGAAATCAAAAAGGCCGACGAAAAGGCCTATTCTCAGGGCATAGCTGACGTTACTGAGGACTATAAACTGCAAGTCAGGCAGGCATGCAACGGGGGCTTCTCCCTTGGTTGGATGTCCTTGATAAAAAAACTTGATCTTCTTGCTGATTCACCTTTTCGAAATGCTGATGCTATCCCTCTACCATTCCCCCTACCTCCTCCTCCAAGTCAACCAGAGGGGGATTTTGAATCTGAGTCTGAAGCTAAGGAGGAAGGTGAGGATGAAGCTTTGGTTAGAAAACCCAAGGAGGCCGTTGGGACTAAGTCTCCTTCTCTGAATGAGCAGGTGTTAGACCTGACTCAAGATGATGATGGTGATGGAGTTACCAAGGAAACTACTCCTCAGCAGACTTTGTCCGATGTTCCTAGGGCCGACAAAAGTGTTGACGAGACCCTTGCCGAGATTGAGGCAGAAAAGGTTGCCGAGAAGGTTCCACCAAAATCTTCCGAGGTCCCAGCCCTTCCAGCTGTTAATGCTGAAGAATCCTGATTTGAATGTGTTTATTTCCTTGTCTTTTATACTTTGTTTTGTTTTTCTGAACAATGTAAGCTTCCTTTTATGGCCGATGTGCCTTTCTTTGTTTCTTCAGAAAAATGTACTTCTGGTAGGCCATAGTGCCTTCTTTGTATACAACTGCAACTGTTTTCCTCTGAATGCTTTAATTTCCCTTGATTGCTTCTGTATTATTCTATACTTAGAATATTTTGCATGCCTTTCATTTTTTTTCTCCTTTGTGCAATCTTCTCGGGGTTACATACCTTAGGTATAATAACTACAAACTTTACTTCGGCAAGATACTGACCTGCAAACTTTTCATAAATTTCAACAAGTGTAAAATGTATACTACTCAATGTTAACTCTGTAAGCTTTTCTCAAGTTTCAACAAGTGTTTCAGCAGTGATCTCAGTCTAACCTACTTGTAAATTGCTACAAATTTCAACAAGGATTAACATATACAGTAAACTTTTCTCAAATTATAACAAGTGCTAAATAATGATCTACTTGTAAATTGTTACAAATTTCAACAAGTGTTTAAACAATATACTTAGCTTGTACTTCAACCTGTAAATTGCTGTAAATTTCGACAGATGATCATATGTCGGCTTAACTTCAACTTGTAAATTGCTACAAATTTCAACAAGTGTTAAGCATCTTCTTTGGTTTAACCAACTAGTAGATTGCTATAAGTCTGTAAGTAATAACATCGGTTTCACTTCGACTTGTAAATTGCTACAAATTTCAACAAGTGAAGAGAAATAGTAATCTCAGCTTAACTCCAACTTGTAAATTGCTACAAATTTCAACAAGTGAAGATAAGGAACCATCTCAGCTTAACTTCAATTTATAAATTGCTACAAATTTCAATAAGTGAAGAGAAATAGTAATCTCGGCTTAACTCCAACTTGTAAATTGCTACAAATTTCAACAAGTGAAGCTAAGGAACCATCTCAGCTTATCTTTAACTTGTAAATTGCTACAAATTTCAACAAGTGAAGATAAGGAACCCTCTCAGCTTAACTTCAACTTGTAAATTACTACAAATTTCAACAAGTGAAGCTAAGGAACCATCTCAGCTTATCTTCAACTTGTAAATTGCTACAAATTTCAACAAGTGAAGATAAGGAACTATCTCAGCTTAACTTCAACTTGTAAATTGTTACAAATTTCAACAAGTGTTAAGTGTCTTTGTCTTCTCGCCTCTAATGTGAACCCGAGTTCCACTTGGGTTCTCATTATTTATGTCACTCGTAAACAACATTATATGTTTTTAACAATCATATGTGTTTGAAGAATTCCAAAAGTTTTTATTGATGATCAGTAGACACCCCATTTTTGACCGACCTTAAGACTCGGGCGTCCACCGATTGAGCGCTTCGGTGATGTTGCATATTGTGCTTTCGTTGAAGTCTCGAGTTCGCGAGCGCCCTGCCTCCGGACTTCCGAACTCTCTTCTGTGCCTTGTCTCGGATTGCGAACCAGACTCGGTTTTCTCTGTTTTCTTTCCTGAGGGAAGGGAGTGGTCCTGTAGACTATCTCTCAGTGGCCGTGGGCTACTTTCGTGGCCGTAGGCCATTTTGCCCATTTCGGAGTCTTCCCTTGCGGACTGCCAGTCAGGTGCTTTGCCGGGACCGCCCAACCATCTCCGATTTCTCCGGTTTTTGGCAAGTGCCTCTGTTTTATCATTATGAGGAACACTGGGGCCTCAGATGCCCACTTCGTGGCCGAACGCCACTTTCGGTGCTCATAGCCCTTTTTTTTGGGACCCCAAACTGCGTGATTTAGGCTCCGAGCATTCATTTTGCATCGGTTTTCTCCGATTTTTGGCAGGAACCTCTGTTTTGTCATACCGAGGGACACTGGGGCCTCTGATGCCCACTTCGTGGCCGAATGCCACTTTCGGTGCCTGTAGCCGGTTTTTGGGACCCCGAACTGCGTGATTTGGGCCCCGAGCATTCATTTTGCATCGGTTTTCTCCGATTTTTGGCAGGAACCTCTGTTTTGTCATTCCGAGGGACACTGGGGTCGCAGATACCCACTTCGTGGCCGAATGCCACTTTCGGTGCTCGCAAGACATTTTTGGGACCGGCTGGGCTTTGGGCCGGCGTTCATTTCTCATTAGTTTTTGTTCAATTTTGGCGGGTACCTCTGCTTCAACACCAGAAAGATCACTGGGGGGTGGGAGGCCAGCAATTGTTCCCGATAACCAGTTTCGCTCCTCCGGCGCCCGTTTTGCTCACTTCTGGGCCAATGTTGAACACCCTGGGGATATTTTCTTCCAACCAAAGCTACATATTTGTGATGAGGGGACATGGGAGGACCCTAAAAAGTGGTGGTCGGCCAGCAATTCAGAGTTTCATTTTTGAGCCCCTCCTTCAAGTGCAATGTTGTGACTCTTGTTTCAGTGTTGCCAGATTCCAATCTTGGGGCTTTATTCTACACACCTGGGAGGACACCAAGGAGTGGTGGTCGGCGAAAAATTTGACTTCATTTTTGGGCCATGGCCAGGCCGGTGAGTGGTTGGCCGAGTTGGTTGGGGTGGCCGGCCACCTTCCAGAAAATTACAGCGGGCCGACTTTGCTTTCGGCTCTTTAATTTGTCAAATTTGCTTTGAAATATCTCCCCAACCCGGGATATTTTGGGAGGAAATCTTGCTCCATTTCCTCCCTTTACACCCTTTCTTGCCTATTTAAAGGGCTGCCCTCCTCCTTTGCTAGGGTTACAAAAATTGGTCTCAAATACCTCTCTCTCAAAACCTCCATCTTCTATCTCCAAAACTCAAAAAACCCTCAAGCATCTAGGTCAATCCTTCATCAACCCTAAGCACCACCATCAACAACTCCATTTCAGCAGCAAGGGAGTGATTTTCAGAGGCCAACAAGCAACAATTTCAAGTCAAGAAGCCACCAAAGTTGGATCTCCAAGGGTAAGCCTCTAAATCCCTTTTTCTAGCATTATTTTCTATCAATTCTATGCCCTATTTCCCTTTTGTTTTGGGCTTTGACCCCTAATGGTTTTGTGCTTATTTTGAGCCCCTCTACAACTTTGTAGAAGGGCTCAACCCTGCTTGGTGTCTCCATGATATACCTCTTTCAATACCACTCTTTAGGCCATTAATTTACATGCTTTGTTTGGATTTTGAGTGATCTGATTTAGAGCATACTATATACTGTGAGTGGGCTTATTTTGAGCCCCTCTTCCACATTGAAGAAGGGCTCAACCATTTTTGGCTTCTCTAGCATGCACTTCCTTTGAAATTCTTCATTTTTACCGTAAACTTGCATGCTACTTTTAGCCTATATGCATTTATTTTTGGAGCATGCTATAAACTGATTATGGGTTTATTTTGTGTCCCTCTACAACATTGTAGAAGGGACCAATCTTGTTTGGTGCCTCCATGAATGGTCTCTCTTTGTACCTCTCTTTGGCCATGTTTTGCATACCTCTTTGAGCTTATTTGGCTTCGGATTTCAGCCTTCATCAGGCTTACAAATAGCCTTATTTTGGCCTTCTAATAATTCTTTGTTAAGAGTCTTAGGCCATTTGATGATTGGTTTTGGTACTTCATGTTATATCCCTCACATTTTCCGTAAAATTGCATGCTTTGTTAGGCCGGCTTAGCTTCTGTTTTCAGCCTCTATCAGGCTTAAAAAGTGTCTTTTTTTGGTCTATTCTTCAAGTTTTATTAAGGGTCTTAAGTTTTTTGGTCATTTCTTATGGTACCTCTCTTTATAGCCCTTGTTAGCTCATTATATTGCATGCTATTTTGAGCCTATCTACATACTGATTTTGGAGTTGTCATTCACTGAAAATATGCATATTTTGGGCTCCTCTTCAAAGTTGTAGAAGGAAATTTTGTGGTTTGAATTTTCTATATACTACTTGCTTAATAAATCCCTTCTTTTCCCCCATTTTTGCATGCCATCATTGCCATATCTATGCTCACAATTTGGCCATGTTTTGTACTGAAAAGATGCTATTTTTAGGGCTTCATTGCTACTGTTTTTGCTTTCATGTGCCAATTTTGCATGTTTAGCATAGCCGTAGGCTATTTCGGGCATTTAAAATCACATTTCGGGATGATTTCATGCGTTGATTGTCATTTCGTATCATTTCGGGGCTATTTTCCCCTTCATTTAGCTGCTGAAATTTGTTTTGCATGCTTGCATATCGTTTTTCATGTCATTTCATGCCTTAGTGCATTGCCTCGGTTTGGGCACGCACTTCGAGGCACTCCGTTTTCATTCTCTCGGCATCTTATGTGAGTGCGGCTGAGGCCCTCTCATGTTAGTGTAAGCCCAATTTGCATTTTCCATGTCAATTGCATTGCGTATGCCACCGCCTCGGTTTGCGTGCCCGGGTGCACGCATTTCGAGGCACTTCATTTTTATCCGATGGCCTCTTATGTAGGTGTGGCTGAGGCTCTCCCATATTAGTATAAGCCCATCTTGCATTGTGTATGCCATTTTAATCCTGTTGCATTCCGTATGCCATTGCCTCGGTTTGCGTGCCCGTGGGCACGCATTTCGAGACATCTCATTTTAGTCTCATTATATTCCATATTTCATGTCATCTCATGCTTGTATGTCATCGCCTCGGTTTACGTGCCCGTGTGCATGCATTTCGAAGCACTTCGATTTTATCCGATTTGCATCTCACATCATGGCCTCGGTTTGCGTGCCCGCGTGCACGCTTTTCGAGGCATCTCATTTTTTTTCTCATTTTCCCGTATAGTGCATACCAGGTTGTATCTTAGATTGCATTCATGAATTTTCTCGGTTTGCGTACCTGTGGGCACGCATTTCGAGACATCTCACTTTCATAGCATTGTTAGCTGCATTTCATGCATACCATGCATATTGCATCGTGTACGGGATAGGCGTTAGTCCGCACGGAAGCGAGGCACGCGTTCAGACTCGAGTGTGAGCGGGTCTCAATTCCCAAGTCACCGACACTCGAATTACCCATGATGGAGTTAGGTTTTGTTGTAGCATTCATCTGCATTCATTCTATATTGAGCTGTGCAATCCGATTCTCGGCCATCATGCATCGGTATGCGTGATTGGTGTACGAGATCGAGGCATGCATATATTTGTGAAATACACTTGCTATGCCCTTTTCCGCTCTCTGTGCGACAAAATGAAGAATCGGCAAATTTCGAGTCCGCACGCATTTGAGACACAGTGCAACAGAGGCTAATTGGGGCATCGGTGGATTTCGCGAAGCGGCCGGCATACATCATTCATCAACAATGAGGATCCGGCTTGCACGCCATTTCTGATTTTCTTGTTTAATTTGTTAATTAATTAGGAAATTGTATATTTATTGAATTGTATATTTTGGATTGTAATATTCTTTTATTTGGGTCTCAGATATTATTTATTCGGACCCTCTGGCGAAACAATGTTGTAATAAGTGCGTGAGTGTGATGTATGTCTTCCAACCCCACGTCTTTCTCCTTTATTTACCGCTACGATGTTTAGATATAGGGCATATTTCAATTAGCATCTGATGACAAAGATGTTTGCATCATTCATCTGTTTTACACGCATCGGGCTCGGCGCATCATACTAACTGCATTTGTATTTCAATTCCAAGTTGAATACTTGATAGCTGTAGCATTTCATATACTATGTTTAGAATAGCCGAGCCTGCTATAGTTGCATTTTGCATGTGTTGCATTAGGCAATTCTGTATATGTAGGATCATGCATGGATTTCTAATCGGTTTTCTATTTTGGCTTGGAGTACTCGGTGAGTTTTATGCTTTAGCATCCTTGCATGCGTGTGAGTGTTGCCATGAATAGCATGCTTACCATGAGGCTAAATGCTTATGTGATATAACTGCCTTGAATGCTTGTGGGTGGAGGGTGAGTTATCTGAATTGGGACAATACATTGACTGTTTGTTTTAAGCCCACTAGATAGTGGCAAAATCATGTTTTCTTAAGCCCACCTGAGGGTGGCAAATCCGCATTTTAGCCTACCTGCGGGTAGCACCATCACACCGTTTTCAAACAAACAAACATGAAATGTTTTGTTCCAATTCAGACGGCCCAGTCTATACTTGTTTGCTGCGAGCATCACATAGTAATCTAGGCTAATAACCGGAATAAGAACGCACAAAGTTTTCAAAAACAGATATCATGGTTAGTAGAGGCCGGTCTTTGACCGGGCGAGAGGGTGCTCACGATGTGACCTTCCCTAATCGTACCCAAGTTCGAGCCAACTTTGGTGATGACACCGCGTGGCCTTCGACCGAGTCGTGGTTTCCTAAATTTCCCATTTTAAAATATTTAGGTGGCGACTCATTGTTATCGGCAAGCTCCATGTTTGGCACTTCTTTCAAAAATCTGCTTTTCCTTTAAAGCGATTTGCGGATTTGGACTCTTTGGTTCAAGATTGAGAACCGCAACAAAATCGAGTCCGAACTGTAGCGAGGTCCCTCGCGGGCTTGTTACAATGACATCGGCCAAAAATAATGCACATCTAATGATAGAAAAATTTCAAATTACAAGTGTTCCAAGGTCTTGGCAATGCTTTGCCTTCATTATCTTCAAGTCGGTAAGCTCCATTGCCTAGCTTGCCCTCTCTAGGATCCTTCTTGTTGCCGACGACTTTTCTCAGGACTAAGTCACCGACTTGAAAATCTCTTGGATTGACCTTCTTGTTATAAGCTCTGGCAAGCTGTTGTTGGTATACTGCAAGCTGAATTGCAGCCTTCTCTCTTCGTTCTTCTAAAAGATCCAGATCTTGGGCTAGAAGTATACCGTTAGTCTCATTCTCAACTCCCTGAGTTCGGATCCCTTCCGATTGGAATTCATCGCTTCGCGCCATAAGCCATGGCAAAGGGGGATTCCCCTGTTGATCTTCTCGGCGTAGTCCGATATGCCCAAAGCACGTTGGGCAATTCGTCTACCCACTTTCCTTTTCTTTGTTTGCCTCTTCTTTATTCCATCCAAAATTACTTTGTTGGAGGCCTCGCTTGCCCATTGCTTTGGGGAAAACTTGGTGTTGAAAAGTAATTCTTGATCTTGAATTTCACGCAAAAGTTCTTGATGAGTTTCTTTGTCAAAGCTGCGTTCCGTTGTCGGCAACTATGGCTCGGGAATGCCAACCGTGGTGATAATGTTTTCTATATGAAATTCTTGACGTCCACATCTCGAATTTTGGCAAGAGGTTACGCCTCTATCCACTTTGTGAAGTAATCACATTACTACCGGCAAGTATTTTCTCGCCTTGATTGCTTGGGGAAGTTGTCCAACCGGATCCATGCCCCATCGGGCAAGCGGCCAAGGGTTGGATCTTGGATTGGTCGATGGTCGATGAATCAAAGGTGCAAACCTTTGGCATTGTTCGCACTTCTTCATGTATGCTTCTGCATCCTTTTGCATGTAGGGCCACCAATACCCCTGGGTAATGGCCTTGTGAGTTAGTGATCTACCCCCAGCGTGGCTTCCACAAACTCCTTCGTGAATTTCATATAAAAAATCTTCAACCTGCAAAGGGTGTACGCACCTTAAAAGGGGTCCAGTGAAGGATCTTCTGTAGAGATGTTCGTCCGCAGTCAGGCTGAATCTTGCCGACTTCAATCTGACTTTGTGTGCCTCCTTGCGGTCTTTCGGCAGCTTTCTTTCTTTCAGGAATGCAACAATTGCATCCATCTAGCTTGGCTCCATGTCCACACACATTGCTTCTTGCTCTGTGTTTTGTGGTTCTATGCTCGGGCCCGACATGTAATCAATCATAATTGTCCTTGTTTTTCCAGTCTGCATTGAACTTGCCAGGTTGGCCAACGCATCGGCGTGGTTGTTATCATCTCGGCTTACTTGGAGTAGTCGGCAGTTCTGAAATAAGTTTGCCAATCTGATGACCTCTTTTGTATATGCCGACATCTTTTCGTTTCTGGCTATAAATTCTCCTGTTGACTGGTTAACAATAAGCTGTGAATCACAACAAACTATTACCTCATCTGCTTCTGCTGCTGCTCCCAGTTTTAGCCTTGCAATTAACGCCTCATATTCTGCTTTATTGTTTGAGGCCTTGAACCCCAAACGAATGGACTGTTCTATTATTTCTCCATTTGGAGATATCAGCAGTATTCCTGCCCCCGCTCCCTGTCGGTTTGAACTTCCATCGACAAACAATCTGAAGGAGTCGCCGATGTAGATGTTGCAGAGTCTGAGTTTTTCCTTCCTTTGCTGTTTTGCCTTTGGCTGGGATTCTCCTTGCTTGCTGGGACCTCGTTCATCTTGGCTCAACGGAGCCTGATGTTCAATGGATTCAGGCGTAAATTCTGCCACGAAGTCAGCCAAAACTTGGTCATTAATTGCTGTTCTGGGCCTGAACTCCAGGTCATACTGGCCCAAGGCCACTGCCCACCTTGCAATTCTTCCTGTTAAGTCTCCTTGTTGCAACAAGGACTTTAGTGGGTGCTCTGTTAGTACCACAATCTTGTGCGCCTGAAAGTAATGGTTCAATTTCTTTGAGGCCATTACCAAGGCCATCATTAATTTCTCCAGTGGTAGATATCTTGTTTTAGCGTTGGCCAAGGTTTTACTTACATAATAGACAGCCTTCTGTTCTCCTTGTTCTTCTCAGATTAGCATTGCACTTACTGCGTGTTCTGACACGGCTAAATCTGAAAACAACTCCTCCCTAGGTTTAGGTGTTGAGAGGACTGGAGCCGTGGTCAGATATTTCTTTAGGTCGGCCAAAGCGGCCTCACATTCCTCAGTCCAAAGGAAGTCTGTGTTCTTTTTTACCTGGTTGAAGAAGGGTTTACATTTGTCTGAGCTTCGGCTTATGAACCTGTTTAGGGCTGCGGCCCTTCCAGTAAGCATTTGTACCTGTTTTGCCGATGTTGGGCTTTGTAAGTCTAAAATGGCCTTGATCTGATCTGGGCTAGCCTCTATGCCCCTCCTTATTACTAGGTACCCCAAAAATTTACTAGATCCAACTCCAAACGTGTACTTTGATGCGTTGAGTCGGAGCTGATATGTTTTGAGGATTTCAAATACCTTTTTTAAGTTGGCAAGGTGACTCTTAGGCTCCTTGGCCTTCATGACCATGTCATCGATAGAGACTTCTACTGTTTGGCTGATCAAGTGCTTGAACATTTTGGTTACTAGCCTGTGGTAGATTGCTCCTGCGTTTTTCAACCCAAAAAGCATCACTCTATAACAGTATAGGCCTTTTGGGGTGATGAACGCTGTCTTCTCTTCGTCTGGGGGGTACATAGCTATCTGGTGGTACCCCCTATAAGCATCAAGGAAGCTCATCCTTCCATGTCTAGATGTGGCATCCACTAACTGGTCAATTTTGGGCAGAGGGAAGCTGTCTTTGGGACATGCTTTGTTCAGGCTTGTAAAATCTACGCATATCCTCCATTTGCCATTCTTCTTCTTTACCACCACAATGTTTGATAGCCATGTCGGATAATTGACTTCTCTGATGGCCCTGGCTTCTAGAAGTCTGTCTACTTCCTCCTCCACTGCTTCGACGTGCATCGACGTCAGTTTTCTGGCTCGTTGTATTACAGGTTTGGCCGACCTGTCAACGTTCAGTCTGTGACATGTGACCTCGGGGTCAATGCCAGGCATTTCATAAGGTGTCCAGGCGAACACCTCTATTTTTGTTCTAAAAAAGGCTTCCAGTTCCTTTTCTTCTTCTTCGGCTAAGCCTGAGCCGAGAAGAAAAAAGCGCTCTTTATAGCCCTCCTGGACGAGGATTTTCTTTAGTGTTTCCTCACTTTTCTCGGTCGGCTCCTTACCAACATCATCTAGGACCTCCACGTCCTCATCTTCAATCTCTGCCTTCCCTGGTTCTTGTATGCTGCATGTTGTTTTCATGGCTGTCATGGAGCAATTTTTTGCCTGCAACTGGTCTCCTCTGACTTCTTCAATTCCATGTTCTGTTGGGAACCGCAATAGTTAATGCAACGTTGAGGGAACTGCTCCAATCGCATGCAACCATGGCCTTCCCAAGATGATGTTGTATGGTGAAGGTGTATCAATCACGATGAACTCTGTCCTGATCTTTTTAGTGCCGGCTTGTACTTCCAAGTTTGTAGCGCCTAGTGGCCACGTCGGCGTTCCATTGAAGCCAACCATCGGGCCGTTTGATTGCTCCGTGTCATTTGGGTGAAGGCCTAGCTCCTTGTAACATCTAACATACATGATGTCACAAGAGCTGCCTTGATCTATCAGGATGCGTTTCACTTGGCACTCCCCAACCTGGAGGGATACTACCAAGGCATCATTATGAGGGTGCTGGACCATCTCTAGGTCGGCTTCGGTGAATGATATTATTGGGCCCGGGTACTCTTCAAGCCGAAGTCTTTTCCATCCGACCTGGTTAACGTGCTGCAGGTGTTTTACTCTTTGGGTTTCCCCCCGTATGTCATTTTCGTTTACCTTGGAGTGAATTACGTTAACCACCCTAGGTCCTTCCCCGTGGCTTTGTCTTTGGAGGAGGCGGGCTTTGGTGCTTGAGGCAACCTTGCTGCTCTTCTCGTCTGGCCGTCGACAAGATCCTCGATGGCCTTGTCTTCTGAAGTCCTCTATATGCTTTTAGGGCTCTGCACTCGAAGTTGGGTGTCCTTCTTCATTGTGGTAAGCACAACGCCTACCAACGTTCCTGCCCATGTATTCCCCTGGGGCCTTTGCTGGTGCTCTGAATTAGGGTTGATTTCAGATTTGATCCAGGACTTTGTGGACTGGGATTCGGAACACAGTCGTCACTGCCTGTTTTCCCCTTAGTTCTGTCTCCGATTTACTGAATCCGTTGTTACCTCGGCCTCGCTTCGGCGAGCCGTTCCCTTTTTCCTGTTTTACCTCCTTATTCCCCGATGTATCCTCCTCGGCTCTGGCATACTTCTCGATTCTTGCTATGAGCTCCTCTATGCTTTTTGGCAATGTCTTTGCCAAAGATTTCTGTAATGAACAATCCTCTTTCAGGCCGTTCTTAAAAAACACGACCGCCACTTCTTGGTTGCATTCAGGTATTCGATTGAACACCTCGTAATACCTCTTTGCATAGGCCTTAAGGCCTTCATCCTTGCTGATCTTTAGAGCTATCAATGCGTCCACCCTTAATGGCTGCAGCTTGTTCGTCACGAACTTGGCCACAAACATCTCGACTAGGCCTTCCCATGTCTTCACGCTTCCCTTTGGCAGTTTGTGGAACCAATCTGATGCAATCTCCCCAAAGGACGAGGGGAACACTTTGCAGAGCAATGGCTCGTTTCCACTGTATAATGCCATTGGGTTCAAAAATAATTCGACGTGGAAGTTAGGGTCTGACTTATCATCATATATTTGAAACCTCGACATGCTGAATCTTTTCGGTGCCTTGAATTTGTCCAGTTCTACTGAGAACGGTGTGCTCGGCTTGACGGGTGAGGTAACCTCGGCTTCAGCATTGTGTTCCTTTTTCTTGAGGTAATTTCTCAAGTCTTCTTTGCTCCTCCTTGGAGCTCGGCTATCTTTTGACTTCAATCTTTTCGGTACACTACTTTCGGCCTCGTGGTGGGCCCGCTTTGATCTTTCTCCATGGGTTATGTCAAAGCAGAGCGCCTGCCCTTGGATATGCCGATGTTCTCTGGGCTCTGCGTCCTTCGTGTGATACGTCCTCTGGGATTTCTCTTGTCTCGGCTCTTCTCGTCCAATTTTCCTGGAAGGCGGGTGGGAGTGCCTTGCGCTCCTGGTGTGCTGAGGTGCTTCGGGAATTATTTTCTTTCCTCCCTTCTGAGTATTAACTACTGGAATTGGCGTGTCCTGCAGGGGGTATGGTGGCTGCATGACATTGTTTTGCATCATAAAGTTGACGACCGACTGCAAGTCTGCCAACTTGTCTGCCAATTCTTTCACTTCTTCATCCCTCTGTAGGCACCTATCCCTCCATACCTGGAGGTTATCTTCGTTGTAGTATCTGTCCTGATCTGTCTTCTTTGAAGTGTCGCCCTCCTGGCCGACGTTTTTTCCTCCGTGACCCTGGTCACGGGTTTCTTCGTTGTGGTTGTCTTCTTCAATGTCAAGGTCGATAGGCCTGCCACTCCCAGCAGGAGTGTCGTCCCCAACCTTTTCTTGTTGTACGTTACTGGTCATCTATTCGTCTTTCTTTCCCACAGACGGTGCCAAATTGTGTGGGTGATTTTCCGATCACACTGCCCTTCTTAGTAATTCAGTTGTAGAACATAGGCAAAATAGATGGCACCCTGCTGTCCTGCATAGAAAGAAAAGGCTCCGGCGGTGGTTCTTCCATCCGGGGGCACTCCAACAATCAAGTCAGTATATCTCTCAAAGACAATCAAGTATTCAACTCACAAGCTTAAGTATATAAAAATATACCTTAGACCCATGGGGGTGCTTCTCTTTTATATTCAATACAATCCTAGTCCCAATAGGAGCCTAACTCCAATGGACTCAGGATTACTGCCAATCTGGAACTCCCAGTGGGATTAGGATAAACCCTCTAAGAGTTTTATCTTTACTCAAACTGAAGTATTCTCTCAATCTATGACTCTTGCCCCTTATCCGCTTATCCCGGATTTCGATATCTTCGGAAATAACCTCGGCAACCCCGAGATAACCTCGGCGTAACTACCACAGCACGTGGCACCTCGGCTGACACGTCGGCGTCGCTTTGCCACGTGTTGGTACTCAAAAATATATCCCCACACAATATAAAAAGTACAATGATGGCATTGATATTTTTAAAAAAATGTACTATCAAAAGGTAATGTTGAAAAATCAACTTTTTTTGAAGTACAATAATTGTACTACTAAAAAAAAGTTAGATTCTCTAAAAGGGACTATTATTTTGGAACGGAGGAAATATTATAGTACTTGATTATATTTTAAAGTGGTGTTTTAAACTAATGAATATTCATTGTAGTGACTCTAATTATGACCAAAATAATTTTTGATTTGTCGAAAATGATGTTAGTTACGATCTAAATGTAGTTATGATCAATGACACAAATTCATATTTTTAGAACATTTTCTGCAACACATTTTCCACAACATAAAAACCAATGCAAATCGTGCTCTAATTTCCATGGTTGTAAGAGAAGAATCATAAGAAAGACAGAAGGAAACAGGAACCTAAGGTGAAGAGGTGGGTCAGAGCTGCCCTACTCTGTCTTCTCTTTGTTTTCTTTTTGGGCAAATTCCATTTTTAGTCTCCATATTTTCATTCTTATATCATTTTGATTTCATAATTTTAACTGATTTGATTGTAATATTAAATTAATATTTTTTTTTAATTTACTCTAATTGATTATAATTATTAATATTTTTTGATAAAAAAAATATATACATAAGCAGCATGTATTATGTTTTTATTAACAAAATTGTGAACTTGTTCAACTCAATTAGTTAATCTCAATCAATTCTATAATTAATTTTTCTTTTAAAAATTGTAATCAATATTATCGATTGGATTAAATTGTCAAAAACTTTAAAATTATGAATCAAAATTGAACTAATTAAAATTAAAATAATATCATAAACAAAATCTAAGAAACTACTAATGTAATTTATCTTTTTTTTATTTATTTTTCGTTTTTTTTTGGCCACGACATGGTTTTGAACTTGCATTTGAAATCCTTAGAACAATAAGCTCTCCGAGAAAAACATATTGATTTAGGTGGTGTGATAAACCTATGATTTTTATTTTACTTTATTTTATTTTTATATAAAATAGAATATTAACAATTTACTACGCAAATTGATATTTTTCCATAAGTTCAAAGTTGAAATATCACAGACACATTCTTTCAAGACCAACATGACTGGTTCACATATGAAAAGACATGAAAACTTTATAATCATTATAAATAAACAAATATATAATACTCCAAACTTGAATTAATTTTCACCCTTGTGTTTTGGATTTGGACCCTTATTTTAACGAAAATGTCTCGTAGCTCGAAAGGGTCGAGCTCGAAACGGCTCAAAAATGGAAGAAGATGGGAGAAAGAGAGAGAAGAGGAGGAGAGAGGGAGAAAGAGAGAGGAGAGGGCTCGTCGCCGTGGGTCGTCGCCGATCGTCACAGCAGACCGTCGCCTCGCCCAGCCTCGGTCGTCTGCACTCATGACGTCAAGAAGACCACCGTCGTTTGCCCAGCCTCCCCTCCTCCTCCAACTGGTTTTTATGACCCCCTCCCCTCCTCCTCCTCCTCCTCCTCCCTTCTCTTCTTCTCCCTTCTTCTTCTTCTTCTTCTTCTTCTTCGTTCTGTAACAAAACTAGGGCAGAAAGAAAGAAAAAAAAAAAAAAAAAATCGACACCAAAACGGCGTCGTTTTGGTGTCGAGCCGCGGTTTCGAACTACGTAACATGATCGCTTATTTTAAGTTGTGGTGATTATAAAATTTGATAAGTGAGTTTATCTATTTTCTCCCTAAGTAATCATTCAACTTGCTAAAATTCTAGAGTTTGTAGTGAATTTGAAGATATACGTATTCACTAATGACTAATCTTATATTAAAAAATTTTCCCATATATTTTTATTATTTTATTTTTCTTAGAATATATCAAATTTTACTTGAAATCTCATAGATGAGGGAAGATATCACCATTAGGACAAGTTTGTCAGGTTCATACTCATTGTGATTCTTAAGATTAATTAGCAATATCACGCACTCAAAAAATTTAGGAATTGTTTGGGATAAACTAAATAAGTGTATTTTTTGACTTTTTATGAAATATGAGTTTAATATGATGTGGGAGAGAAATGATGTGACTTAAATAGAATAAGGACTTTTTAACTTTTTGACTTTTTTTTATTATGCCAAACTAAGCCTTAATTAACAAAATATAAAATATTTAAAATTTATAAATCACGTTCACGATGTAACAAACTTTCTTAACAAAGTAATTTCTTAATCACGTTTCATATTCCTGCCAAATAAGCAAATACAATCAATCATCAACCTGCTTTTATTAATCATCACTAAGATGAAATCAAGCACTAATGAGATTAGGATCGCACTAATTCAGCTACGAATTCATTAATGTTCTTGTCTGAACTCCCACCATCACCAAGCGCCTCTTTCGCCAATTTTTTCCATTTCATTGCATTCGTCTTAACTTCATTTTTCTTTTCTCCTTCAATCACCTCCTTCATGCAAGCCTCCAACACTTCCCTCCTGACAATACCCTTATCATCCATCTTAACCCTAATTCCTATACCCCAAACATCCTCCACAAACTTAGCATTCGTAGCTTGGTCCGACCAATATGGAACACCAACCATTGGCACCCCCAAGCTCAGTGCCTCAAGAACAGAGTTGAACCCACAATGCGTGACAAAGCAACCTATTGACTCGTGTGCCAACACCTCCAGCTGTGGACTCCATGTCACCACCAAGCCCTTCTCGGCTGTGTCATTGATGAAGTTGTTTGGTAGCTTGGCTTCTTCGGTTGCCCTCACGACCCACAAGAAGTTGTAATTGCTTTGGTTTAAGCCCCATGCTATTTCTTCCATTTGTTCGGGTTCAAATTGGGCCATGCTGCCAAAGGATACGTAAACGACAGAGCCGCTTGGCTTGGCATTTAGCCAGTTCATGCACACAGTGGAGTGAGGCTTGAAGAGATTGATGCCATAATCTATGTCATCTTTGAGTTTCTGATCTAAGTACATGGATGGAAGTGTTGGGCCTATTGTTCTCACCCGCCATAGTTTTGACGTCCAATCTACCACCTAATATAAGACATTTTAATCAAAACCACAATGATATGTTACAAAATAGAGATTCATATTAAAATCTAACCAAAAAAAATATTATGTACCGAGAAAAAAAAATATACTTAAAAATGTGTTCAGAATTTAAATATTTAATCTTTAGTGTAGATTTAGACTTGGTGTGACGTGACTAACATTAAAATAAATTTTACAATGTTACATATCCACACGCACACACAAAACAAATTTAAAAAAAAAAAATTTATATGTATGATTCAAATTCAATCATCACAAGGTTGTTTGCATTAGTTAGTTTGACTAGCCTATGTGGAAAAATCAACTACAGAACTACCATTGAGTTGAGAAATTTTCAACTTGCACATCATCAAAATTGTGGGTTGGTTAAATATTTTGGCGGTTTCAAAAGGATGGTTTGAGCAAGTTAGGTGGATTATAAATACAAAATCAAAGCACATAAAATCTTAATTTTTTCATAATATCAATAAAAAATTTATTTTTTATTCCAAACCCCAATACAAAATCCACAAAATAATCGAACCATGCTATTTATTCAAAATCATATTTCACGAATCAAAATACAAAACAATCAAGTTTGAAGAGAAATATGCAATAAAAATAAGAGATGTATGTTATCCAATTAATGATATTAGATTTAGTGAGATATTTTTTGCGAGCAAATGCAAGATAATTTTACATATATATAGATGGTTTTGGTCAATTCATCGGCAGGTTTATAAACTTTAAAAGTAAACAAACTAATCGGCTAATTTTTATTATCTAACCTTCTCATCTTCTTGAACCACACGGATTGATTTGAATTGATCAATTGATTTGGGTGAAGGCAGGTTGGTGGGTTTTTGCACACCCTTTAACACCATATTCAAATTCTATGTATTTTTTTTTTTAGTACTTATCATATTTGAAATGTTTTCAAAATAAAATTCTAGACAATTTAAGGGGTCTTTTTTTTTTTTTTTTTGAAATATTAATTACACCAAGTAAAAAATTGATATGCATACCTCTTTCTCCAATTCGTAGAAAGTATTAAAAAGGACCCAATCTGCTTTATCAACGTTACAGAATTGATTCACCAACAAGTCACAAGAACTTGGATGCAACCCATAAGCATACACAAACGATGGCGTTTCACAGGACTCAAGTGGTGGCAATCCAGGCAACAAAATAATTGAATCTGGTGAAAATGGGAGTGAAAGAAGACCCTCATGCACATGATAATATATGCTATTGACAGCACAAGTCTGAGTGAAAAACACAACTCCAAGTATTCCTAACTCCTTGGCAACATCAAGAGCCCAAGGCAAAAACCCATCATAAATTAGGGCATCGACTGGTCGGCCAAGCCCATCGAGTTTCTCGATGAGACTGGCCAGAGTCCGCGATCCAACGTCGCGTAATTTGGTCAGATAGGCCTCGGGACTTTCGGCCTTGTCGTAGCCACCATCGTCATGTCCATCGGAAAACGTGTCAGTGTCGATGGTGCTGATTGAGTCCTTGTGCATGGACTTGGAGATATAAACACTGTTGGCAAGAGTGGCCTTGACACCCCTGGCTACCAAACGCTTGGAGAATTGAAGCATTGGGTTGATGTGCCCTTGGGCAGGGTAGGGTAGGACTAGAACATGGGCTTTGTAGGCTCTGTTTGGTGTCTCCATTAATTTCTCTCTACACAAACTCTCGGTGACTCACTCCAGTCTCAATTTTTTTTTTGATTTTTGGTTTTTTGGCCTTGGAGAGAGGCACTAGTGCAAGCATTAATACTGATTTCCATGGAGAAACTACACTTTGTGAAGCTAATCAGCAATGACATGTTTCTTTGCTTTGGTAAGCGAAGTTGGCTTTAAATTCAGTAACGTGTCAATCAATTACAATATTAAATATAACACTCTCTCTTATATCTTCTCTAATTATCAATTAATCATATCATTTACATATTATTGAGTTTAGAAAATAAATGTAGAAATGAGTTTGTATATCATTTTTTATTTTTTAAAATATCACTGCTAATTTGATTTTGTCCAAAATTTTTAAAGTAATTACATAATAGTCTCAAAATATCATGACATATTATTATTCCCATCTTTATTAAGTAGTTACAAGATAATAGATGATGCACTTTAATATTGTTGGAAGTATGTAAATAATGTGACAATATATTCCAAAATTACTTAATAAATTTTCAAAGAGATATTCAAATAGGTTCACGTTCTCAAACTACTTCATAGTTTTATTTCTCCACTCTATCACTAGAATTTTGCATTGTTAGGAGAATGTTATTAATTTATTAAAGAGTAAAAATTAATAATTAAGTCTATAGTATTTAAATTTTTATCATTTTCTTGTACAGAATTCATAAAGCTACTAAACACTTCAATAACATTGACAAAAAAAAAAAAAAAAAAATTATCACTAATAATATAATTTCTATAAGTGATATTCTCATTCCTCTAAAAATTCTAGCTTTACAGTTAATCTTGATGTTGCGTTTGATTAGAGAATTTAGAGAGAGATCTGGAAAGAGAAATGGAAAAGGTAAGTAAAATGTGAATAAAACATACTTATATTTCACCTAGTTTCACACACCTTTTTCCTTTCCCTTTTCAAATCCCTCCTCAAATTCCCCAACCAAACACAATATGAATGTATCCATCATATTTTAATAAAAAATATGCTAAAAGCAAACTAAAGACTGCTGTTAGGCATTTTGACATAAATTAAATAAATACACCTATTTAGATCTCATCATCTCTTTATTTTTTTACATATTTTTTTTATAAAAAATCAAAAAATATATTTATTTAGATCATTTCAAATAACTTTTTAGTATTGGAAATTTGTGTAAAAAGTATGTAAAACTATTAAAATGTGTGAAAGTATTTTGAAATATATATAAAAAATGTATTGAGTTTATAAATCTTTTAACAGTTAAGGCTTCTTATTGACAGCATTAAAGGGCTAGACATTTTTTATAACATATTTATTTATAATATTATAGAGAATGTAATTAAGTTGGTGTGAACACATTTCTATTATAAACAGTGATAAAATTTTATGAACCATTACCGACATTGTTTTTTTTATTTATTTATTTTTGTTTTTTAGAGTAATCTCAAACCACAAGTTATTTGGATGTCAAATAATTTTAAAATCTTTATTATTTGTCAATTATATTTGAAGGACACTGTCCATACACATCAAACATCAAAACAGTTTTTTTTTTTTTTTTTGAACTGAACATCAAAACAGTTTGTCAATGTAAATAATATCAAGGGAAAATGAAAAATCCCTTTAAAAAAACTCCCCCTAATCCCTCTAATTTCTATTTTTGGTAAATTGTTTTTTTTTTTACTTGAAAAGGAAATTCGGGGGATTCGGGCTCTCCCCTTTCGAGCTCCCAATCAAATCCGTAATATCAAGTTGGTCCTAATCTCAAGGAAAATGACTTGGACCCCCAGTGGGGAACTGGGGGTCACTCCTTACTGGCCAAAAAAAATTGTTTTTTTTTTTTTTTTTTTTTCAGTTTCAGCCTGGCAGAGTGCCAAGTGGCGCTTTGGGGGGGGGGGTCACTGGAGGTGCTCAGCTGGGGGTCCGAATCACAGTCGTAATCTCAATTGGTTGGTCAAGTGTTCCTTCCAATTATTGAAATGAGAAATCAAGTGGTTATTGATTTTTGGATAAATTATAAATATATTTATGATGTTTGTTTAAAATATAAATTTTAAAATTATAAATACACTCTTGTTAATATTTTTTATTTAATAAAATTCATAATTACTTTGTTATGTAATAATAAAATTATAAGTAAATTACACTCTGCCTTCTTTATATTTGACCACTTTCTTACTTTGATTCTTAAATTTTATTTTTTCCCCCTTTAGCCCTTTATGTTTCGAGTTTTTCTCAATTTATTTCTAAAATTAACTTCTGTTCAAAATTAGATAGAAAATGCCATAATAACTGTCATAACACACCAAAAAAAAAAATTTATTATATTTGAGTTTATACTAGAGATGTGAGTTATATATAATAAAAATATTTTATGTTATGTGATTCTCAATGTGTAATTTCTATTTAATTTTTAACAAAAATTAGTTTTAGGAGTAAGTTGAAAAAAAACTTGAAACATGAAGGGTCAGAGTGGGAAAAAATAAATTTTAAAGGCCAAATTGAGAAAGTGACTAAACATAAAGGGGCAAAGTATAATTTATCCTAAAATTATCATAATTATTAATTGAAATATATTTCTGACATCATTAAAATTTGTCAATTAAGTTAATGATTTATATATAAAATAAGTCATTTGTTATATGATTAGAAATTTGAAGGAGCAAAATATAATTTTTAAAATTATAAAGAGCAATTTGCATTTTAAGCAAATCTTACAGAGTATATTTTATATAAATTTTGTTCCAAAGAATAAAATTAAAATAATAAATTATAAATATACCTTGAGATTTGATTAAAATACGAATCACTTCTTTTGGTTCTAGAAATTACATTCCACCCATTGAGATTTTTAATTTCATAACAAATGGCCTTTTATTTATAAATCATGAAATCAATTAATAATTTTTAATAATGTTAGAAATATGTTTCAATTAATAATTTAGGTAATTTTATTATTGTATAAGAAAACACTTATGAATTTTATTTTTTTAGTTAATTTTATTAAATAAAAAATTTTGACAATAAATATTTATAATTTTTTAAATTAGAAAAAACTAGGGATGGGCGCGAGTCGGTTGCGGCCACGAAACCTCTAATCCGCCATACGTCCGCCAGATTGACGGATTGAAGAAAATCAATCCGCATCCGTCTACCAATCCGGCGGATATGGATTGAGCGGATTGGCTGTTTAGCGGAGGGATGCGAATTGGTTTGGCGGTTTAAAATTTTATAAATTTTCAACATAATTCAACTTGTGCACTTCATCAAAAAAGAAAAAAAAAAAAGTATTACAGTCAATGTTCTTAAAATATAAAAACAATTCAAACCATCAAAACCATAAACAGAGCAGTAGTAGAGATTGTATGTCTCTGTATTGTTACATCTATATCTGTTTTTGAAAACAAAAACCAACCACCATGTATCATATTTTCTATTTATTATTTTTAGAGATAGATTTAAAAATAAAAAAATATAGATAAATAATACGTTTATTTTTTTCAATTCCAAAAAAATATTCAAGTTGAAATTTTTTTTTCAACAGAATATTTAAACTATTTTTTAATTGAAAACACAAGCAGAATATTTAAACAAACTGAAAACACAAAGTCTTATAAATTACTAGGGTTGCTCGCGGTTTGACAGTTCGGTTGCGGCTAAAGGAATCTCAAATCCGCCATCCGTCTACCAGATTGGCGGATTAGAGAACATCAATCCACAATCGTCCGCTCGTCATCCCTCATCCGTCCAAAATGTGGCGAATTAGTTCGATTCGGTCGATTTTGATGGATCAATATATTCGCTGCTCACCTTTAAAAAAAACAATCTTTATTTTAAACAAAAACTCAAAAAGTGTATTTGGGTTGTTTTGGAAAGTTGGTAAAAAGCTAACTTTTGGCTTTTTACCAAGCTTTTTGACTTTTTTGAAAGTGATTTGGGAAGTTAGTAAAAAATTGACTTTTTGCTTTTTAGTTTAATATTTATTTATGGTGTCAAATCAAATTAAAATGATCAAAATACCCTTACCCAACATAAGAGAGTTATTTTTTTATTTATTTTTCATAGGCCCTAATTTGTAATTTTAGAGCTGCGTTTTTAGCACTTGCCAAATGACTTTTTTGGCAGTCACATTTTTGAATATTTTGTCTAAAAACGTAACTTTTTATCATATTCCCAAAATGACACTTTGTAATTAAAAGTCCACTCCTTTGCCAGCTCAAGAATGTACACGTTACATGTCATACGTAAGTGACAGAGGCATCCCAACATTTTAGAGTGAGGTTTTTTATATTTTAATATTAAATTTTTGAAGAAATTATAAAAAGAGATTTAAGATTTGACCTGGTAGCAAATTAAAATTTTAATTATTTTAATTTTAAATTTTAATTGTTAAAATGGTATCAGTTCTAACTATATATTAGTTATAAATTATAACTAGTAAAACAATGATAATTTAGATAATTTAATTATTTTTTGTCGGTGGTACTGTATAGAGGCAATCAATAAGTATAGACTGGAAAAGCAATGAGAGGGGTGGAAGTAATCTGAGGAAGGGGAGTAGTGATGATGGTGGGCTGCAAAAATGGACGGAGCGATGACAGTGGATTAGGGAAGAGGTGGAGTAGTGATGAACAATTAGTTAGGGTAAATTACACTTTGCCTCTTTTATGTTTGATAATTTTCTCATTTTGACCTTTAAAATTTTTTTTTTCTATTCTGACCTTTCATGTTTAAGAATTTTTTTTTAAAATTTATTCCAAAAACTAATTTATATCCAGGATTAGCCCAGAAGGCATATATTAATAGGTAAGTGGCATATAAAAATTTTATTATATCTGACTCACATATCTGATATAAATTTAAATTTTAATATAATAATATATTTTTTTATGTCATGTAATAGCTGGTGAGATTTTTTTTAAAAATTTTGAATAGAAAATAACTTTAAGAGTAAATTGGAAAAAAAAAAATTGAAACATAAAAAGCAAAGTGGGAAAAAAATTTCAAAAACCAAAGTGAGAAAATGATTAAACATAAAGGAGGCAGCGTATCCAATTATTTAAATTATCTAATTTGTCCCTTAAAGTGATGGATAGAATTTATATCATTTTATAAGTTTAAAAATTTTAATTGAAGCAATTAAAAAGTTATGATTAGATTTGTTACCAACCTTATTTTTTTCTTTTTATAATTTATTCTAAATTTTTTAATATTTTAGTTTCATAAAAAAATTCTTTTTGTGATGCAAAATTACTAATTAAATTAATGAGGCGTTTATAACGTATTTTTTTTAATTTTGAAATTTTTATCAATTTTTAATATTTCTTGTGACATAGTAGATTTTATCAACAAAAAAAATACATATTTTGAATTTTGTTTCTGCGTAAACAATTTGTTACATGTATTATTGATAAAATATATTGTAAGCAATACATGCATTTTGAAAAAGAATCTAAAATTTTTAATATAACTAGAAAAAAAATGCCCGTGCAAGGCACGGGACACTATTGTAATAAAATTACGTTTCACAAATACAATAATTTTTCTAGTAAAATTAAATTTCACAACTACAATAAAAAAAAAATTATACAAGGGAAAAAAAATATTTATAAACAAGTGTCAATGGCATTTTTGAAATTATGAAAACAATGATAGATTGTATTTTGATTGGAAATGAAATAACCAAAAGAAGTTATATTATTCTATATATAAATTTGTATAAAACTCTATTGGAAATATTACAAGAAAAAAAAAATCTCAAGGTTTGAACCATGTTACAAAATAAATTCTGAAATTTTAATTTTATCAATTTAAACTCTAAACCTTTTTCATTTGTTTTCAATCTAAATTATTTGTCTATTTTGGTTAAATAAAAGGGACGAAAAAAATTATATTTAGTCATTAAACTCAATGTAAGCGTATAGAAAATATCTAAAATATAATTTTTGTTGAATTTAATGACTAAAATATATATATATATATATATATTCATTTATATTACTTAACAAAAATAGGCAAATTGTTTAGATTGAAAGTAAATCAAAAGTTGATGGTTTAAATTGATAAAATTAAAAATTTATTTTGTTACGACGTTCAAATTCTAGGTTTTATTTTATATTTTATTTTATTATAATTTTGCCAATTCTATTTGTATATAATTACTCTCAAATAAGAATTGGAGATTATTGCATTATGTTTGATTAGGATGCCTTAAAAAAATTAATTATTTTTTACTATTACTTGGATAAAAAGGAAAAAAAAAATTGAAGAAAAAGTTTCTTCAATAAATATATTATTTTTTAGGTGACTGCCTAAATAATAATATTTGACATTTTTAATCTCTAAACACTCCCATAAAATTCTTATTTACTTAAGCAACATTTGGTATTGTCCTATTCATCACTCACTTAAACTTTAACCCCCTCCCAAAAAAAACATTTATCATTTGTCAAATACATAGATTGTTTCTAGCAATAATAACCTTATCATAAGAAGTAAAAAGTTTAAAACTTTACTGTAAGTAATGTAAAATCAGCTCAAAAAAATATTTGGATATTATTTGTCATCATTGAAAAACAATAAATATTAATGTGACAAATTTATGTACAATACTTTATTATCATTTTATGTGTCACAGTTTTAGTGATTTAATGGATTCCTACTCATATTTATTATGAATAGAGTATTGATAAATAATGACTCAATTTGGCATCACTTGTAACTGAGTTGTTATGATTATAACGTTTTAGATTATTAGTTTCAACGAATTAAAATAAGTTGTAAATTTGTTTGGTATAACTTTTTATATTTTGTTTAAAAAAAGTTATGCAAATATCTAACATCCACTTAAAATTATAATTAAAACAAAAGAAATAGAGTTATTTTGTCCATATAAATTAAGAGTCTAAAATAAGTTTCAAAAATTATATTTTACAACTTAAAAATATATCATTTTTTTATTTTTCAAATTAGTTGAAAAAATACAATAAATTATAATCTAAAATTGCAATCAAACACAATTAGTGAATTTTTTTATTAAAAAATTGATTTATAAGTGTTATCAAAAGAGACAAAAATTATAAACAAAATATAAAAATTACAAAATTGTCCAAGCAAATAATAAAGAAAATAGAAAAAAAGAAAAATGAAAAAAACACAACACACAAAATAGGGGCAAAAGTGGAAAGAAAAATAGAAGCCATCTTGTACTGTAGCAAGTACTAACTCCCTCTTATATATAAGTGTATAGATATATGCTATTTTCCTTTCCTCCAATTTGTATAAGCTCTTTCAAAAATCTCCATTTGAAAAACAAACTTCTTTCTTTTTGTACATATATGAAAAACAAATTTCTAAACCATCAAGTGATTTTAAAAAATAAATATAACTTGTAACAATGAAAAAGCTTGAGATTTACCAAACAAGCCTTTAAAAAAGTATGAATTTTGTTAATGATTGCTCTAAACTCGTTAAGAAGACACTTGCTAAGAAATTTGAAATGATTATACATTATTTATAAAAGTGTGTCATAAAAAAAGCACAACCACTTTAAATTTTATTAACTAATATTTCGACAATACTCATTAACAAGACTCACAAATATAATTCACCCAAAAAAAGACACACAAATATATATACATACTAGAAATGGGGGCACACATGATACACATGTATAGAATTGTTTCCTTCCAGCAAATAAGATTGTGAAGAGTCCAATTGAATTCAAAATCTAAAAATTGAAAGAGATTTTGAATTTAAAAATTGAACAGTCATATGATTAATGCAAAATTTTAGTTTCCAGGTTTATCCCCAAAGCCTGTGACATTGAATCTATTATTTGTAGGCAAATTTGCAAAAATAATGTGACAGATCACATTATATAATAAAATATAGAATATATTATATAGGCATTACACTAATGGGACCTTCTATTTGGGTTGGCACTGGTAAGTGATGATGTAAATTAGTAATGATTATAAACTAGTGTTGTGTAAATTGTAAAATCAAAATTTATTAAGTTCTATTGTGGTACTTGATTATATTTTAAAGTGGTGTTTTAAACTAATGAATGATCATTGTAGTGGCTTTAGTTATGACCAAAGTAATTTTTGATTTGTCGAAAATGATGTTAGTTACGGCCTAATGTAGTTATGATCAATGATACAAATTCATATTTTTAGAACATTTTCCACAACACTCACTTTTTTCCTTTAAATTTTAACTAGAAAGTAAATTTTTTTCCTATAAGTAGGATAAAGCTCAATACGGATGGGGACAGAAAAGCTGGAGGAGAAGGGGGTTTTGGAGGGCTACTTTGTGATGAAAGAGGAGATTGGGTGTGTGGCTACTATGGCAAAATGCAAATGGGAACAAGCCTAGAAGCCAAGTTGTGAGCCTTGTACAAGGGCCTTACTGTCATACTATAAAAGGGATTGAACAATGTGATGATAAAAACTAATGCGGCCTAGGTGGTATAGCTGATGGAAGAAGAAACAAGGGACAAATGCCCATTCAGAAACTTGGTAGAAGGTGCCAAAATACTTCTCTAGGGATATGAGTGCACTATTTAACACATTTGGAAAGAAGGTAATTTATGTGCGAACGCTTTGACTAAATTAGGTACAGAACAACTTGAAGAAATGTTGATGGTGAATGAACCATCAGCTGAAATTAGGAGCTTGTTAGTTGAAGACATGATAGGACTTTAGTGAACGGACTTAGTTCTTTGCTGTAGTTCTCTCTCCAATTAACTTTTAAAAAAATAAATGTGTATAGTTAGAATTTAAGTAAGAGAATGTGTATTGGTAGATTTTTTTATTTTTTATTTTTTCTATATTCGATTTAACAAAAATGCTATGTTGAGTATTTATTTTTGTTGTTTAATGTAGCACATTCCATAATCATTAGACATTAATATTATAAATGTAAAACCTTTATATTAATGAATAAACATTAATAGTCAAACTAAATAGTAGGTACAGCATTATTCTCTATGTAAATATTCTCCGTTATTTTAAGTGACAGAATAAACCATAGAGTTTAATATATTAGTGACTTCTTACATTTAGGAAGCGACTATAGCACCCCTTTAATATATTTGAATTGATTTATTGCTTAATGACTCTAATTTAACTAAAATATAAGAATAGGGATTCTGTTAGATATGTAGAATGATCTTTCATTAGTTTATTTATGGAATAGCTATTCTCTTGTAATATTAAATGATAAGTTCATTTGTAACATTTTTTGAAAAAATTATAAATAAAAAAAACCCTAAGACATGACCTTTGTAATAAAATAAATCGAGATTTTTTTATTTTTTTCAATTTAAATCCTAATTTTTTTTTACTTATTTTCAATCTAAATCATTGAACTATTTTTATTAAATAAATTACAAATATACCCCTGAAATTTGATTAAAATATGAATCACTTCCTGTGATTTTGGAAATTACATTCCACCCCTTGAGATTTCTAATTTCATAATAAATTGCCTTTTTATTAATAAAGCATGAAATCAATTAATAATTTTTAATGATATTAGAAATATGTTTCAATTAATAGTTTAAGTAATTTTATTATTATATAAGAGATTAATTATGAATTTTATTTTTTTCAGTTCATTTTATTAAATAAAAAATTTTGACAAGAAATATATATAATTTTTTAAATTACAAAAACTAATCTTTATTTTAAACAAAATTCAAAAAATGTATTTATAATTTGTCTTAGATAGTAAAAGTCCACGCCTATGCCGGCTCAAGTATGCACACGTTACATAACATACGTAAGTGACAGGGGCATCCCAACATTTTAAAGTGAGGTTTTTTATATTTTAATATTAAATTTTTGGAGAAATTATAAAAAGAGATTTAAGATTTGACCTGGCAACAAATTAAAATTTTAATTATTTTAATTTTAAATTTTAATTTTTAAAATGATATCAATTCTAACTATATATATTAGTTATAACTATTGAAATAATGATAATTTAGATAATTTAATTATTTTTGTCGGTGGTACTGGATAGAGGCAATCAATGACTATGGACTGGAAAAGCAAGGAGAGGGGTGGAAGTAAGATTCCGGATCATCGGCCACACTTTCCTGTGGCCCTTCCTGCTGCCCTCGGCCAAAACGACAAGACGACGTGGTTTTACTTTTCTTTCTTTTTTCATCTTCTTCAAAATTTGAGTTTCCCCTCTTTTTTCACATTCATCTCTTTCTGTATCATTTGTGTTCAGCCCTAATAGATGATCTGGACGTGAGACACAGAGAGATAAGAGAGATAGAGGCGAGAGACGGCAACTCTGCAGTGGCGAGGTCCTTTCAATCTTCATTTTCATCTAATCTCTACTAATTCAGACCCAAACTGTGACAAATTTTTAGGTAGCTCGTTTTATTAAAGAACTTCAAACACAGAGTGTTGTTTGTTGTTCTAGATAATGATGCACAGAAAGAGAAAACACAGATGATACAGAAAGAAGTCAAAAAATAGAGACGTTCAGTGTTTGATTGTCTATAATCATCCTTAAAATTGGATGTAGGCAGACACAAAAGAAGTCAAAAAATGACAAAACATCAATTTTCCTTAACAACAGTGTATGAATAACCTTGAATCCCAATTCTAAAAAATGAGATCATATTGAAAGAACAGGTCTTTGAATGAAAATGAAACACAAAACGAATAAATCAAAAAATATATATATATATTCAGCTTCATGTCAAATGGAAAACAGATAAAATGAAGGATTCACTACAGATTGGGATTTATATAAATAAACAAACACACGTATATATGTATATATATAATCAATCAATGAGTTCACTGATTGCGTCGTCTTCGCCTCTTCGTCTCTCTCGGTTCGTGTCTCTCCACCGCTCTCTCTCTCTCCTCTCTCTCTCTCTTTCTGTCTCGCGTCCAGATCATCTGTTAGGGCTAAACACAGATGATACAAAAAGAAATGAAAGTGAAAAAAGAGGGGAAACAGATTTTGAGGGGGAAAAAAAAGTAAAACGACATTGTTTTCTCCAAAACGACGTCATTTTGGCGTGGGCTGCAGGGAGGGCCGCAGGAAAGCGGCCGATGATCCGAACTCGTAGAAGTGGAAGTAAACCTAAGGAAGGGGAGTAGTGATGGTGGTCTGCAAAAATGGATGGAGCGATGATAGTGGATTAGGGAAGAGGTGGAGTAGTGATGAACAATTAGTTAGGATAAATTACACTTTGCCTCTTTTATGTTTGATTATTTTCTCATTTTGATCTTTAAATTTTTTTTCTACTCTAGCCTTTCGTGTTTAAGATTTTTGTTTTTATAATTTATTCCAAAAGCTAACTTAGGACTAATTTAGAAAGACGATTATAATGAACTTTTTGTGAGAGAGAGAAGTGGATTATAATATAATCCGCTTTCCAAAAGACCCCTTATATCCAAGATTAGCCCAAAAGACATATAGTAACAGGTAAGTGGCATATAAAAATTTTATTATATATGACTCACATATTTGATACAAACTTAAATTTTAATATAATAATTTTTTTTTTTATGCCATGTGATGGCTAATGAGATTTTTTTTTTTTTTTTGAATTTTGAATAAAAATTAGCTTTAAGGGTAAATTGAAAAAAAAAATTTGAAACATAAAAAGCAAAGTGGGACAAAAATATTTCAAAAACCAAAGTGAGAAAAAGAAATATAAAGGAGGCAGCATATCCAATTATTTAAATTATCTAAATTGTCCCTTAAAGTGATGGATAGAATTTATATCATTTTATAAGTTTAAAATTTTAATTGAAACAATTAAAAAGTTAAGATTAGATTTGTTACCGACCTTATTTTTTCTTTTTATAAATTATTCTAAATTTTTTAATATTTTAGTTTCATAAAAAAGATTCTTTTTGTGATGCAAAATTACTAATTAAATTTTGGTAACGAGGTGTTTATAACGTATTTTTTTAAATTTTGAAATTTTTATCAATTTTTAATATTTCTTGTGACATAGTAGATTTTATCAAAAAAATTTCCCAGCAAAAAAGAATAAATATTTTGAATTTTTTTTCTGCATAAACAATTTGTTACATGCATTTTGAAAAAGAATCTAAAATTTTTAATATAATATGCTATTTTCCTTTCCTCCAGTTTGTATAAGCTCTTTCAAAAATCTCCATTTGAAAAACAAACTTCTTTTTCTTTTTATTCATGTATGAAAAACAAATTTCTAAACCATCAAGTGATTTTAATTTTTTCAAAAATAAATATAACTTGTAACAAATGAAAAAGCTTGACATTTACCAAACAGGCATTTAAAAAAGTATGAATTTTGTTAATGGTTGCTCTAAACTCGTTAAGTAGACACTTGTTAAGAAATTTGAAATGATCATACATTATTTACAAAAGTGTGTCATAAAAAAAGCACAATCACTTCAAATTTTATTAACTAATATTTCAACAATACTCATTAACAAGACTCACAAATATATACATATTAGAAATAGTGACACACGTGATGCACATGTATAGAATTGTTTCCTTTCAGCAAATAAGATTGTGAAGAGTCCAATTGAATTCAAAATCTAAAAATCAAAAGAGATTTTGAATTTAAAAATTGAACAGTCATGTGATTAACGCAAAATTTTAGTTTCCTGGCTCATCCCCAAAGCTTGTGACAATGAATCTATTATTTGTAGGGCAAATTTGCAAAAATAATGTGATAGATCACATTATACAGTAATGGTTGGTGGCCCGAAATTCAGTGGCTCAAATGGCTCAAAACTGTCAAAACGACATCGTTTTGGTTGCAAAACGAAGCAAAACGACATCGTTTTGGCAGTTTCGAGCCATTTGAGCTACTAATTTTGTGGCCCTCAAACATTTTTCTTATATTATAGGCATTACACAAAATGGGGCCTTCTACTTGGATTGGCACTGGTAAGTGCTGATGTAAATTAGTAATGATTATAAACTAGTGTTATGTAAATTGTAAAATCAAAATTTATTAAGTTCTATTATCGTATTTAATTGTATTTTAGGGCAAGTTTGACTTTATCCCCTATAGTTTTGGCCATTTGAGGATTACCCCCATGACATTCGAATATCATTACATAATCCCCCTGTGATTGATGGACTAAAATGCACACTAACTTCTGTTAACAGAAGTTGTAAATTGACAATTATACCATCATCTTCATTTTGTTCTTCTCTCTCTCCATTTCAGAGAAAACCCAGCTCTCTCTCTCCATCTTCATCAGCAACTTGTGACTCTAATCTTCTATTATTATTTTTTTTGATCAATAATAATCATCTCTAAATCAACACAGAAAACATGAAAGAAATCAAAAGGCTAATCAAAATAATGTTAATTTGAAAGAAATCATGAAAAAAATCCCAAATCCAAAGCCTAATTTTTTACCCAAAAATAGATTTGAATAAATTAAGAATAGATGGCTCTAAAGTGACTGGTGTTATAGATAAAGTTCTCCAATTTGTTGGAGATCAACATGCCATACAAGAGGAATTTCAGTTCTCTTCAATCAAAAAAAATAAAAACAAAAATAAAATAGGTTTGGATTTGTATATATACACATATATATGTATGTGTATGTATATGTATGGGAGAAATTTCAGTTCTCTTCAATCAAAAATAAAATAAAAATTAAAATAGGTTTGGATTTGTATATGTATACAAATATATATATATATATATATATGTATAGGAGGAATTTCAGTTCTCTTCAATCCAAAAAAAAATTAAATTAAATTAAAATAGGTTTGGATTTGTATCTGTATACAAATATATATATATATATGTATGTATGGAAGGAATTTCAATTCTCTTCAATCAAAAAAAAAAAAATTAAAATGGGTTTGGATTTGTATGCTTGTTCAAAGATGTGTTTGTTTAATTGATCAGAAATGTGTTTGTTCATCTTGTGAGAGAGGATGGATATTAGTGGTGTGTGAGTGATTTTCTGACCACACTGCCCTCCTTAGTGATTCAGCTGTAGAACATAGGCAGAATAGATGGCACCCTATTGTCCTGCATAGAAAGAAAAGGTTCCGGTGGTGGTTCTTCCACCCGGGGGCAGTCCGACGATCAAGTCAATATATCTCTCAAAGATAATCAAGTATTCAACTCACAAGCTTGAGTATAAAAACATATCTTAGACCCATGGGGGTGCCTCTCTTTTATAGCCACCACAATCCTAGTCCCAATAGGAGCCTGGCCCTAATGGACTTAGGATTACTGCTATTCTGGGACTCCCGGTGGGATTAGGATTAACTCTCTAAGAGTTTCATCTTTACCTAAACTGAAGTCTTCTCTCAATCTAGGACTCTTGTCCCTATCCACTTATCTCGGATTCCGATACCTTCGAAGATAACCTCGGCAACTCCGAGATCACCTCGGCGTAATTACCACGACATGTGGCACCTCGGCTGACACGTCGGCGTCACCATGCCACGTGTTGGTACTCAGAAATATATCCCCACAACTACCCCCTAGGTTCTATTACCTCGGCATTCTGAGGTGATGGAACCTATATTGTTCCTCTTTCCAGTATGTCGGCATAAGAACTCTTCAGCCGAGGTCATTCTTCTTAGGCCGACATGTCTTCTTTCCAGAACAAGAATTCAAATGAACTCTTCCACGCGCATGAGCTGTAATGTATCACTTCTCAACCGTTTCTCTTACGTGTTTTATCTTCATTGGCCCGTGCCTGCGACGTACTTGTAAGCCGTTTTTCATCCGTCTGCGTCGCCTGACGCATGCGTTGCTCCAGGCGCAATAAATGCCTTATTTTGCCACCGTTTCACATTTTTGACAAAAACTTTTGCCTCTCTCCTTTGTCTCTTCACTTTTTCATTCGTTTTACTTGCTTTTCTCTCTCTAAAGCTCTTTCTCTTTGAATCTTCCATTACTCAATCTCCAAGTTCTGCAACTAGTTTTATTCTTCCATTCTAGTAAAGTTTTCGCCACTCTGTTGTGTCTGCAACCGTGGTCTGACTCCGGTGATCTCCACACCGGTTTCATTCTATCTGGTAAGCCTTTGTTCTTTTTGTCTTCAATTCTGTATTTCTTTATTACTTGCTGCCTTTACTGCTTTGTTGAAACTTCCAACCTGTGAATCATACATTTAGATGTATTTTACTCATGATTTTGCTCTTGCCCATGTTTTGAATCATACGCATTGTTTATCACTTCTTGCACTTTTGTCCCTGTTCTTGGCCCTTTACTACTCGTATTCTTTATGCTCTTGATAGCCCACCTTCGTTCTTGATTCTGAAAACTTGCTCTTGTTTCTTGTTTTCTGTGTTTTTCTCAGATTCGAGCCTCCAATCTTTGCTTTCATAGTTTTAGGTTTGGGATTTGTATATAGAACCTACCAATTCTTTAGGAAAAACTGAAACAATCCTTACCAGAATTCACCTAGGTTTTTGCCGAGGTCCTAAAAAACCCTTTAAGTACATCTTTCTTTGTAACCAAATTTCTTTACGCCGAAACCATGAGTATGTGGAGACATAGGGTAGATATCCCAACCAAACTTCAATACTTTAGGGAAGAGTTCTCCATCCCTGCCGATGTCCATCTGAGACTGGCCGGGGATGATGACTCTATTATGCCCACAGATAATACGATGCCCTTTCCCATTGTTGCTTTTGCTGAATGTGGACTTCGGCTTCCACTCAATCTTCTTTTCCGTGAAGTTCTCCACTATTACAAGTTGAACCCCATGCAACTCACCATTAACTCCTATCGAGTGATAAACGGTATCATAGCCTTAGCTAGGCAGGAGAACGTTAGGATCACCCTTGCCGACGTTCAATATTGTTATACCATGTGTGCCCTGAACTTGAAGGAAAAAGGCTATGTCTATTACCTCAAGCCGAGGTCCACCGAATTCAAAATCGTAGCCGACCTCCCATACTCCAACAAGGGAGCTGGAGATGACTATGTCATTGCTTCAGAAAATTGGGAGTTTGCCCCAGACGAGGATGTCCATCTCTTCCCTCTTCCTCGAACAGTTAAAGAGGGCAAGGGTAAGAGTCTAGTGTCAACACTTAGTTGTTTCTTTTTCAAGTCCTCAATACTTTGTCTGTTTCTGATGTTTGTTCTTTTCGCAGATGTTCGTAAGCCACCAAAAGACTTTCGCCAGTCTTTTATCCCTAGTAAAGACTTGAAGAAACTCCTTGACCTTCCAATCCAAAAGCGCAAGGCTCCATTGGTACTGAATTTCATCCCAACGTACAAATCCACTCTACCCGACGTTCCAAGGAAGAAGAAAAAGAGTCTCTCTAAACCTCCTGTCACAACCCAAACTGCCTCTACATCTCGAACAGATCAGGAGTCAACATCTGACCCAGTTGATCTGCCATCAACTTCGGCCCCATACTTGATACCAATACCCGAACGAAAACGCCGCCGTAGACTTGTCAAAACTGCCAAAATGGTTCGCCCAAAGCCCGCTGCTCAAGACCTACTAGCCGATCTCCCTACCGACGTCGATGTTGCTCCGACTCAAATTATGCCCCCACCAAAGCCAAAGAGAACCAAGAAGGCCCAGCCAAAGGCTAAAGTCACTGTGGCTGAGACTAAAGATACCCTGCCTATTGCACAATTGGCAGAGAGTAAAAAGACTGCTTCTACTTCTGCCAAAAGGTCTGCTGAAGCCCAACCTCCTGAGTCCACAAAATCGAAGAAGCCGAGGTCGTCTTCAGCAACTACATCGGAATCCAAAAAACCAGATGTTCCTTGGGCCCTCCAAATTACTTTGAAAGACAGGCCAATAATGACCAGTGAGAGTGCCAACGACATAAATGTCGGCGTGGCCCTCAGCACTGCACTGCTTCTTCCTGGTGATTTGGAGCGAAATGCTGGATACAGTGAATATGAGAACTACGCTCTAATCTCCAACACTCAGTTTAAGTAAGTGTTCCTGCTTGGTACTTGTTCTTCTTTTTTTTTTTTTGGTTTCATACTTAGAATATTTTCTAACACTTTTGTTTTCTTTCAGGCCATCCAGCACGCCCATTCCTTTTCAATGCAGTCATTCAAAAATCGAGAAAAGTTAGCCGAGATGAAGAGGGAGTTTGCTTCCCTTCAGAAGGCCAACAAAAACCTTCAACAAAAAATGAAGAAGCTGGAAGATCAAGCTAAGGCTGCTACTAAGGCCCAGCAGATAGCTGAGGAAAAGGCCGAATCTGCTGAAGCTACAAGAAAGGTTCCGAGGCCGAAGAGGAAGCCGAGAGAAAAGTCCCAGTCAAAATGAGCTCCGTATACCGCCACCAAGGATGCCGAGATCAAGAAGGCTGATGAAAAGGCATATGCCTAGGGTATGGCCGACGTCACTGAGGAATGCAAACTACAGGTTAGGCAGGCATGTAACAGGGGCTTCTCCCTTGGTTGGATGTCCCTTGCCAAGAAGCTTAACATCCCAGATGACTCGCCATTGCGCAAGGCTGATGTTATTCCTCTGCCGTTCCCTCATCCCCCTTCTCCAAGTCAGCCTGCAGATGAAGATGAATCTGAGTCTAAAGCTGAGGATGAGGATAAAGATGACGATGATGCTCTAGTAAGGAAGCCCAAGGATACCAATGAGACCAAATCTCCTCCTCAGGATGATCAAGTCCTAGACCTGACTCATGAAGAGGATGAGGAGGTTGTTAAGGAGGCTACTCCTGAACAAGTATCATCCGACGTTCCTCCAGCCGAAAAAAGTCTTGATGAAACGCTTGCAGAGATTGATGCCGAGATTGAGGCAGAAAAGGTTGCCAAGAAGGTTCCACCAGAATCTTCCGAGGTCCCAACCCTTCCAACTGTTAATGTTGAAGAATCCTGATTTGAATGTCTTTATTTCTTTGTCTTTTATACTTTGTTTTGTTTTCTGAACAATGTAAGCTTCCTCTTATGGCCGATGTGCCTTTCTAAGTTTCTTCTAAACAATGTACTTCTGGTAGGCCGTAATGCCTTCTTTGTATACAACTGCAACTGTTTTCCTCTGAATGCTTTAATCTTTTAATTTCTCTTGATTACTTATGTATGATTCTATACTTAGAATATTTTGTATGCCTTTTATTCTTTGTGCAATCTTCTCGGGGTTACATACCTCGGGTATAATAACTACAAACTTTACTTCGGCAAGATACTGACCTACAAACTTTTCATAAATTTCAACAAGTGTAAAATGTATACTATTCACTGTTAACTCTGCAAATTTTTCTCAAATTATAACAAGTGCTAAACAATGATCTACTTGTAAATTGCTACAAATTTCAACAAGTGTTTAAACAATATACTTAGCTTGTACTTCAACTTGTAAACTGCTGCAAATTTCAACAGATGATCATATGTCGGCTTAACTTCAACTTGTAAATTGCTACAAATTTCAACAAGTGTTAAGCATTTTCTTTGGTTTAACCAACCAGTAGATTGCGATAAGTTTGTAAGCAATAACATCGGCTTCACTTCAACTTGTAAATTGCTACAAATTTCAACAAGTGAAGAGAAACAGTAATCTCGGCTTAACTTCAACTTGTAAATTGCTACAAATTTCAACAAGTGAAGATAAGGAACCTTCTCAGCTTAACTTCAACTTGTAAATTACTACAAATTTCAACAAGTGAAGCTAAGGAACCATCTCAGCTTATCTTCAACTTGTAAATTGCTACAAATTTCAACAAGTGAAGATAAGGAACCATCTCAGCTTAACTTCAACTTGTAAATTGCTACAAATTTTAACAAGTGAAACTAAGGAACCATCTCAGCTTATCTTCAACTTGTAAATTGCTACAAATTTCAACAAGTGAAGATAAGGAACCATCTCGGCTTAACTTCAATTTGTAAATTGCTACAAATTTCAACAAGTGAAGTTAAGGAACCATCTCAGCTTAACTTCAACTTGTAAATTGCTACAAATTTCAACAAGTGTTAAGTGTCTTTGTCTTCTCTCTGCCCCCAATGTGAACCTGAGTTCCACTTGGGTTCTCATTATTTATGTCTCTTAGAAACAACATTATATGTCTTTAATAATCATATGTGTTTGAAGAATTCTAAAAATATTTTATTGATGACATCAGCCAAAAACAATGCATATCTAATGATAGAAAAATTTCAAGTTACAAGTGTTCCAAGGTCTGGGTAATGCTTTGCCCTCATTATCTTCAAGCCGATAAGCTCCATTGCCTAACACCGAAGTAATTCTGTAGGGTCCTTCCCAGTTTAGGCCAAGCTTGCCCTCTCTGGGATCCTTCTTGTTGTCAACGACTTTTTTCAGGACTAAGTCACCGACTTGAAAATCTCCTGGATTGACCTTCTTGTTATAAGCTCTGGCAAGCTGTTGCTGGTATACTGCAATCTGAATTGCAGCCTTCTCTCTTCGTTCTTCCAAAAGATCTAGATCTCGGGCTAGAAGTATATCGTTAGTCTCATTCTCAACTCCCTGGGTTCAGATCCCTGGTATGCCGACTTCCAGTGGAATTATTACTTCTGTGCCATAAGCCATGGCAAAGGAGGATTCCCATGTTGATCTTCTCACAGAGTCCCAGATGCCCAAAGCACGTTGGGCAATTCGCTACCCACTTTCCTTTTTGTCATGACCTCTTCTTTATTCTATCCAAAATTACTTTGTTGGAGGCCTCTGCTTGCCCATTGCTTTGGGGAAAACTTGGTGTTGAAAAGTAATTCTTGATCTTGAATTTTGCGCAAAAGTTTTTGATGAGTTTGCTGTCAAACTGCGTTCCGTTGTCGGCAACTAGGGCTCTGGGAATGCCAAATCTGGTGATAATGTTTTTTCATATGAAATTCTTGACGTCCACATCTCGGATTTTGGCAAGAGGTTCTGCCTCTATCCATTTTGTGAAGTAATCTATTGCTACCAGCAAGAATTTTCTCTGCCCAGTTGCTTGGGGAAGTTGTCCAACCAGATCCATGCCCCACTGGGCAAACGGCCAAGGGTTGGATACTGGATTCAGGTCAGCAGCTGGCTGATAAATCAAAGGTGCAAACCTTTGGCATTGTTCGCACTTCTTCACGTATGCTTCTACATCCTTTTGCATGTAGGGCCACCAATACCCTTGGGTAATGGCCCTGTGAGCTAGTGATCTGCCCCTAGCGTGGCTTCCACAAACTTCTTCATGAATTTCATATAAAAAATCTTCAACCTGCAAAGGGTGTACGCACCTTAAAAGGGGTCCAGTGAAGGATCTTTTGTAGAGATGTTCGTCCGCAGTCAGGCTGAATCTTGCCGACTTCAATATGACTTTGTGGGCCTTCTTGCGGTCTTCTGGCAGCTTTCCTTCTTTCAGGAATGCAACAATTACATCCATCCAGCTTGGCCCCATGTCTACACACATTGCTTCTTGCTCTGTGTTCTGTGGTTCTATGCTCGGACCTGACATGTAGTCAATCATAATTGTCCTTGTTTTTCCAGTCTGCATTGAACTTGCCAGGTTGGCCAACACATCGGCGTGGCTGTTATCATCTCGGCTTACTTAGAGTAGTCGGCAGTTCTGAAATAAGTTTGCCAATCTGATGACCTCTTTTGCATATGCCGACATCCTTTCGTCTCTGGCTGCAAATTCTCCTGTTGACTGGTTAACAATAAGCTGTGAATTACAAAAAACTATTACCTCGTCTGCTTCTGCTGCTGTTGCCAGTTTTAGCCCTGCAATTAATGCCTCGTATTCTGCTTCATTGTTTGAGGCTTTGAACCCCAAACATATGGACTGTTCTATTATTTCTCCATCTTGCGATATCAGTAGTACTCTTGCCCCCGCTCCTTGTCGGTTTAAACTTCCATCGAAAAACAGTCTGAAGGAGTCGCCGATGTAGATGCTGCAGGGTCTGAGTTTTTCCTTCCTTTGCTGTTTTGCCTTTGGCTGGGATTCTCCTTGCTTGCTGGGACCTCGTTCATCTTGGCTCAACGGAGCCCGATGTTCGATGGATTCAGGCGTGAATTCTGCCACGAAGTCGACTAAAACTTGGCCCTTAATTGCTGTTCTTGGCTTAAACTCTAAGTCATACTGGCCCAAGGCCTCTGCCCATCTTGCAATTCTTCCTGTTAAGTCCCCTTGTTGCAACAAGGACTTCAGTGGGTGCTCTGTTAGCACTACAATCTTGTGTGCCTGAAAGTAATGGTTAAACTTCTTTGAGGCCATTACCAAGTCCAGCATTAATTTCTCCAGTGGTAGATACCTTGTTTCAGCGTTGGCCAAGGTTTTATTTACATAATAGACAGCCTTCTGTTCTCCTTGTTCTTCTCGGATTAGCACTGTACTTACTGCGTGTTCTGACACGGCTAAATACAAAAACAACTCCTCCCCAGGTTTAGGTGTTGAGAGGACTGGAGCTGTGGTCAGATATTTCTTTAGGTTAGCCAAAGCGGCCTCACATTCCTCAGTCCATAGGAAGTCTGTGTTCTTTTTTACCAGGTTAAAGAAGGGTTTACATTTGTCTGAGCTTCAGCTTATGAACCTGTTTAGGGCTGCGGCCCTTCCAGTAAGCATTTGTACCTGTTTGCCGATGTTGGGCTCTGTAGGTCTAAAATGAACTTGATCTGATCTGGGCTAGCCTCTATGCCCCTCCTTGTTACTAGGTACCCCAAAAACTTACCAGATCCAACTCCAAACGCGCACTTTGATGCGTTGAGTCAGAGCCGATATTTTTTTAGGATTTCAAATACCTTTTTTAGGTCGGCAAGGTGACTCTTAAGCTCCTTGGTCTTTACGACCATGTCATCGATGTAGACTTCTACTGTTTGGCCTATCAGGTGCTTGAACATTTTGGTTACCAGCCTTTGGTAGGTTGCTCCTGCGTTTTTCAACCCAAAAGGCATCACTCTGTAACAGTACAGGCCTTTTGGGGTAATGAACGCTGTCTTCTCTTCGTTTGGAGGGTACATGGCTATTTAGTAGTACCCCCTATAAGCATCTAGGAAGCTCATCCTTCCATGTCCAGATGTGGCATCCACCAGCTGGTCGATTTTGGGCAGAGGGAAGCTGTCTTTGGGATAGCCTTTGTTCAGGCTTGTAAAATCTACGCATACCCTCCATTTACCGTTCTTCTTCTTTACTACCACAGTGTTTGATAGCCATGTCGGATAATTGACTTCTCTGATGGCCCTGGCCTCTAGAAGTCTGTCTACTTCCTCCTCCACTGCTTCGACGTGCATCAACGTCAGTCTTCTGGCTCGTTGTATTACAGGTTTGGCCGACCATTAACGCGTTGACCTGTGACATGTGACCTCGGGGTCAATGCCAGGCATTTCATAAGGTGTCCAGGTGAACACCTCTATGTTTGTTCTCAAAAAGGCTTCCAGTTCCTTTTTTTCTTCTTCAGCTAAGCCTGAGCCAAGAAGAAAAAGCGCTCTTCATTGCCCTCCTGGACGAGGATTTTCTTTAGCGTTTCCTCACTCTTCTCGGTCGGCTCCTTGCCGACATCATCTAGGACCTCCATGTCCTCATCTTCAATCTCTACCTTCCCTGGTTCTTGTATGTTGCAGGTTGTTTTCATCGCTGCCATGGAGCAATTTTTTGCCTGCAGCTGGTCCTCTGACTTCTTCAATTCCATGTTCTGTTGGGAACCGCAATAGTTGATGCAACGTTGAGGGAACTGCCCCCATTGCATGCAACCATGGCCTTCCCAAGATGATGTTGTATGGTGAAGGTGTATCGATCACGATGAACTCTGTCCTGATCTTCTTAGTGCCGGCTTGTACTTCCAAGTTTGTAGCGCCTAGTGGCCACGTCGGCGTTCCATCGAAGTCGACCATCGGGCCATTAGATTGCTCCATGTCATCTAGGTGAAGGTCCAGCTCCTTGTAACATCTAACATACATGATGTCACAAGAGCTGCCTTGATCTATCAGGATGCGTTTCACTTGGCACTCCCCAACTTGAAGGGATACTACCAAGGCATCATTATGCGGGTGTTGGACCATCTCTAGGTCGGCTTCGGTGAATGCTATCATCGGGCCTGGGTACTCTTCAGGCCGAGGTCTTTTCTGTCCGACTTGGTTAACGTGCTGCAGATGTTTTACTCTTTGGGTTTCCCCTTGTATGTCATTTTCATTCACCTTGGAGTGAATTACGTTAACCACCCTAGGTCCCTCTCCCTATGGTTGCTATGCTGGGGGAGGCGGGGCTGCTGGTGCTTGAGGCAACCTTGCCTGCTCTTCTCTGGTCCTGGCTTCGTCGACAAGATCCCTCAGATGGCTTTGTCTTACTAAGTCCTCTAAGTATGCTTTCGTGGCTCTCGGCCGAGAGTTGGGTGCCCTTCTTCATTGTGGTAAGCACAACGCCTACCAACGTTCCTCGCCTATGTATTCCCGGGCCTTTCTTTGGTGCTCAAATAGGGTTGATTTCGGATTTGATCCAGGACTTTGTGGATCGGGATTCGGAACACAGTCGTCACTGCCTGTTTGCCCCTTAGTTCTGTCTCCGATTTGCTAAATGCGTTGTTACCTCAGCCTCGCTTCGGTGAACCATTCCCTTTTTCCTGTTTTTCCTCCTTATTCCCCGATGTATCCTCCTCGGCTCTAGCATACTTCTCGATTCTTGCTATAAGCTCCTCCATGCTTTTTGGCAATGTCTTTGCCAAAGATTTCCGTAATGAACAATCGTCTTTCAGGCCGTTCTTAAAAGACACGACTGCCACTTCTTGGTTGCATTCAGGTATTCGATTGAACACCTTGTAATACCTATTTGCATAGGCCCTAAGGCCTTCATCCTTGCTGATCTTTAGAGCCATTAATGCGTCCACCCTCAATGGCTGCAGCTTGTTCGTCACGAACCTGGCCACAAACATCTCGGCCAGGCCTTCCTATGTCTTCACGCTTCCCTTTGGCAGTTTGTGGAACCAATCTGATGCAATCTCCCCAAAGGACGAGGGGAACACTTTGCAGAGCAATGGCTCGTTTCTACTGTATAATGCCATTGATTTCAAAAATAATCCGACGTGGAAGTTAGGGTCTGACTTACCATCATATATTTGGAACCTCGGCATGCTGAATCTCTTCGGTGCCTCGAATTTGTCCAGTTCTACTGAGAACGGTGTCCTCAGTTTGACGGGTGAGGTAACCTCGGCTTCAGCATTGTGTTCCTTCCTCTTGAGGTAATTTCTTAAGTCTTCTTTGCTCTTCCCTAGAGCTCGGCTATCTTTTGACTTCAATCTTTTCGGTATACTACTTTCGGCCTCGTGGTGGGCCCGTTTTGATCTTTTTCCATGGGTTGTGTCAAAGCAGCGCGCCTACCCTTGGATATGCCGATGTTCTCTGGGCTTTGCGTCCTTCGTGTGATATGTCCTCTGGGATTTCTCTTGTCTTGGCTCTTCTCGTTTGATTTCCCTGGAAGGCGAGTAGGAATGCCTTGCGCTCCTGGTGTGCTGAGGTGCTTCAGGAATTATTTTCTTTCCTCCCTTCTAAGTATTAACTGCTGGAATTGGCGTGTCCTGCAGCGGGTATGGTGGCTGCATGACATTGTTTTGCATTATAAAGTTGACGACCGATTGCAGGTCTGCCAACTTGTCTGCCAATTCTTTCACTTCCTCATCCCTCCGTAGGCACCTATCCCTCCATACCTGGAGGTTATCTTCGTTGTAGTATCTGTCCTGATCTGTCTTCTTTGAAGTGTCGCCCTCCTGGCCGACGTTCTTTCCTCCGTGACCCTGGTCACGGGTTTCTTCGTTGTGGTTGTCTCTTTCAATGTCAAGGTCGATAGGTCTACCACTCCCAGTGGGAGCGTCGTCCCTAACCTTTTCTTGTTGTACGTTACTGGCCATCTATTCGTCTTTCTTTCCCACAAACAGTGCCAAATTGTGTGAGTGATTTTCTGATCACACTGCCCTCCTTAGTGATTCAGCTGTAGAACACAGTGTAATAGATGGCACCCCGTCTGCCGCAGAAAGAAAAGGTTCCGGCGGTGGTTCTTCCACCCGGGGGCACTCTGACGATCAAGTCAGTATATCTCTCAAAGATAATCAAGTATTCAACTCACAAGCTTGAGTATAAAAACATACCTTAGACCCATGGGGGTGCCTCTCTTTTATAGCCACCACAATCCTAGTCCCAATAGGAGCCTGGCCCTAATGGACTTAGGATTACTGCTATTCTGGGACTCTCGGTGGGATTAGGATAAACTCTCTAAGAGTTTTATCTTTACCTAAACTGAAGTCTTCTCTCAATCTAGGACTCTTGTCCCTATCCACTTATCTCAGATTCCGATACCTTCAGAGATAACCTCGGCAACTCCGAGATCACCTCGGCGTAATTACCACGACACGTGGCACCTCGGCTGATACGTCGGCGTCACCATGCCACGTGTTGATACTCAGAAATATATCTCTACAGGTGGTAGTTTGAGGAGAGGAGAGAGAGAAAGAGAGAGAGAGAGTGAATGAGAAGGTTGAAAATAAAATGGTATCTTTTGTAAATTTGAAGAGGTAGAAAGAGTATTTTCGTCATAAAAACGGACTCACTCTCTATAGAGCCGCATGATTTTCACATTCTATTATCTTAGATAGAAAAGCTAATTGTGCATTTTAGGCCATTAACCACAGGAGGGTTATGTGGTGATTTCCGAATATTAGGAGGGTAAACCGCACATGGCCCAAACCACAAGGGTATAGTGAAATTTGCCCTATATTTTAAAGTGGTATTTTAAACTAATGAATGATCATGGTAGTGGCTTTAGTTATGATCAAAGTAATTATTGATTTGTTGAAAATGATGTTAGTTACGGCCTAATGTAGTTATGATCAATGATACAAATTCATATTTTTAGAACATTTTCCACAACATTCACTTTTTTTCTTTAAATTTTAACTAGAAAGTAATTTTTTTCCCTACAGGTAGAATAAATACGGATGGGTACAGAAAATCGGAGGAGAAGGGGGTTTTGGAGGGCTACTTTGTGATAAAAGAGGAGCTTGGGTGTATGCAAAATGCAAATGGGAACAAGTCTAGAAGCCAAGCTATGGGCCTTGTACAAGGGCCTTAGGGTGTGTTTGATTGGATGGACTGGATAAAATAAATGAGCAAAAGATTATTTTACCTTTTTTTAATTGTTTACTAAGTAATAGCAATATTAAACATATCTTTAATATTTTAATTATTTTTATCTAGATTAAATAAAAGCTTATTTTATTTTATTTTTTACACAATTAAATAAATTTATTTTTTAAAAATAAAATAAATAAGATATCAATAAAAACATATGTTATTTTTTTAATTAAAATTTTAAATAAATTTATTTTTAAAAATAATAATAATTAAATAAAACATCCATTAAAATTTAAATAATGAAATTAAATAAAATATAAACAAAATTTTAAAATAAAACATCAATAAAATGCCATGGATAGTATAATCCCACATATGAGGGATAAGGAGGCCGGCCGGATTTCATGTCCGGCGGATTAAAAAAAAAAAAAAAACGCTGGATAAAAAACTTCTCCCGAATTACAATCCTAACAGTGGATAGTCCTCTCCTAATCCAACGAATCAAACGCACCCTTACTGTCATACTACAAAAGGGATTGAATAATGTGATGATAGAAACTGATGCGACTCAGGTGGTACAGCTGATGAAAGAAGAAACAGGAGACAAATGCCCATTCAGAAACTTGGTAGAAGATGCCAAAATGCTAAAATATTTCTCAGATGATGTGAATGAACTATTCAACATGTTTGGAAAGAAGACAATTTATGTGCGAACGCTTTGGCTAAACCAAGTACAAAACAACCTGAAGAAAATATTGGTGGTGAATGAACCATCAACTGAAATTAGGAGTTTGTTAGTTGAAGACATGATAGGACTTTAGTGAACAGACTTAGTCATTTGTTGTAGTTCTCTTTCTGATGTATAAAAAAATATTAAAAAAAATGAAAAGAAAAGGAAAGAGGATATGTGTTGTTAGAATTTAAGAAAGAGAATGTGTATTGTTCGAATTTTTTTTTTTTCTTTCTATATTCGATTTAACAAAAATACTATGTTGAGTATTTATTTTTATTGTTTAATGTAGCACATTCCATAATCATTAGACATTAATATTATAAATGTAAAACCTTTATATTAATGATAGTAGAGTGCCACATTAAATAATAAACATTAATAGTCAAACTAAATAGTATTTAAATATTCTTCATTATTTTAAGTGACAGAATAAACTGGAGTTTAATATATTAGTGACTTCTTACATTTAGGAAGCAACTATTGCATTCCTTTAATATATTTGAATTGATTTATTGCTTAATGACTCTAATTCAACTAAAATATAAGAATAGGGATTCTGTTAGATATGTAGAATGATCATTCATTAGTTTATTTATGGAATAACTATTCTCTTGTAATATTAAATGATAAGTTCATTTGTAATATTTTTTGGGAAAAATTATAAATAAAAAATCCCTAAGACATGACCTTTGTAACAAAATAAATCATGAGTCTTTGATTTTTTTCAATTTAAATCCTAATTTTTTTTATTTGTTTTCAATCTAAATCATTGAACTATTTTTGTTAAATAAAACTAATAGAAAAAATATAAGTTAGTCATTAAACTCAATTGAACATGTTATTTTAGATATTTTAATGATTAAAATACCATTTATCTGTCAGTTTTACTTAACAAAATAGACAAATAATTTAAATTGAAGACAAATCAAAATATTAGAGTCTAAATTGATAATATTAAAAACTCAGAGTTTATTTGTTATAAGGTTCAAATCTTGTAGTTTCTTTCGTAATTTTTTCTCTTAATTCTTTTTAATTTTTTTTTAACAAACTAAATGTCAAAATAGTTATTATGGGATGTATAACGATTCCGGTTTAGACCCGACCCGTTTATTATTTTGGATTCAGGATATCTTGTCTTGTATCATTGTTCATGTCATTATTTATCTTGTACTTCATTGAGTTTGGCTATTGGAGTGTCATTGTCATGTTTGGAACAGGTTAGTAACTTGTTTTTCAAAGGAAAGTTTGCCCAGATTTTGGCCTTTTTGCTCGAACGGTCTTTTTGTCGCTCGAGCTGTCCTTGTGAACTCTCAGTACTTTTGTAAGACTACAAAAATATTGGGAGGGTGGTGTTTTCGCTCGAACACTGTTTCTTGCGCTTGAGCGGTCTTTGGGAACTCTCAATACTTTTACAGGCCCGCAAAAGTACTGGGAGGTGATTTTCTTCACTCAAGCGGTTACTTTGTTAGCTCAAGTAGTCCTTCTTATTGTGTCTGGTCGCTCGAGCGAACATTCCTGTGCTTGAGCGATCTGCGCATACATCAGATTGTAAAGATCACTTTTTCACTCATCTCTCTCTCTAAATCTCAGATCTATAATCTCTCTCTCTAAAAACCATCTCTAAGCTCCAAATACACATTGATCCACCAAGTTCTACACCCTAGATCCTTTGTTAAAAAGGTAGAACTCATCGAGGGCTTCATTCTAATCGGAGAAGTTTGTGTTTTCGACTTCGTTGAGATCTACCCATCTTTTCTTTGCGTCTTCTTCTTTGAGGTAGGGATTACTTTGACTCCTTTTATGATTTTTAACTTAGTTATTTGTCTATTAAAAAGGGTATTGTGATTTAGGGGGTTTTTTTGTAAAACCCTAGGGTTTTGGTTTTGAAATTAAAAGAAGAGTTTTCAAAATGGATTCTTGTATATGATTGTGACTTTGTAAAATGGTTGGGTTCTGATAGATGGTGGATTTTATCTACAGAAATTGAGTTTTAAAGAAAAATGGATTTTGCCCTAAAATATGAATGTTAGATTTTGTAAAGAGGAAATTAATAGTAGTTTTATGGAATTAGAACAATGATAATGATGGTGATGAAGTTGGATATGAATTTGCACTCCTACTTGGAAATATTGGAAAGTACATCTATATTGAAAATTAATTATCTGTTTAAAGATATCTGTTTTGGGCTATCCGTGGAGGATAGCTATGATTGTTGTAGAAATTTCATGAGAATTAGGTGGATTGAAACTATTTTCCTATTCATGTGCATTGAGCACTGTAATATACATTACACATTGAAAAAGTTGTTGTTTTGAGAAAAATAGGTGAATACCTTGGTGAATCTGGGTAGGAGTGTAATTGTGGTATTATGTTGGACTGAGTGTCCTTAGTGAAAGTCTAGAAACCCGCACGGTTGGGTGTTGAGTCCTCCAGTTAATACCGGTAAAAATGACAAATTGGTAGTACTTGTAGCCTACTTGTAGACACGTCCTAGAGATTCTAGTGTTGTATCTACTACCCTGTTTTCTATTGAAAATGAATTGATTGCATGAATTGTGACATAAACCTGGCTTAACATGGTTTTGGAAAAATATATAAAATGTTTTCGCATGAGCATTGCATATGCATTCATCTTATAACTATGTTAAGATTCATACTCTGTGTTAGAGTATCTTTACTGGATTTTGGCTCACTCTATGTGGAAAACTATTTTCAGGTACTGATGACATACCTCTACCAAGGCAGTAGCTTGGAGAACCTGGAGCCAAGAGCTTCTATTTTTTGTGTTATTGTTGTATCTATTTTGTACAAGCGTAGGGCTTTATTTGATTTGAGTTCAGATTCACTTTTTTGTAACCAAGCGCTATCTTGGAAAGATATAGCCAATAGGGCATTATTATATCTGTTTTAACTCTTACTTCAAATCTTTGTTTATAACGCATGCTATAAATTCAGGGTTAGAGCTTATAAATGTATCACTGCATGTGTTACACTTTTGTACAAAGATGAAACCTTATGAATGGGAGAACAGTATATTCAGTCATCTGTTATTATTTAATATCTGTCGTGGATTGATCTTATTGTTATATTTTCGAGACGTTACAGAATATTTTCTAATAAATCTTATACTCATTTCACTTAATTTCAATAAACGAAATAAATCAATGACTACAAATGATTATACATTCAATGCACTACAACATATGCAGGTTTTACGAATTTTTTTTATATGTCAATAGGGTATCAAGTGGCACTACCCTTCTACCAATCACAAATATATATGCTCCTAGTATTTCTCAAATATCTAACAATATGGCCCATATTCCACTACCTTTCACCAATCATAATAGTGAAATGTATTACATGAATATACCCTATCCATATACAAAAATCACTCGGGTTTTAGTGGTAACCTTTTGGTCCTCAAAAGTGAATTTTGTTGCAAAAAGTTAAAATAAAAGTCATCACTAAAACGTTATCCTAAAAAGTAAAAATAAATAATAATAATAATAACAACTTAGTGAGAAAATTTTAAAAATGTCACTAATAAATAAAAATTTTTACTTTTTGAGACAAAAATTTTGGCCTCGAAGACAATAAATTTCCAACTTCGTCATTAAAAATATAACAATGACACTTTTGTTAATTAAAATATTTTGTCCTTAAAATGTGATTTTATTCTTAATTTTTATTTTAAAAATCTTAATTTGTTGAAGTAATGACTAAAAGTGATAGTACATTTGATATATACTTTGTGTGTATAATAAAATTTCTTATATTTGTGATAGACAAATATTTTGATGGTTAAAAGCTTTGTTGTATTATTCTTGACTAATCCTAGAAACCCACATTTAAGACTCTCAATTACACTCTCAATGATGTGGTAAGGAAGTAGAACCCTACATAATTGAGTATATGATAAATTAAAAATTAACACCTATCATTTCACATCATTGTAGAGGGATTTATTAAGGGTCTTAAACATTTTTCATTATTCTTATAATATTATTTTATGTTAGAATTGGTCATTACATTTACAATAGGAACTTAAATTTTAGAAAAGTACATAGCAAAATTTTGGAAAAATTGCATTTCAGTCTGATAATGAGAAAATAATTCAATTTTTATGGTGGTGTAAGTTTCTTGTGTGTATTTGGTGTGAGTATTTTATGTGTATTAGACTTGTACAATAAATTATTTCACTTGTAATACAATTATTTTAAGGTTACTCAGGCCATAGGTCCATTTGTGAATCTTTTGGGCCATTAGGCTTAAACTCTAATCTCTTGGGATACTTACATATAGGTCATAATAAGTGAACTTATTGTTTAATAGGTCCTATAAGAAAAATTTGTCATAAAAAATGTCACTAACTTTAAGTTATAGCGACAATTTATAAAAATCATGATAAAAAAAAATCACTCATTGTCAATTTTTAGCGACATGTATAAAAAATTGTCACAAAAAATTTATTTTTAGCGACAACTTTACCAAGACTTATTTTCAATAGGACTTGATAGGACCTATTAGTAGTTTACCCTAATCTCTTCTTTAGGTGAAAAGGACACAATTTATTCATTATGACAATTATCCGTTGAAATCAAATCAACCTATTGTTGGAAAATAATGGTTTTTTGGTAACTTTAATTCGAAATTAAAGTGGGACCCAACCTTTGGCTGAGGTGAATCTGAGTGGTTTTGTATTTTCTTAAGTGAGAAGATTACAATACAAAAATAATGAACCGAAACTATTGAGTTATGAATGAGAATTGTCTCATAAAGTGAGCATCAATAAAGTTGGATTTAGATTTAGATTTAGACTTAGTCTTGGTTTGGACTGAGCCTAGACTTGTACTTATGCATGTGCTGGATTTGGTCTTAGATTTGGACTTGGACCTAGTCTTGAGCTTTGGGTTAAGCTGTGCTGGGTTTAGTTTGTTCATGTGTTTAAGATTGGGCTTGGATCAGGTTGTGACCTAACACCCGTATTTATTTTGCAACCTATCTAATTTAATTCTCAAAACTTATACATTATATACACATTATGATTTATATAATGGTTTTTAAGTTTTGAACCTTTGTAACTCTAGCCCTAATGGCTAGAGTTGATGGCATTTGATGATTCCATTGATGTTAGCCTTCATGGCTAAGACTCTCCCTTACTAGGATAAATAGAGGTCTTTCTCCTCTAACTTAGTAGGTTGTTTTAGAGAGGTTTTGTGATGGAAAATGAGATGGTGTTTTGAAATAAAAAGTTAGAGATGATTTTTTACACCAAAGAAAATTTTTCCCATATTCTTTTGTTAACTTCTTCTTTGGTTCTTGTTAGAGAGAGTGCAGCCATTGTCAAGTTCGCCGAAGCTATTTAGAAGGTGCTTCTACATTAGCTGGTTTCGATCGTTGTATCTTGGGAGGCAAATGCAAACATATCTTCAGCACCCATCGAGAGGCAGTGAATTTGTTTTAAAGAAACTATAGTATCACAATTGCTTCTTTTCTTATTATTTGTTCTTTAATTTTTCAGAATTTAGTTTATCTTGATGAGTTCTAATATTTAGTTATCCATGTTAATAATTTATTCTTTAGTAATATAATCTAATTTATTTTTGTATTTAGTTGTGTCATTTATTCTGTATTTCATCCTTTAATAAAAAAAATTATTTTGTCATTTCTATTTAATTTATTTTTCTTGTATTATCATGAAAAAATACCAACAATTTTAAAACAGATTTTTTATAAATAGTTTTTGAAAAAACAATTTAGCCTTTATTTTAATTTATTCTACTAACTTTTGGAATTAAAATTAATTTAATTGCCTAGAGTTATTGGATTGTTTTGAGTTGTTTATTTCTAATAATTTATTCATGGAATTTATTTTATATTAATTAGTTGTTATTGCATGAGTTATTTGATTGTTAGTGTTTAAGTTGGTAGGAGTTTATAAAAATAAAAATTTTATTATGTAAGATTCTTACTATTTTATTTAATTTGTTTGATTGTTTTCTTTTGTAGCTAACTCTCTTTACAGGTTTACCTAAGCGAGAAATGATGATATATAATACGAAAAAATAAAATAAATTGAAATTAGTAAATTAGACTACTAATTGTTTATTTGAACAGGATTACTGTAATGGCCCCAAAATGCATGTCATAATTATCTTTATTTAATTATGCGTTAATATGAATTAATTTGGAAATATCTGTCTGAATTGGGAAAATATCTGTTAGAGTTACGACTTCGGAATTGAAATTGACGACTTGAATGGGTTCAGAAATCGAAATTGAGTACATGGATATGCTAATGGGAATTTTTAGAGCCATTTTGAAAGTTTAATTAAAAATTGATTTCGTTTGATTTGCTAAGTCATGTTTGACTCTCACTACTTGATTAAGTTTAGAAATAGATATTTATGTATATATGAGATATGAGCTCATTTGAGGCAACAAAAAGAAGAAGAAAAATTTGGAGAAGGAGTGAAAAAGAGAGAGTTTTAGAGAAAGAGGGAAACGAAGAGGAATGTGTAGAATTTGAAGGAGAGGCTCAAGATCAAACTTTCATTCAACAAGATTATGCAAGATTAAGTAACTATAAAGACCCTAGGTAAGAATCTAACCCCCAATTCTTGAAGATTGAGTGTTATGGAGTTGAATTTATGAATTATTTGTGAGTTTTGCATGTATTTTGCTACATAATGTTAGAAACACGTTGTATGCTTATGCATGGCATAGATTTATGGAAATCATGTTCATAAACTTGTTTTTCTTGCATGATTCTTGAGATTTGAAGAATAAACTCCATGGATTTCAAGGATGGGAGCTTAATTTGCATATTTTGTATTTTAACTCAAGGGTATGAATGTTTTGTATGAAATTTAAGCTCTATTTTGAAGTTATGATTTTGTTTAAACTAGATATGTTCCATTCAACATGTTTTTATAAGTTTTTGGCCTTGAAATACATGGAAATGAAGTTTGATTTTGGAAAGAATTAGGTTCCATTCAAGAGTAGAATTTCCGACTGAAATTGTACCTAGACCACTCGAGCGGCCAATCCCTTTTTGGCCAAAATTGTATTATGAAGTTCGCTCGTTCATGCGGCCAAACAGGGCAAATTTTTTAATTTTGTTTTTTTTTTTTTCATTTTCTGACTTCCAGGTCTTCATTTACATGGTTTTCAAGTGTAATTTATATCCATAAGCATCTCATAAGCATGAAAGAAATATAGAAATAACTAAACGAACAAGTAATAGATGACCGAATAAAGTTAAAAATCAACTGAATGACTCGAATGTATATTGAAAAATTGTGCTCTAAATGTTTGTGTTTGTAGGTCAAGACTCGAAGACCGAACAACCGGTTTTGGAAGCTTACTGTGAGTAACATTTCTGTAAAGATATGTTGATATGAACTATGTTTCAACTGTTATACGATAAGTTATAATTTTTGAAATGCTATTTTACTTATGTGAACAAATGTCCTATTTGCGAATCTATTATGGTATCCACAGGTAGTCCTAAGTAATGGGAGACGACATGTAAATGCAGGTCCATGACATATATGTGATACGAGATCTCGTTAGCCACTTCATTGTGATGATATGTGTTTAATCGGTATCTAGAATCGATTACTCTAGTCGGAAGACGATATGTGATATGTTATGTGGGATGTACTATTTTGTTATGTTCTGATATGAGACTGATATGAATGATTGTGTCATAATTTGTTTTACGGATATGATATATTTGGAATTTGTTCACTAACCTCCTTACTTTAATGTTATTCATTGGACTTTAACTCACTGTTTTTTTATATCTATGTATGAGTGAGCATTCCAAAGGACAAGCCTAGAATGGTCTTTAACCGAGCCATTGTTTTAAAGCCTACTGAGTTATTTTGAGTGCCTTTGAGTTGGTGCCAGGCCTGGAAGGCCGTTGTCAAGCTTTTGAGCATGATATAAACTTTTGATGCGTGCACATGTTTTGTATAAGTCATTCTGTTATAAGATATGTATATGTTTGTGGGTAAATTAACGATTATGTATGTTCATGTTTGTTCATATAGATGCACAGCTCATTGGACCATCGGTATTTTTGTATTTTGTTTTCGCTAGCCCCAATTATTTTTGATTGTATAGGAAGGCCTTTGGTAATCTCGGATTACTGGCTGATTACGACGTCAAACTTATAGGGGCGGGTTTGGGTCGTGACAATTACCTTTGTGTGGAACAAGAAATAAGTTGGACTTTCATTTTTTTTTTTTTAGACATACCTGAATTGAAATATTCGCTTTAATGTTGAGTTTTATTTCGGATTTATTCCGTATATTGTTTTGAAAGTTTGGTAACAATTTCAATTTAATTTGATTAATTAAATTCTTAAAAAACAAAGAGTTGGATTTTGAGAATGTCAAGAGATTTGGCTAGTTGAGAGGTTTTCGACGATATAGAATATCTTTAGACAAGTTTGTTTTGGAAGAAAATTAACTAAAATAGTTTCAATTTTTCTATATAATGGTCTTATTTCTGAGTATGCTTATGATTATAATGTATTATAAGGTGGATGGATCCTAAGAGAAAATTAGTGCATGGTGGAATAATTTTGCATTATAATTAATTGTTGTTTCGGTTGTGAGTTTTTTCATGTCTTGATGTATATAATCAAGTGAATTACTCCAAACATTATTATGTATTGTTGGAGTTTAACTCTATTGTTTATAAGATTATTTGCTCATAGTTAGATGGTTGAAATACCAATGTTATGATCATAATAGCCTTATCCATGTAGTTATTTCATAGCTGAGAGGGTAATTTATATCTAAATTGGGCCGAGCTAAAGAGGAGACTTGGAAATTGGGCCGCGTAATGGACCGAGGTAAGGATAGATTTACTTCGGTCCAAGAACTAAACGAATATGGGCCACGGTAGAAAAGTCTAGCAAGTGGGCATGATCTAAGTGTTAGTTCGGTCCAAGTGTGGTAGGGACTTTACCTCGGTCCAAGTGTTAGTTCGGGCCAAGTGTGAAAGAAACTTTTTCAAGTGTTACCTCGGTCCAAACGTGATTATAAGTTACCAATCGGAGTAGAGATAGTTATCTCGGCCATGGCACTCGAAGTCGAAGTAATGGCTCCTCTTGGTGGGCTTCGCTCACGGATAGCGGTAGAAGCTTACTCGTTAGTTCGGTCCAAGAGAAGCCTTGAAGTTAGTTCGGTCCAAGAGAAGCCTTGAAGTTAGTTCGGTCCAAGAACGCCTCGGAGTTAGTCCGGTCCGAGAAAAGGTTGAAGTTAGACCGGTCTAAAGATGCATGGGAGTTAGACCGGTCGTAACATGTTAGTTCGCCTAACCACGCCATGGGTTATACATGAGAAGCAAGTAAGAGTAGTAGAAGGAAGAGCCGAATTAAGGATGGTTCGCCTATTCTGACTAAGCATAGTCATGTTTACTTCGGTCATATTGGAGTCCGGCGAGGGAATGTTACTTCGGTTGTATGACAACTTGCCGAAGTAAAACCATCTCACTTGGTTCAAGCAGTGAGGGGGGTGTTGGAGGATAAGCATTATCCTTCAGGAGTATGAATCCTAGGAGGACTCTGAATGGAGGAGTAAGAGTCCTACTAGGATTGTGCTACGCGGAACCTATATAAGCTCACCAATATCACCTTTGGAGAGGTAATACAATTTTGCTCCCTGATTACATTGAGCTTTTGCCTTCTTGTCTTGCTTCGACTTAGGCATCGGAGAGGTTTCAGACACCCCGTACCGGCTCACGTTTGTGTTTTCGGTGGTGGAGCACGACGTATTGAGGAACGCAGACTTGATCAACAGATTATACGAGAAGGTGAAATTCTTTCATACAATTGGCGCCGTCTGTGGGAAAAGCAGACAAGAACAACCTCTTGATCAAGCTTTTCTCTCGAACATCAATGGCGAACAACGAAGAACTGCCTCAGTCCGCCATTGACGGACAAACTCCAGAAGGAGGTGCAAGGCGAGGCCTTCCCTTGGTCCCTCCATGGCGAACACGGAACCACAGAGACAACAAAATTCCGGGAGGGATGGAAGGAGGAAGGAGGAATATGACCCTCATCCTCTCGTTCACAAAGCCCGGAAAGGCAAAGGCGAGATGGATCCTCAAACTCTGGAGGATCGCGTCGAGAACAAGACGAGTTGATCTGGCGGATGGCGGCGGACATGGAATCTCTCAACGCCAGTGAAAGGAAAAAAGTGGCGAGAGGAGAGGCGCACAAACAAGACGCCCTCGCCACTCGGAGGGTCGTAGAATTCTACACCCTCCCAAGCGGAGCAAAGCCTCGGGGCGAGCGTCGCATCAAGATCTTCGAACTCGTCACTCCAGTGCGAGAGGCGAGATCTGAAAGGTCTTACGGAAGGAAGCACATATTGGCCTTAGCATACGTATCAAACAAGGTCGAGGCAAGCGGAGTTGCCGGATCGTCCGACCTCGAACCGTGCTAAAAGTAAAAGCACGATGCAGGGAAGACACCAGCGCACGCGCTCCACCTAGAGTTTCTGCCTTACAACGGTTGCCTCCTCGGCTGCATGGAAGCGTCGAGGTTGGAATGCCACAACCGCGCTCGGCCTACGAACCAACGGACAAGGCATTGGCGAGGCTGCAGACCTCACCGTTTGTCCCAGCAATTGAGAACGCGCCTCTACCATCAGGCTTTCTACAGCCTAAGTTCACTACATACGAGGGGAAGACGGACCCATACTTGCACTTAAGCCACTTCCGCCAGGTCATGGCTGTATACCGGCGGAACGAGGCCTTAATGTGCATCCTATTCCCCTCAAGCCTTGGTGACCTAGGCTTGACTTGGTTTGAAAAGCTACCAAAAGGCAGCATAACTTCCTGGGCACAATTGGCAGAGGCGTTCATTACAAGGTTCAGAACGAACACCAAAACACCAGTGGAGATCGATCAGCTACTCTCCATCGACATGGGCGACGAAGAGACGTTGAGATCCTACAATGGAAGATATTGGGAAACTTTCAACCAGATAGGAGATTGCCCCACAAATCTCGCCATCGCCTTGATACAAAGAGGTCTTCGGTCGGAAGCAGGTTGTGGCACTCAATTACCATGACGCCACCTCTTACGATGGAAGCCTTGATGGAGAGAGTACACCAACATATTCGCGTGGAGGAAGACAGCGCCCGCGCTAAAACGAAATCTGGCACAACCGCAATACCAGATAAAAAGACTACGACAAAAGTCAACACGGTAGAACGTCCAAGTAGGGACGAGCGAGGTAAGAAGGACAACGGTGAGGACCCAGATGAAAGGAGGTGGAGAGTCCGCACTGCCATTACCACAGTGTTCAAAAAACCGATCTATCGCATCCTCAGCGAGATACGCAATGAACCTTTCGTCCGATGGCCTGCTAAGTTGGGAGAAGCGCAAAAAGACTACGACGAAAGATTGCGGTGCACTTTCCATGATGAACAGGCACGCCTTTGAAAATTACGCCATTGAAGCAACATTTGGAGGAGTTAGTAGCAGCTGGGCACTTGGACCAATACATAAAAGGAAGAACTTGAGAGCAACGAGCTGTCCGCAGATGTTAGCAAAGGCGGTGAGCAACGATGGAAGACTTGGTACGAAATGATAGATGTAAAGAACCCGGAGATGGCAGGCTAGGGCCCAATAGGGAAGGACCATACAAAGTGGTTGGTTTAGCTGAAAAAGGGGCATATCACTTGGAGGATGGAGCCAACAAGGCTATCCCCAGACCATGGAACACTGCCAGTCTCGAGTTATTTTTTCTCTAGGGTACTTGTAATTTTCATTCTCCTCAATAAAACAAGTCGTTCCCTTTTCAGCATAGAGTATTTTCTTCTGTAACGGTTGTTTTAATGAGCTAGGGGCATTAAAAGCAGCGTTGGCTGGAAAAACCAACACTTACCACTCTTTTGCACCCTTTGGCCGAAGTAAGGACCTAGGCTAAAGGTGGTTGGCAGGTTTGACCAACAAAAAACTTTTTTGCACCCTTTAGCCGAAGTAAGGACCTAGGCTAAAGGTGGTTGGCAGGTTTGACCAACAAAACTCTTTTTTGCACCCTTTGGCCGAGGTAAGGACCTAGGCTAAAGGTGGTTGGCAGGTTTGACCAACAAAACTTTTTTGCACCCTTTGGCCGAGGTAAGGACCTAGGCTAAAGGTGGTTGGCAGGTTTGACCAACAAAACTCTTTTGCACCCTTTGGCCGAAATAAGGACCTATGCTAAAGGTGGTTGGCAGGTTTGACCAACAAAAAACTTTTTTGCACCCTTTAGCCGAAGTAAGGACCTAGGTTAAAGGTGGTTGGCAGGTTTGACCAACAAAACTCTTTTTTGCGCCCTTTAGCCGAAGTAAGGACTTAGGCTAAAGGTGGTTGGCAGGTTTGACCAACAAAAAACTTTTTTGCACCCTTTAGCCGAAGTAAGGACCTAGGCTAAAGGTGATTGGCAGGTTTGACCAACAAAAAATTTTTTGGACACTCTTTTGCCGGGATGATGGTTACCTCAGCCAAAGGAGTTTGGCAGGAATGGCCAAGCATCAAGCTCTTCTTCAGCCGAAATAAGGATCCGCGCTGGAGCGTGATTTGCTAGAAAAACTAACTTTTAATACTCTTCAGCCGAGATGAGGATCTAGATTGAAGAGTGGTTGGCTGGAACAACTTTTAGTGATCTTCAGCTGAGGTAAAAACCTAGGCTAAAGAGGTTGGCAGGTATGACCAGCTTGATTTCAAGGCTAAGACCGAGATAAGTATCTCGGCCAGAAATGTTATACTTCATTCAGATCACAATTGGAAAAGCGATTGCAAGCATGGAGCAAACCAAAGCGGAAAAATCGAGCGAAGATTTCAAGAAGAAAATACAGGATAAAACAAAAGGTCGAAAGCACCGCATCGGACACGACAAGCAAGGGTTAGATGGAGACCACATGAGTTGGAGAGTTGAATTTGGCAACCGAGTTGGGCGTTATTGTCAAGCTCTTGGGATACATCATCTTCCTCGATATTGAAGAAATTTTTGATGAATGGCATTTGCATACTCCACCATGGAACTCGGTATAAAATATGGATGAGGGTTTAGGAAGACTTGGTCTCTTGGCTATGACCAGTTGCTTCTGTTGCTTCTTCCCACCCACACTTGATTTAAGAGGTCTTTGGCGACCTTACATTGCGAGGATATAGCTCGCATGATATCTCGGTTAAGCATGTAAAGAGGTGCACGCCAACCTAGTTAGTTTGAAAAGTAAAAAGGAAAAGTATTAAGCACGGATCGTTGGACCATGCTAAAAGAAACAAAGGTGAAATAAATGGAGTCCTCGCCGGCTAAGTGGAACAAAGGATTAGAGTCGGGTTGAAGGCTTGAAGATGAAAGCGAACAACGAACACAAGCCATGGAGGCGAGTTGAGGATATTCAAATTTTGTAATCACGGAGGCTAAAGTTTAGCTCGGTTGGAAACAAGTAATCCCAAATCATGCATGGCGATGGAATTGGGCAATTGAGAGGGTAATTCATATCTAAATTGGGCCGAGCTAAAGAGGGGACTTGGAAATTGGCCCGCGTAATGGACCGAGGTAAGGATAGATTTACTTCGGTCCAAGAACTAAACGAATATGGGCCACGGTAGAAAAGTCTAGCAAGTGGGCTGCGGTCTAAGTGTTAGTTCGGTCCAAGTGTGGTAGGGACTTTTACCTCGGTCCAAGTGTTAGTTCGGGCCAAGTGTGGAAGAAACTTTTTCAAGTGTTACCTCGGTCCAAACGTGATTATAAGTTACCAATCGGAGTAGAGATAGTTATCTCGGCCATGGCACTCGAAGTCGAAGTAATGGCTTCTCTTGGTGGGCTTCGCTCTGGATAGCGCGGTAGAAGCTTACTCCGGTTAGTTCGGTCCAAGAGAAGCCTTGAAGTTAGTTCGGTCCAAGAGAAGCCTTGAAGTTAGTTCGGTCCAAGAGAAGCCTTGAAGTTAGTTCGGTCCAAGAACGCCTCGGAGTTAGTCCGGTCCGAGAAAAGGTTGAAGTTAGACCGGTCTAAAGATGCATGGGAGTTAGACCGGTCGTAACATGTTAGTTCGGCCTAACCACGCCATGGGTTATACATGAGAAGCCGAAGTAAGAGTAGTAGAAGGAAGAGCCGAATTAAGGATGGTTCGGCCTATTCTGCGGCTAAGCATAGTCATGTTTACTTCGGTCATATTGGAGTCCGGCGAGGGAATGTTACTTCGGTTGTATGACAACTTGCCGAAGTAAAACCATCTCACTTGGTTCAAGCAGTGAGGGGGGTGTTGGAGGATAAGCATTATCCTTCAGGAGTATGAATCCTAGGAGGACTCTGAATGGAGGAGTAAGAGTCCTACTAGGATTGTGCTACGCGGAACCTATATAAGCTCACCAATATCACCTTTGGAGAGGTAATACAATTTTGCTCCCTGAATACATTGAGCTTTTGCCTTCTTGTCTTGCTTACTGACTTAGGCATCGGAGAGGTTTCAAGACACCCCCGGCTTGACTCACGCTTTGTGTTTTCAGGTGGTGGAACGACGACGTATTGAGGAACGCAGACTTGATCAACAGGATTATACGAGAAGGTGAAATTCTTTCCCGTACAATAGCCATGAAACTCATGACATTCTTGTAACTGCAATGCATCTATAGCTTTTGAATTACACTTTGCGAGGTATAATTAAAATTACTTGTGTAATATTCACTTTATTGATTGTGTATATGAACAGTGAGCATGGACATTTAGCGGTAACAAGGATAGAGTTTTGTAATATGCTTTATACAAAGATAAGCATTACAAATGGAGAAGTGTGTTCTTGACTATACAGACGATTCCAGATGCAACCATGATCTCCGTTTTGTAGATTTAGACAATTTGTAATTGTAATAGTTGTAGTTGCATTTCCATTTCCATTTGTAGTGGTTTTAATTTTTAATTTGTAATAGTTTCACCATAGTGAAAGGAAATGAGAGATGTGAGAAATTATAAATCTTCGAGGTTTAGAGAAAATCTTCGGGATTAATTTTATTATTCCCAAAGTGTTTTGGTTTTTTGTAATGGAAACTAAAGTTTAGCCTTGGCTAAAGAGTATTTCTGATTTGTTTAGAAATAGAAATTAAGATGGATTTGGTTTCAAACCTTTGTGATTAAAGGAAGTCTTCGGGTTTAATATTTTTATTCCCAAAGTGGTAGGAAACCAAATTTTGAGAAAGTCTTTGGTTATAATTTGATTATTTCCAAAGTGTTTTATTTTAGAGGGAAAAAAAAAACAAATTTTAGCATTAGCTAAAATATTTCTAATTTTTATTCAAAAATAATGGTGTCATAATCCAGACCCACCTCTATAGCTTTAACATCGTAATCGCCCAGTAATCCTTGGATTACCAAATGCCTCTGAACTGTTTCACTCGTAACTAGGGGTTGTGGAAGCAAATATAGAAACATACATAGTCCAAAGATCTGTATAGACATACATGGGACAGATAATTTAAAACTTGTATAGATATATATATATAACATCATAACATCCATCCAACCTTGACATTATGCACAATAGAACAAAAGAACTTGTCACAAAACAACAAAAGTCTCAGGCTTAAGTTATGGTTTACAAAACTCGACCGTTGAACTCTTTATGGAACCTCCTCGGGAGGCACAATGGTTGGCCAACAAAACAGAGACTCCAGGTCATCAACCCTGAGCCTGGTCACATGCCTGGTCGCCTACATACATATAATAAATAGTGAGCAAAAGCCCAGTGAATAATAACAGAGTAAAGAGTTTAATGAATGATGTCCAGTTTCATATCATACCAATCAGAGAGAGAAACATAGTCATATCAAAAACAGAGTCATGTTCATATTCGTATTCAAATCATGTGTGGTGCTTCCATTAGCATTAACATATCTCTTTGGTCAAGCATATTAAGTTCCATAATAGAACCTCCGATATCGGGTAACCTATCCATACATGGGTCACAATATTGTTTCCCTTTTACGAGGGCCTAGGCCACGGTATTGTTTTTCCCGGGTGAGGGCCTCATAATCATAAGCCTCAGTATTATATCCCCTGGGTGAGGGCCTCTAAGGATACCACAAATACATTTTAAAGATATGGATCTTCATTCATGGGATTTCAAAATAGCCTTTTGTAGCTTTCAGAAACATTCCATATTATATCATAATGTACAGAAGGTAATTTATATCAAACATAGCTTTACTAATTTATTACTCACTGATAAGGACACAAATAGCTTTGTTGGCAACCGAGGAATCAACACCTCACGACGCGTGACCTACACAAACATAACAGATACACATCTTGAAACACACGCTTAGGTCGTACTTAACTTATTTCATTTCGTTCTTCGTGTGTTTCTAAGTTTTATTCTCATTATTGTGTCTTATTCATGGCCTACGAATGCCTAGGATGCAATGAGGATTCTAAAATGCACTTGAAAACACTTAGTCACATATGTTGAAAACAAGGGTTTCGCTCGAGCGCAACTTCCTTCGCTCGAGCGGACGTTCAAAAATATGAGTCATCGCTCAAACGCAACTTCCTTTGCTCGAACGGTCTATAAACTTTGCAAAAGTACTGGTTGTGTGAATTCTCTGCTCAATAGTCACTAAAACGTAAGATTAAAGTCCTTGCTCGAGCGTAACTCTTGTCGCTCGAGCGGTCTGCAAAACATGTGTACTTTGTGAGCATGCATTTCACGCTTAAGCCAACTTTTGGTTACTCAAGCGAAGGTGCAAAACACAGAGGGGTCGCTCAAGTGCAGGATCCATTGCTCGAGCGGAGGAGCAGAAATATGGAATTTCCAGATTTGCTAGTGCAAAAATCATCTTTAATCTTCCAAAACACATCTTTTTTAGCCTAAAGTTGGGAAAACATTTTGAAACTTGTAAAACTTCATGAATTGAAAACAATTTTGCAAAATCAAGGCTCAAAAGCTTGTCAATTGTTCAAAATTAAACTTGAAACTTTGAAAACAACACATGGACTTTATATGCAAGCACTTTCTTGACTTCAAAGCTTCCAAAACATGATCAAGTAAGGCAGATTAATGGAAAACATGATGAAATTGCAAAGCTATAGTAAACTTAGTACATGCATGTGAGAATCCGTAACAATTAACCTCAAAATGGAAGAAAATATGCTTTCATGCATGGTATGATTTACAATTCTCTAATTATAGCTTAATCCTCACGTCAATCCACCTCTTTCACTTGAATTCTTACATGAACTAACTCAATCACACAACTAAAGGTTTGACTTCGTACCTTAGGTGTTCAATTATGCCCTAGGTGGCTAATTAGTTGAGGTTCCAAGCTAATTCTTCGAAATCTTTCTCAATTGCTCTAGTTGAGTTCAAATCTTTTTTGGTTCCTCTCCCTCACTGTCACGCCCCAGAATTTGAACAATTAAATATTAAATTAGGACTAAACCCAATCAATATTCTATCATTCAAATCCTAGGGGTGAAACAAAATCTAAACGTTCTCATCTCCATAAGAATTTAAGTAAATTTCCATTCTTAAAAGATTACAAGGGATAAAAAAAACTAACAAAACGCCACCCAAACCATCCACCATAATTTCATAATTAACTAATATCTCCAGCATTAAAGTACTAATAAATAGTCAAAATAACTTAAATAATGTAAGGTTATAAACCATGCCAAATTATCCAAATACTAAAGTCATAAAAAAAAATAATAAATACATAAACTGCTATCAACCCTAAGCTCAAGAAAACAAAAGAAATCCAAGAGACATGTCCAACAACTATAATTATTCCACATCACCACCACAGCCCCAACTAATCCTGCAAAGGAAGCTCGACTGCGCTCAGACAAAACGCATTCGAGTTGCCAAGAGACAAAACAGGTCAGTATATAGGTATATTGGTATGAGTACATGAATTGACACCCACGTGTCCACTAGACACAAACAAAAAGTACATTAATTCTTATTATGGAACAAGACAAGTAGTTCCATCCGCATCGAGACGAAGGGGTAGTTTCTTGAGATATGGTGACATTTATTAGTTTCTTACCCGTACACAATTAAAGATAAATTGAGTATAAAATAAACCAAATAAAAATAAAAATATGGTGGGTCAGCCCTGCATAAAAAGTTAGTAAGACCCACCATTTTGCAAAAAAATAACATTAGTATAATTTAATCATAAGTAACTTGCTGAAGAATTATAAAAATGTATTGTTTCATGTTTAAATAATTTGAATTGACCAAAACTTAAAGAATAAAAGTTATACAGAATCAAATTTTATAAAATGTAGCATGAACGAATTTAGTAGAAAGTAAACAAGTTGAGAGAAAAACTTGACAGAAAAACCTAGACGGAATTCAACCGAAAAATCTGAAGTTGAAATGAACAGAAACTGCCCTAAGATGATTTTTTTTGAAAAAGTTCAAAACACGAAAAGTGTTCAGAATAATGTTTTACTTCATTTTGCATGAAATCAATATAAATGAGCTCGTTTCGTGCATTAAAACAGCACCTAAAGTCTGCCTTGCTAAAATTAATAAAAACTATTGTAACTAAGATCATCCGATTACAAATTCTAATCGATCTTTCTAGTAAAAAGTTAAAATACAAAAATTGTCTAGAATTACGTATACATGTCTCTACTCAAATTTCATAATTTATCGAGGCCGTTTACTATTTTTCAAGATGTACAAATCAATACAATTCACACCTTAACAATAAACTCATATTTAATTCTTTGTACCTTAACTCCACCACTTCGGCCTCCACTTCTAGCCTACACATATATCTCATGTGCCTTCTGTATACCTAACACTGTTCCGAAGCCAAACTTGCACAGGGATATCGTCCCAAGTTTGACCCACACTCCCCAGATGGTTAGTATATACGTACGCACGTAAATCAAAGCACTCCTCTACTCATGAGAACGAGGCAACAATATATGTATACAAAACATCTCACTCATGAGAACAAACATAACAATACCAAGCCTAAGGCATTCAAATAAATCTCATAATCCTTACTCTCTTTTTTTTATACACTCTTTCTCACCAACACTCAAATAAAACAACAATCCATGGAGTCATGGTGGAGTATAAAGAATTTATCTATGAGTTCCTAATTTATTTTAATTTCATATAACCATGAGTGATTGCAATCATAAAATAAATAAATATAAAAACTCTAAACCTTACATACACATCTAACCAAATAATGAAATCAATTCATCATCTACATATAAATATAAAATCAAACCAATATCAAATAAATAAAAACAACGAATTAAACATAAATCAAAAGAAGTGAGTTTTGTATTCACAATAATTTTTTGAAGTTTAAGAAAATATTTGAAGGATTAATGAAGCCACCAAAACAAAACCCTAACCCTTTTCTTTCTTTTTCTCAACCTCTTTCCCGCCGTCTCTCTGCTTTCTCAATTTCTTTGTTGACTAATCTCTCTCTCTCTCTCTCTCTCTCTCTCTCTCTCTCTCGGCAACAGCACAAACAAAGCCCTCTCTCTTTTTGTTTTGCTTTGGCAGCAATATGATAACCTAATATATAACATCTTTTCTTTTCCTTTTTATCAGCTAAGTGAGGCTCTAATACTTAATCTAATTGATATATTATATAATATTATATAAATACACATAAATATAACATATATAAATATAAATATACGATCAATATATATATATAACACCTTTTATGTATATAAAAAAACACAAAAATATCAATATATATAAATATTCAAATTAATTATATATAATTAAATAGCACATTAAATTAATTAAGTATCACATTAAATTTTCATGTGACCATGCAATTAATAAAGTCAAAAATAAAATAAGATAATAATAAATAAATAATGACCTATGAAAAATTAGAGTCGCTACACTCACACATTTGGAGCTCAAGTAAAATGACATGAGAGTGTAAAGTGTATCCTAGGGGTCTCGTATGCCTTATATAGGCCCAACTAATGAAGCTTAATTAACTTGAATTAAAAATAACTAATTAGGATCATTTTATTCTAATTATTTGATTCCGAATCGAATTTCAATTGAACCTACCATAAAATTTTAAAATTTCTAACTAACACAGAAACTAGGTTAATTTCGTGATTGGATGCTGCTAAAGCCTTCAATTCACAAAACAAAATACAAACACAAACAGATATAAACACAAGTAGTGTAATGCACATGTAATTATCCCATAATTACTTCTTAATTACCTATTAAGCATACTTAATCATGGATTATTGGCTAATCACAGGTCAATGTTGTTACAAATGGGTTCAGTTTCGGGAGTACCTATTAACTTTTATGAGTGGTGTAATTTTAATAATAATTTTTAATTGCTTATTAGTTTTGTAAACTTGGTTTGTTTTAACCTAGTTTATGAGATTATAGTTCCTAGTAGTGGACAGATTACTGATTACATGTCAAGACATGATGGTTCCTAGTAGTAGAGAGACTACTAATCATATGTCAAGATACATGATGATTCCTGGTAATGTAAAGTCCTATTGATCCTATGTTAGAACGTTGTGATTCCTAATAGTAAAATAACTACTGATCATAGGTCAAAATATTGTGATTCCTAGTAAAAAAAGATTATTGACCATAAGCTGAGAAATTAGTGATTCCTAGTGATGAGACTATTGGCCTTGTTATGAAGTTCTGAATAGTAGACTATTGAACACTGGATTTGTGTTTCTTAATAGTAAGACTATTGGCTTTAGAGTGACGTGTTGGACCAAACTTGTTTTGGTGCCTTGAATTCGAGAAAGACCTAATTCGGTTAATGACGGTCTAAGAATATGTTTTCTATGATATGATTTTAAGAGTTTCATAATCATTGTGACACATGGAATTCTTTAAACACCCTGTATGAATTTTTGGAGAGGCTGGAAGCCTTCGTATAAATTCTACAAATGTGAGAGTGTTATGTAAAAGGTGGCAAATGTGGAGGTGTCATGCAAAAGGTGGCAATACCTAAACCCAAGATGGTTAAGATAAGCTTTGAAATCCGTTAACTATGTATTCAACGGTTATACACAATATAGTAGTGCATATCGGTTTTTGTGTGGACAAATCTGATATTCAGATTTACACAAGAATATTATCATGAAATTGATGAAGCGGTTTTCATGAGAAAAGAGATGAGCCTAGAAGATGTTAATATACTAGGACTTTCTATCTAAATCTTCTTAAACTTATATGGTGGCTAGTGAGGCTAAAAGCTTCTTTGAAGCTGTAATTTCTCTAGAAAATTTAGCTTTATCTTGCATAGGTAGTAAGCCTTGGGATGCAAGTGAATGAAAGTCGATGAGATAGGCTTATTATCAAAGGACACCGGCAAAGAGAAGGCCTGGATTACTTTGATACGTGATCACTAGTTATAGTGAGTGTGATCGCAATTGTGCAACATCTAGAAATACATCAAGATGGATGTTCAGATAGTTTTCCTATATGAAGATTTAGTTGAATAAATCTTTATGGAACAACCTGAAGCGTTTGTCGGTTCCAAGACGAGGAAAGACTATAAGCTTGAGAATTATTTTATGATTTGAAATAAACATCGGAACAATGGCATGAGAAATTTGACTACATTATGTTGTCAAGTGGGTATTGACAAATGTGTTTATGTCAAAGATACTGACAATAATATATGTCATTTTGTGTCTGTGTGTAGGTGACATGCTCATTGTTGGTAGTTATGAGAAGATGTTCAATACTACCAAGTGAATGTTGAACTCTAAGTTTGACATGGGCCTTGTAGATGTATACTTGAGAATTAAGATTTCCTAACCATTTGCTGGTAGTGTACTTTCTCAATCTCATTATTTTGATAAGAGTCTTGAGAAGTATAAGTCAGATACAAGTGTGTTAAAGACTTCGATAAACTTTAGTCTCTATTTGACCAAGGATATTGAAATATTCTTAGGTCATTGAAAGTTTCAAGTATTTGATGAGTTATACAAGACTAGGTATAGCCTACTTAGGTAGCAGGCTTAGTAGATACACGAGTAATCTTAATGCTACTCATTGGAAGGGCATTATGCGGGTGTTGGATTATTTACACTATACTTGGGATTATGGGTTGCATAACAGTTGATATCTAGTTGTACTAGAAGGGTACAAAGGCGCCTACTAGATATTTAATACGAAGATTACGAATCCATTAGTGGATATGTTTTCTCTAATTGGAACTGCAACCGTGTCTTGGAGATCTTCCAAGCAAATGTATATCACGAGATCAATGATGGAATCAGAATTCAGTGCTTTAGATAAAGCTACTAAAGTAACTAAATGGCTTTGCCGTTTTATTGAGAATATTCCATATTGATCAAAACTTGTGCTAGCAATTTTGTATGCTTTGCAACAACCAATCAAGTATTGGTAAAGCACAAATTGAAGGTCTAGACATGTTTGTTGAAGATATAGTTCCATACGACGACTACTCTTGTGTATTGTCACTATAGACTATATACAGTCTAAGGACGATATTATGGACCCGTTAACCAAAGGGTTAAATAGAGAGTTAGTAGGAAAGTCGTCAAAAGGAATGGGGTTAAAGCCTTTAGTGAATGTTATTGGAATGGAAACCCAACCTAGTTGACTGGAGATCCCAAGATCTAGGTTCAAAGGGACAACCTAATTGCGTGTAACAGGTGAGTCACTACGGAGGGAAATCCTCCTACCTATTTCTTTATACAATGATACCCGATGGAATGAAAGGTTAAGCTGATGCTTTTAATGACCTAAGTACTATGAATAGTCAATCATGGTATAACGAGATACCTTATGTAGGTCACCTATGTGACTGCGAAGTGGACCACTTCTTTAAGAATTGACGAGATCGAATTCTTTAAAAACACTCATTGAACTAGGTTAGTGTTCCAAGGCTAAACTGGACACACCAGTGAGAACAAGAATAATGGGTGGAGTAACTCCTGTGTGAGGTCTATTATCTCTATTTACATAAATGGCAAAACAGTTCAAGACATCATGTTCACTGGTCAGCTAGTAAATTCGATAGGCTTTAACTATGAAAGGTTCAAGACCAACAACTACCTTTTCTGATACAGGGTTATTTTGTGTGCTCTCTCTCCGAGTCTTTGTTGTTAAGCGTTGTCCATTTTTCTTTATTCGGCCAACTTTATTCATGTGGGGGATTTGGAAAATAATGATTTTTTGGCAACTTTAATTTGAAATTAAAGTAAAACCTAACAGTCGGTTGAGGTGGATCTGAGTGGTTTTGTATTCTCTTAAGTGAGAAGATTATAATACAAAAATAATGAGTCGAAACCATTGAATTATAAATGAGAATTGTCGCATAAAGTGGGCATCAATAAAATTGAGTTTAGATTTAGACTTAGTCTTGGTTTGGACTAGGCCTAGACTTGTACTTGTACATATGCTGGGTTTGGTCTTAGACTTAGACTTGGACTTAGACCTAGTCTTGAGTTTTGGGTTAAGCTGTATTGGGCTTAGTTTATGCATGTGTTTGAGATTGGGTTTGGATCAAGTTGTGACCCAACACCCGTATCCATTTTGCAACCCATTTAGTTTAATTCTCAAAACTTACACATTATGATTTATATAATGGTTTTAGAGTTTTGAACCTTTGTAACCCTAGCCCTAATGGCTAGAATTCATGGCATTCGATGATCTCATTGATGTTAGCCTTCATGGCTAAGGCTCTTCCCTACTAGTATAAATAGAGGTCTTTCTCTTCTAACTTAGTAGGTTGTTTTAGAGAGGTTTTGTGATGGAAAATAAGATGGTGTTTTGAAATAAAAAGTTAGAGATGATTTTTTACACCAAATTTTTTTTTCCCTATCTTCTTTTGTTAGCCTCTTCTTTGGTTCTCATTAGAGATAGTGCAACCATTGTCAAGTTTGTCGAAGCTATTCAGAAAGTGCTTCTACATTAGCTGGATTTGACCATCGTATCCAGGGAGGCAGACGCCGACATATCTTCAGCACCCATCGAGAGGTAGTGAATTTGTTTTAAGGAAACTATGGTATCACACAGGTTTCGGTTTGTTTCTTTTCTTATTATTTGTTCTTTAATTTTTCAAAATTTGGTTTACTTCGACGAGTTCTAATATTTAGTTATCCTTGTTAATAATTTATTCTTTTAGTAACGTAATCTAATTTATTTATGTATTTGTGTCGTTTATTCTGTATTTCATCCTTTAATCAAAAAAATTATTTTGTCATTTCTATTTAATTTATTTTATATATTTTCTTGTATTATTATGGAAAAATACCAACACATATCTCTTAAAATTATCCTATTTGTTTATCTATTGAAATTCATTAACCCTATTTATCTATCTGTTGAAATTCACCAACCCAATTTGTCTATTTGTTGAAATTCACCAAGCTAACTATCTGTTGAAATGTGACACATGTCACTCATTCAAGATCCTATTTGTTGAATATCACACATTTCTTTGCCTCACCACAACCACTGTTGTCAATGACTTTTTCAGCACGGGCAAAGTTTTTCGATGAAATTTTTTGTCGACTTTTCTAGAGTATTCATATTACTAAATATGAGTTTCCCTTTAATATAATGTCTTATATTCGGGAAATTCTATTTCTACACACTTAATTACCTCAATACACATTTTCTCTCAGTATACACACTTATTAATTTGATTCTTAATTAATTTTCTCAATCTACACACTAAAAGTTACAATTATACACATCACTCATAATCATTGTACACACCACTCAACCATCTTTTCCACACTTTTTGTTGTTGTTTTTTTTTTTTTTTTTTTTGGTCTAAAGCTTTTGTTTGGTCTTTTGGTTTTAGAATTTTTATGTTTACATAGTGGTGTTTTGAGAAATTGGTAAAAAGTTAGCTTTTTGACTTTTTTAGTGGCTTTTTTGGCAAAAAACTGGGTTATTTTGGGTAAAAAAAAAATTAACTTTTTTGGCTAAAAAAACTGAAAAGCTAAAAAGCTAACTTTTTTGGCAACTTCCCAAAAGACCCATAGTGAAAAACTACACATTCACTGTGTGGAACTGTATTGCTTGGCCGAGAAGGTTCTTGAGAGGTCTAATACAACATGGTCTATCAAATTGGTTACATAGAGGTATGAAACAATATATAGAAATTTTGAATTTTTGCTTGTGATTGGTTATACTACAAGAAAATGCATTTTTGCCGACCATTTTTGGCTACCAAAAACAATTTAGTCGCCAAAAGTCACGGAATTGGCTACCAAAAATAATATTAGTCGGCAAAAGTCAACTTTTTAGCTACTAATTTTTTTAGTAGGGGAATGTTGATTGTTGGCGACTAAAAAAAATTTAGTAGCTCAAATGACTAACGGCATTCATGGCAAGGTAATATGCGAAGTGCTTTATGCATCATTCAATTTGGATTTACCTGTGGAATGGAGTCCATGTTTTGATCTGTACAAGGAGTGTTATTATGTATTATAATACTAGTGAACTAATCAAGGAGGAAAAGGATTTTTATTTTTTAATAGAAAAAAAACTTACTGATGCATAGTCTCCTTCTGACTATTAATGCTTACTGTTAATTTTCTAGTCAGATACATTATATGTTTGGTTCCAGTTGGCTTGCATTGCTTGATTGAATTTTGAATGTCATTAAATTTTGCAGCAATCTATATTCATGGTTTCATGCCACTACTATTCATGGAGATAGGACACAGCAGGTGAGTTGGTCAGTGGTCACATTATTTCCACGACCATTGGTAGCAAAAATGGAGAACCCAAACAGGTAATACTACCTTCTTGAATACCCTTTTGACTTGCTCTGAACAAGTTGAGGCTTGAAGAGTAATGAGATTTGTTGTTGTGCTTATGTTATTATATGAAACAGAATCACGCAGATTTACAGATGAATTTCTTCTGTATTTGTAACTGTTTTTTCTTGCTTTGTTAATTTCAAGTGAAAACTTCATTTTAAGCAAACCCGTTCGAACCCCCTTTTTTGTTAAATTTCCCCCCAATTTCTTGTAGTTTTGTTGTTTCTTATTTGTGGCAGGCATTCGATTTGAGTTTTTGTTTATGATAGGCATGCTGTAAAAGAGATGGAAGAAAGTCTCTCATCAACAGTTTGGGGTGGGAAAATAACTGGAATCAAGTTTGGTTTGGCTACTTGTCAGGAAATTGTAAGCATAATCTCTTTTTTGGCGTTATTTGTTCAGCTTGCATAATTCAGTTTTATAAAAGGGGTTAGTGGAATTGTTTGATTATCACTAGGGATTTTGAAACTTTTTTTTTGCTTCTTTTCTTTTTAGTTTGAATAAAGAATTCCTATCTTATCCTATTTTTGAAACTCATGTTGTTAGGGTGGGGCTTGGCAATGCCCTATTTTCTGTCTATCCATGTTTTTGTTCTTTTGTCTTTGTTTTTGCATAAAACAAAATAAAAAACAATATTTGGTACATCATACATGTGTTTTTAAAAATATAAAACGAGATTAAGAAAACATGTTCAGTGAGTGGAGGGAGGAGGTAGTGGTCCGAGAGATGACGCAGGGGATAGGGAATGAAAAATTGTTTTGAAAATAATATTTTTTCTTCAGATTTTGAAATTGAAAATTGTTGTCTTTTTTTTTGGAAACTAAAACAGTTCTCAGATGTGTTTTTTCATTTATAGTTTTAAAAATTCTTAAAAAAAAAAAAACTGGGCCCTAGAAGATTTGAGTCCTAATATTGTTCCAGACTTATTTTAGATCTTGTGATGGATGTAAACCTCCTTCCGAACAAATTGTCCTACAATTGGCATTTGATTAAGTGCAACTTTGGATCTTGTGACCATTCTGGTTGAATAAGTTGGTATGATTCCTTTTATTTATTTTTTTTGTTAGTGCACATCATCCAATAGTGATTTCCCTATAAGCCATGCTAATCAGCTTTCAAATCCGTTCCTTGGTTTGCCGCTTGAATCTGGAAAATGTGAATCATGTGGTGCTGCAGAACCCGGGACATGCGAAGGTATTTTTCATGTTTTAATCCTTTTTATTTTCTGATTACACTGAGAAGTTTGAATGGTCATGACCGCTGGACACATTGAAGTATTGCTAAAGTTTTGTTCATTTTTTTACCTTTCAGGTCACTTTGGGTATATAGAATTACCAATTCCAATATATCATCCTTCCCATGTGAGCGAACTAAAACGATTGTTGAGCCTGGTTTGCTTTAAGTGCTTGAAGTTGAGAAGTGGGAAGGTAATGGATATGTTTATAGAAGGCTCCACGTAAAATCTATTTGTCATAAGTAATTAAATCCTTTTGCTTTCTTGATTGAGAGGGTAGCAGATTATTGTGTTGTGTTATGGTAAGAATTTGAAGCTCTCGGTGATTATAGATCATTCTGCCATAATATATCCTATATTTGATTATTTAATAAAGGAAGTTGGTAGACATTTGAGTGTGGTCACATATGTGGTGGCCCTTTTCTAAAAGTGTTGTGTGAATATCATTATTTTTTTATTGTTTCTCTGAGACATTTAATTTTATAAATTGTTTCTCTCTCCTTATTTTAACTAAAATGTAGAGTTAATTTGTGGAACTGATATCTCTACATAGAAATGTTATATGTAAGAATATCTATGTCATTAACAGGGAAAGCTTTTAAGCCTTCTTAACATTTTATAGGCACCAAACTAATGAATTTTTTTTTTTTTTACAGATGATTTTGGACATACAAATGTGGATATATAATTTTTTGACAATTACGGGAGGGCATTGTTTTTATACCTCTATCTGTATATATAGTGGTTCGAACAAATTAATTTGGTTATTCATGTATTATGTATGGATTTAAATTATTGACGTTAGATTAGACTTGGAGTGTATGGAATTTGTATGGATTATTGACCCTAATATATTTTAGTGTTGATGGATTATATTGTTTATACAGGATACAAGTTGTAATTTAAATTATTGACGTTGGTTATTCATGTATTATGTATGGATTTAAATCATGGTTATTCATGTATTATGTTGAATGCTTTAATGGTTGATAATATATTTTAGTGTTGATGGATTATATTGTTTATACAGGGTACATGTTGTAATATAAATGAATACAAGTTGTTTACAATTTTTTTTTTTTTATAAAAAAAAAAATAGAAAATTATTTGGCCACCAAATGTTTTGGTAGCCAAATAGGTAATCAAAAGTTTTGGCTACTAATAATTTAGTAGCAAAAACATAACCCAAAACGTTTTTGCCACCAAATAATTAGTAGTTAAAAAATTTGAGAATGAGAGAAATAAACTATTGGCTACTAAATTTTTTAGTCACGGAAAAAAAGGTATCATTTGGCGACTAAAACTTTTGGTGGCAAAAAGTAAAGAAATGAATCTTAATAGGTTTTTGGCTACGAACAATTTTAGTCGGCAAAAATCACCACGCCTAAGGTAGAACTTTTAGTGACTAAAAATTTAATAGCAAAAAGGTCACCTTTGCCGACTAACAAAGGATTAGTAGCTAAATGTTCACTTTCGGTGACCAACAGTTTTAGTGGTGAAAAGATACCATTTGGCTACTAAAAGAAATTAAGTAGGGAAATGTTTCATTTTTGGCAACCAAATGAAGTTTAGTCGCCAATACTATCGCCGACGGGGTATGGGCGACGAACTTGGCGACATAAATTTTTGGTCGGTAAATTGTTTCAGCGACCAAATTTATGCCTTTTGCCGACCAATAATTTAGTAGCTAAAAGTGATATTTCTTGTAGTGTTATAACCCAATTTAATCTCAATGTCAATACTGATCTTCATTTTTTCCCGCCCATTAACATCGGTACTACGGAGAATCGGTACCATTTGGAACATTTGAGGAGGCATTGAAAAATGAAAGCATTCGAAGTAGTTGAGAGACATTAAAATGAAAGCATTTGAGGAGGCATTAAAATTTGATAGACCAATTTGAACCAATTTGATAGTGAGAGACTTGTGTTTAATTTTATAGGATAAGTGAACCAATTTGATACTATTTTTTCAAAAAAAAAAAAAAAAAAAACTTTGATATTGTAATAAGCATGTTTTTCTAATCCAAATTTAATGAAATACGGAAAGGGACAATTAAAGCGATATGAGAGATGTTTTAAGAGTATTACTTTACAAATAATAAAGAGTGTAGTTTATAACAAGTAAAGTGACAACAATAAAAAAATTAGGTTGCGTTTGGTTGTGTTTTGTAAATGTGATTTGAGAGTATGAGTTGTATTTTGAGTTTGTGTGTTGTAGAATTATGATTTGAGTATAGAAAATTTATTTGGTAAAGAGTTTTGAAAATAGTTTTGAAAAAGAGGTTTGATTTGAGTGGGGAATTGTTGATGTGATATTTGATATGTGATACAAAAATTAACAACTCATAACTAAACATACAATTCAAAATTATTTTAAAGCACATTAAAAATTTAAAAAAAATCAAAAAATATTTTTCCCAATTATATAAATCAATTGCAAAAATAAAATAAAATAAAAATAAAAATCTGTACAGTAGAGGACATCCGGGTGGATGCCCCCAAGGATGTCCGGGTGGTAGTCCCTAAGGACGACCGAGTGGTCTTTCCCTGGCCAAAAAAAATACAAAAAACGCACAGAATGGACAGAGCTTTCGGCAGAGTTTTGGAAAATTAATTCCAAAACTCTTACCAAACATGGAGCTAAAACTAACACGTAGAATCACATTTTAAAAGCACCACCAAACACAGCCTTAGAGTTTAATTTTTTTAATTCAAAAAATGTACATTGAAATTTTTTTGTACTTAAAATATATATACATAAATTTTTTTCATAAAATATTATGAGTGTTACTGGATGTCTATTATGGTCATTTTTATTTAGGATATGATCGCTGTTAAATTAATATTTTATTAAGTGTATGGAAATAGAATTTCCCCTTATATTCTCTTTAGGATGACTTTTTCACCAATTTTCTCTTATTTCAATACCATCCTACTTATCTGCAATTTTTTCTAATAGTTTTTGTTTTCAAATGTCTTTAGCAAGCAATGAAACATTTTTGTTATTTCGACTTCTTGAATTTGATTTTCTCATAAATGAATGACATTATGATTGATTGGTATATGTTTGACAGTATTATTGAGCTTTGTTACATAATTGAATGTTCAATATAATATAATTTTTATGATATTTATAAATTATCTTAAGTTAAAAAAAATTAATAAATGCAAATGTGATGTGCATAAATAGATTGTCATCATTTTATTTCATTTTTAATATTGTGTAACTAGATTCAAGTTATTTTTTTTCCAAATACTAAACATAATTAATCTCTGTAGATGCAAGTGTGAAGAATATAAATAAATGGTCATATTCCATTTTTCTAATAATTTTGTCCAATTTAAAAAAATAATAATTTTATTAATGAGTACCCTTATAATATTTTTTAAAAACTTAAAATAATTATATACAAGAGTGTATGCAATAAAAATGTATAATTATTTTAAACTTCATTAACCAAACTTTTTTTTATTTTATTTCTAATATCTAAGTAATTAAACTCAAGTTGTTCTAATACAATTAACATTTAATCACTAGTAAATGCATGAATGATCTTCAAGATTAAAAAAAAAAATCATCATCATTTATTTTGTAATATTTGTAATTAAATAAAACATATTTAACCAAATAACTAACTAACCCACTTAAAACAATAAATTCAACAGTAACAACCATAAATAGATACTCATCGTGCATCAAGATAGGATCCTTGTTAATAAGTTTTTTTTTTTGGATGGGTTGTTAATATTATTAAGAATCAAGAATAAGACAACAAAATAAAAACACGAGACTTTTTTTGTTAAATTAAATTTTTTTTTAATTTTTTTTTTGTTAACTTTTTTTCAAATTTTTGTCATTTTTTAAGTTCTTATAAACAAAAAGATTCTAAACAAATAAAAAAATCAATTATATTTGAAAAGAAATAAAAAAATAAAAAAAACTGAAGACAAAAGGTTAAATCCATTTTAATTTTTTTAATTTGGTCTATTTTAAAATTTCTACAGGATTTCTAATTAAGAAATGTCTGAAAAGTTTTTCAAAAAAATTGTTTGGTTTGTGTTTCTCAAAAAATTTTGGAAAAAATTCTCTACAAATAAGTTTTCAAAAATAATCAAATCAAAAATTTTTTTCCAAAACTTGTTTGGTTTACAAGTTTTCCAAATAAATCTCTCTCTCATACACATCAAATCAATCACTTTTTTCAAAACTCTCTCTCAAAATAATTTTTCAAAAAAAACCAATCCAAACAAATTTTTGTACTTTTTATCTCAAAACATGTTTCTCAAACAGTTTTGATAGATACCCCTAGTACGGAGGACACCCAGCCCCACCCCCAGTGACGTGGCGGCGTGGGGTTGGCCAAAATCCAAAAAAAAAAAAAAAAAAAAAAAAAAAACTGTTTTCAGCCAATGAGGGGCGACCCCCAGTGACCCCCACTGGGGGTCTTAGCCATTTTTCTTTCTCAAATACAAACAAAACAAACCCTTTTTTATTTTTTTATTAAAGATAAAAAAAAATAAATATTTGCCAAACGGGGCCCACGGGGTTAACATAGACGTGTAAGTGGTGTATTTGACACTCTCCTTGGATGGAGATGTTTGGTAAGAAAAGAAAGAAAGGGTGAGAATGAAAGGATGAGAGAAGGTTTAAAAAAAAGACTCATTAATTTGAGTTTTATTTTTTATCCAAAATAATGAGATTCCGTGAGATAAGAAATTGAGTTTAATATTTTTTTAAAAAAAGTATCAAAATTATCTTTATAAAAAAATATAATTTATTAATATGAAAATTATTTTAGTAAAATGAAATACAATTCTTTTCTTCTTTTTTTTTTTACTATTTATTTTATCTAAACAAGATAAGTGAAAAATCACATTATCCAAATATAATAGTGGTAAATCATAATCATTTTATTCTTTTTCTCTCCTCTCCCTCACAATCCAAACAAGATATATGAGTTGTTTAAAAAAAAATTATTTAATATATTTTTTTTAACATTTTATAAAAAATATATATATTTTTTAACATTTTATAAAAAATATATATTAAAAAAATATAAAAAACTGAAGTGACTTAGGCAAAGTTTGGCAAAAGTCTATAAAAAATCAAAAAGTCAAAAAGTTACTTAAAAAGTTAAAAAGTTAACACTATTCATCAAAAGTCAAAAATTACGGCTGCACAACCTACTTTTCCCCTACACACTAATTTATACAATTTTTTAATACACATTTTTCATAAAAAGTCAAAAAATTAACCCAAATATTCATATTTTTTCTCTCAATTTTTTAATCTAAAAAGATAAAAAATACACTTATTTAAGATACTCCAAACAACCCCTTTAATGCACTTAGTGCATTTCTACAGGATTTCTAATGAAGAAATGTTCGAAAAAGTTTTTCAAAAAATTTATAATATATTTATTTTTATTAAAGATAAAAAAAATTAAAAATTTAAAAATTGTCAAATGGGGCCCATGGCGTTAACATAGACGTGGAGCTTGTTTGGGAAGATATTTTAGGATAAAATAATCCTATAAAACAAAATAGATTATTTTAATCAAATAAGATAAAATATTACATTTAATTCATAATCATTTTATTTTTTTCTCACAAAAGTCAAAATGTCTAAAACTCATCTCAAATAAAAAAATTTAAACCTAAATTAAAATAACCAAAAAAATTAAAAAGCTAAAATGTCCACCCATGTCATCTAAGGCCTCGTTTGAGAATAAGTTTTTTTAGTAATTTTTTAATTTTTTGGCTAAAATGTGATGTAAAAAAATTAGTATGTTTGGGATGATTTTTTGACTTTTATGAAAAAAATGTGTAAAAAGTAGAGAGAAAATGGAATCTGTGACTTTTTTGTATGAGTTTTTGGCTTTTTGATTTTTTAGGCCTTCTTTGTCATATTCTAAAAAAGTTAAAAAGTTATTACCCTATTTAAGTCACATTATCTTATTTAAGTCACATCACCTCTCTACCACATCACTTCAAACCCAATCTATACTCAATCTATATTTCATAAAAAATTAAAAAATATAATTTTTTTAAAACATTTCAAATAATTTCTTAATAATTTTTTAGCTAAAAATGACAGTTGCCAAATGAGGCGTAAGTAGTGTATTTGGTAAAAACACAACGGCACTCTCCTTGGATGGAG